>WWET01001002.1:62387-84220 GCA_011038615.1 Limnodynastes dumerilii
TGCCTCTGACTTTGCCACTTCCATCAGGATCTCCATCTCCTCCCCAGTCTCCCACCTATGTCTGCCTTCATCCCCGCCTCGGTTGAGGGAGTACACTCCCTTCTTTTATCATCCCCTCCGTCAACATACCCACTTGATCCTATCCCCTCTCTCTACTTGCTCTCATCTTGCCTACCTCTTCAACTTATCCCTCTCCTCTGGCTTCTTCCCCTTTAAACATGCTCTTGTCTCCCCATCCTTAAAATACCTAAAATGACCCCACCTCACCCTTCAACTACCAACCCATCTCCCTTCTCCTCCAAGCTGTTTGAACGGCTTGTTTACAACAATCTAACACATACTTTAGTGTCATTGTGAAGGAGATTCCAGCCTTTTAATCCGGAGCCCAAAAATTAGCTTTTAGATCTCAGGTAAGGTAACTGAAATCCATATGAATAATAAAATGTGGTTAGGAGATGGACAGAAAGACTCAAAGGTTGTGTCAAGACTTGTGATCCTCAAAATGCTTTGCAGGCTCCATTTCTCATGGATTTGATTTTGTTATTGAAGTATAAACTATTGTGGAGATTATGGCACACTTTGAGGCATCATGGTGGTTTGTAAATTTGAGTATGTCACAGACCTGGAGCAGATGGCTGAAATATTTGTCAGGCATCAGTAGCAGTCTGTGCAGTGGTCTTTTGGATTCCCCCCCCAAATCATTGTTTCCAACCATATAACTTTCTGTTATATATAATAAAGTACATGTAATCATAATGAATTAGTAGACATATCAGATCTAAAAAAAAAAAAAAAATTCACATTAGGGGCCAGATCCAGACTTATGCTGTGCAGTGGCTTGATTCAGCCTTCTGTATGTGTGAGGGGAAGCCATATGGACTTACAATCTGGTCCTCCACTTCTGGATAGTATATAAGGCTCTTGGCACAACCTCACTGTAATTTGTACAGTGAAAGCACTTAGTACTACACCATCACTGTAATAATTATATTCTACTCCCCCTTCACATAGCAGAAGGTCTACCAATTCCCACACCATACCACACTGCAATCAGAAATGGTACCAGAATCGATCTCTGGATCCACATCCGCCATGGTAAAGTGGGGCTCGTGCATGCATTGCTTATCAAAACTGGCGGTTTTTTTTTTTATCCTAGCAATTAGAAAACACCACTTTTATGAAGTCTAGATGCAGTCCTAGGTTACCAATAATTTTTTGTTGAATGTGTTATATGTTGCTAAAATGAAGCTCCATCTGTTACAAAGGGAACACTATGCATGACATTGGCAGCTAACAAGATCATGTGAAATGTCAGCTATCCTCCACTATGTCACGGCTTGTCAGTGTTTTGAGATTTGTCCCTTCAATGTTTGAATATGCTTTTCTTGTCAGTTCCCATCAGGATGAGCTCGTTTTACAATTGTTTTGAGCTGGATTGCCTATATGTGGAGAAAACATTAAATATCTTTATAATAAGTAACACAATAGAGAAAGCTATGGTTTTATGTTTGCAAATGAGCCTTAGCACATTGTAAATACATCAGATATGAATGATTAGACACTTGGGAATTACAATGTTATGTTTTATTATATAAGAAATAATGAAACTCAGAAGAATAATAGTCATGCCTTTCAATGGTTTAGCCTAATGTTTGACCTTTCAAGGTGAGAAGCTTCTAGTATATTGAACAATTAGTTCTGGCAGAGTCATTCAGGCTCTTACAAAGGAAAATAAAATTGATGTATATGTATAGAATTAGGTCAGTACATACATAATTCTAAAATTGCTATACATATACACAGGTACATGTTCTTTTTTAGTTTCAAGTTATATACATATTTTTTATTTTTTTTTCATAGTAGCAGCTTCATTATTTCTTTATGTAGTGAATAATGTTATATTTCTGTTTTATTATTCAATAAATGCTACTTATTAGGGACAGAACAAACTGCTTCACCTCAAAAACCTTACAAGCTCTTCTGTTGTTGTGAGTCACTACATAACATGTAGTAGCTCGCAGAGAGAATTCCTAAGTCTCATTTAGCAGCTGTCATACTTATTCTTATTGGTGGACAGTGGTCAGCTTCTGTGGCTGCAATGCAGCTGTTACCTAGCAGTCAGAATGCTTACTAAGCACTATGGGAGGCTGGGATAAACTTCAGCTATTCATTGGCTAGCCTGTCTAAATAAATGGCAAAGATTTCTGTTCTCTGACAATTACACCATGTCCCATAGTGCCAGCTCTTATTTGCATGCGATCGTCATTGACTAACCTTCCTTTCCCTTGTTGCCTTGCCTTGTTTGTTTGATTACTCTATCAATACTATTTGCTTTCTTCATACCCTAATGGCCCTGGCATCTCCACACCCACCCCCTCTTCTCTAACACCTTCTCCCTCCCCATCCCTCCTACTCAGCCCCTGTCTTCTCCCACTCCTCCACCAATCTTCACTTCCCATCCCTATCACCAGTGTCTTACCTCACTCCTGCAATCCCTCCAATCTAATCCACATCACCCCTCTTGTCTCTCTCCCCTTCTCCTGTGCTCTCTGGAATGCCAGATCCATTTGCAACAAGCTTCCTCCCATATGTGACCTCTTCATTTCCAACTCTGGCAACCTTCTCGCCATTATTGAAACCTGGTCATCCATTTCTGATGCTGCTTCCCCTGCTGCACTCTCCTATGGCAGACTCTCCTCCTCACACTAGGCCCGGCGAATGACCTGGCAGTGATGTGGGCATCCTTCTCTCCCCTTCCTGCACCTTCAGCGTGATATCCCCCGAGCCTTCTCTCTAATTCCCCTCCTTTGCTCCCGTCTCTACCACCCCATCCATCTCCGTGTTACTCTTGTCTACCAGCCCCCTGGCCCAACTTCTAAAATCATTGATAACTGTGCAGCCTGGCTCCCCCACTCTTTGTCTTCTGACCTCCCCTTACTCATCCTAGGTAACTTAAACATCCCCTTTGACAAACCCTCACACCCCAGCACTACCATACTTCTCTCACTCTGCTCCTCCCTTGGCCTATCAGAGTGGATTTCAGGACCCACTCACAACCTGAGCCAATCTCTTGACCTTGTTTTCTCCCACTCATGCTCCCTATCTGACTTCCTCCTTTATGATCATTCCCATATCTCCTTATTCCTCTTTTCCTCTCCCCTATCCCTCCCCGTCACCTAAACGTATTCTCTCCCGGCAGAACTTTGACTCCCTTGAATTAGTAGTTTTCACCTCTTCCCTTGATGCCCTCCTCGCAACCATTTCCACCACGTTCTGCCTTACCTAGCTACCTCTCTCTACAACAACGCCCTCTCCTCTGCCCTTGACGCTGCCTGCCCTTCATAATTTGTCTCCCTTCGCAGCACCAACCCCCAACCCTGGCACTCCTTGCTCACTCTGGGCCGGATCCAAAACCACAGGCGCCTTAACTTTTACAATCACGTATGAGGCTTTACGTCCACATACCTGATCACAAAGGGGGTTCCCCTGCCCCGTCATTGGCATTTCTAACACCGCCTTCAAGGCAAAGTTACAACATGCGTAAAGGGGGAAAGTCCCTTACTCCTTAGAGCCACCATAGGTAAGTTATGTACGCCGACCCTTACGGCTATGTAAGATGGCTGTGTGCATACGCACAACCTTCAAACCTGGGGAATTACGTATGAGCAGTACGTAATTCTCCTCTCGGACCGAGCCGAGGATTTGGGCCTCAAAAAGGGTTTCCTAAATAAAAGAAAAGAAAAAGCTTGCGTGCTGCAGAGCGCCTTTGGTGAAGTTCTGATCCCTCGCAAACTTTCTCTACCTCAAGTAGAGCAATCCTTCTTCAAGTCTCTCATCCTCTCCCAATCGTCTAACCCCCGCAGCCTCCTTGCCACCTTCAACTCTCTTCTTTCCCTCCTCCCTCTGACGTTGCTACCTTCTTCACTTCCAAGATTGACTCCATCAGGTACTCCATCTCCTCTACCATCTCTTTTCATCCCTCTCCATCTTAACCCTCTCTTCTCCCCCCATCCTCCCACTTATGTCTGTCTTCATCCCCAGATCGGCTGAGGAAGTATACTCCCTTCTTTTATAATCCCCCCATCAACATGCCCACTTGAGCCTATCCCCTCTAATAATCTCCGGTCTCTTCCTCTCTCCAGTTGCTCTCACCTTCAACTTATACCTCTCCCCTGGCTTCTATCCCTTCCTTTTTAAACACACTCTTTTCTTCCCCATCCTTAAAAAGAACCTAACCATGACTCCACCTCACCCTCTAACTACCGACTCACTTCCCTTCTTCCATTTGCATCCAAGCTGCTTTAATGGCTTGTTTACAACTGTCTAATCAGCTACCTCACCAACAACTCTATCCTGGACCCTCTTCAGCCTGGATTCTGCCCCCTACATTCCATTCAAACTGTCCTAAGGTCACAAATGATCTTCTTTCTGCAAAATCCAAGGGCCACTTCTCTCTTCTTATCCTTCTGGATCTATCGGCAGCCTTTGACACTGTTGAACACCCTCTTCTGCTCCACACCCTTCACTCTCTTGGCCTCTTTGGCACTGTTCACTCCTGGTTCTCCTCCTATCTCTCAAACAACTCTTTCTCCATCTCAACCCCCTGCTCCTCCTCCCCAACCACTCCTCTTCCTGCTTCTGTTCTGCAGCGCTCAGTTCTTGGTCCCCTTCTCTTCTCGCTCTCCACCTCCTCTCTGGATGACCTCATCAGCTCCTTTGGTTTTTGCTACCACTTCTATGACGACACTCAAATCTATCTCTCCTCCCCTAACCTCCCCCCTCTCTTCTGTCCAAAGTGTCAGATTGCCTATAGGCCATCTTTTCATGGATGTCCCAGCGCTTTCTCAAGCTTAACATGAATAAAACAATAATCATACTTCACATATCAAACTTCACATATCCCCTATACCTCTATCTCCATTACTATCAGTAACTGCACCATCTCTTCCTCCACCCAAGGCCGCTGCCTGGGAACCATCCTTGACTCCTCACTTTCACTCACCCCCCACATCCGCCTTTCACTGTCCTGCCACTTTCACCTCTGCAACATAGTTCGTCCTACTTATTCACTCTCTCATCTCCTGCAACATTCTTCTCTCCGGCCTCCCTCTGGTCCATTTCGCTCCCTCAAAACCCACTTCTACAGGCTAACTTGCCTTTCCTCCACCTAAGCTTTCCTGCCCTCCCCATCGTCATCCTTATGTCTTCTGTTTGTTCACCCCATCCCACTTAGTATGGTAGCTCTTATGAGCAGGGCCTTCTACCTTGTCCTCATTAATTCTCACTTTTTCTCTCTACTGTTTATCTCTCTCATTATTGTTCTGCTCTTATACACATATCCTACATCTTTATTTTCCATGCATATCGTTGTGCTATTTTTGCATTGCACTTATATTGTATGCCTTATTTATTTGAACTTGTACCCTTTATGTTAGTTGTGTTGTATATGTAACTATTGTCTTTGTACGGCTCTGCAAAAACTATGTTGCGCATTTTAAATAAATGTTCATAAAAATTATTTCCTGAGTTTTATTACACTCTTCTTACATTAATCCATCCTTCTCCTCTCTCTTCTGTCTCCTGCATTTTACCTTGCCTTTTTTTTCAAGGGGTTTTACCTTCCAGTTGCCTTATTTGCGTGGTATTTGTCCCTAGACACATTACCTGGCATACTCTAGTTCTATCTTTGCAGCTCCTATCATCTCATTTTTTAGAAACTAGAGCATAGAGGCACAACTTGCCCAGAGCCTGCAGCCAACTCTGTCCCACCCATCATGGGCTCCAGTGAACACCTGGGCCTTGGTTTCTATCCAAACCTGTGGTTTTCTATAATATCTGTATGCAGTAATCAACATTCCTTTTTATTTCACATCTTTGCATTACATACTCCATCTGATCCAACCATAATAATTAATATATTAAAAATATAAAATAAAAAAATGATATATATATTGCAAATACTCAGATTATGTAATGCTGCCTGTCACCTCCTTTTCTCCATTACAGAAATATCATGCCACAGTGACACCTGACACTTCTGCACATATAAACATGATAACACCCTACCTTTTATAGCATTATCCCACACTAGCATCAAACATTAAATAAATACCCCTCACATATTACATCAAAACTCATAATGCCCACAAACATTATAGCAATACTCCAACATCATCCCTCACTCACTTTTATCCACACCCCCATGTACATACAACACGGAAATACCCCCTATAGACAGACAGACACCCATTACAGAAATATCACTTAAAGACAGCCTCCACTATACATATTACAAGAACACCCGCTACAGACAGCTCCCCAATACACTGAATCCTATTGCAGAAATACCCTCTATATCAGGCCTGGCCAACCTGTGGCTCTCCAGGTGTTGTGAAACTACGTGTCCAGCGTGCTTTAAATGCAAAAGCATGGCTGATACCTGACAATGCATGCTGGGAATTGTAGTTTCAAAACAGCTGGAGAGCTACTGTTACGGCTGCCGCCGCTACTTGCGAGCTGTTAGCTGTTTCCTTACCTGGTGATGCGTCTCGCATCTCTGCTGCTGTCCTCTCTCCATGGCGACGCCTCTCTTGGCAACGGCGTCCTGGTTACTACTGACACGCGGGCGCCGCTACTACAGGCACGCGTCCCACGTGTTAATGCTGCGTCTTTGTTTACTTGCTGCCAGATGACTCAGGGGGCCGGACGCTTTCTCTCCAATCAGGATCCATCTACCCCTATTTAAGTCTCTCTCCATCATAGCTCAGCGCCGGTTATAGCGCCTGTTTCAGCCTCTGTGACCTGCTAATCTTGCTATGTGCCTAGTGCTTCTGCCTAGTGAACCTTTGCTGCGTGTCCCACTTACCTGCCTTGTTCCTGCCCATCTTTGCCTGTTGTTCCATCCCTTCTTTCTTAGCCCTATTTGTACCTGCCTTTCCCACATTACCTATACTTACCTGAGCATTAGTGTTTATTATCTCTTTTTTGATACCCCTGAGTGTGTGTGTGAGTTAGCCCTAGTTAGTTTTGTTAGTCCCGTGTACCACTTTTGTCCTCAGTGCCACGTTTTTCTGTTCATTGTTAGTCCGTCACCAGTGGGTCCCTTCCCACTGGTCCTGCCTCCCACTAATATCCGTTGTTTTCCTGTCTTCTCCCGGTTCACTATTGGGTGTGCTTTCTTTCTCTTCTGACGTGTCCAAGTTCAACGAGGTGCGACCACATCTTCAGGGGGCGCTCAAGTCCATCCCCACCATCAGGGGCTCTGGTGAAAACCACCTGAAGGTAAGCCTCCGCACCACGGAAACTTGCTCGCCCACTACTTGTGGTTCTCCCGGGGATCACTCCGGTACTTACCAGGTAAACCCGGAGTATCCCACGATAGCTTCCCAGGACCACTCCGGTACTCTCCAGGTACACCCGGAGTGTCCGAACGTTGAACATCCTAACAGTATAATTTAAATGCCTTCCTCCACCAACAATGCTTATTTGCTGTGTAGGGATGTCACACCCTATTGTATGGAGTTGCCTACAAGTTACGTACCATCAGAATTAAGAAGAGTAACATCTGCCATGTGCACGCGCAGTGCGTTCCAAAAGCCGGATTTACGCATTAGCTGGATCAGGCCCTTTGTTTCTATGAGGCGTATTTACGGCAGGCGGATGCGTAAGATCGGCATAACATTTGCCCGGCTCAGTTAGGGAAATCCATTCCTCAGGATCGGGCGTCCCTAACTGTTGCGTAGTTACGGCGAGGGGGTGTTTCTCACTGTAACTACACAACAATTAGGCAAGAAGGGGGGGAGAGGGAAGCTAATGAGGGCCGTTCTGGAGTACACTATTTGTCATCTCCCGAAATGGAAGACCAACATTCCCTTCTCCCAGTTCATCAGGTTACGTCGTAACTGTTCTGAATTGGGGAAGTTCAACAAGCTAGCTAATGAATACAAACGGAGGTTCATAGAGCGTCATTATCCAGTAGAACTGATAGAATCCAGCTTACAGAGAGCGAGGCAAACCCCCAGAGAGATGTTGTTAACTTACAAATCTAAAAATAAGACCGGGTTGCCTCCCAATACTCATGATGGGGGAAAGGTGGCAGAACTGGAGATTGAAACCGATACCATAATCTGCCCATTTGTCACCAATTATTCGCAGGCAGGAGGGAACATTAAACATATAATTTCCAAACATTGGAACCTGCTATCTTTGGACCCTATTTTGGAACCTAAACTCCCTGAAAGACCCAATGTGTATTTCAGGAGGGCAAAAAATTTGAAATCGGCCTTAGCTTCCAGTTTATTATCCATGGAAAGTTTACTCAAAAATCCTGGATTTCTTACTACAACTGGGTTTTATGGGTGTGGGACGTGTAAAGTCTGTAAACAGTGCCATCCTGAACGTAAGACTTTTGTGGGCACTAACAAGACCCGTACCTACAACATCAAGTCATATTTGAAGTACACATGTGATCTATTTATTGGAATGTGGCTGTAGCCTACAGTACGTAGGAAAAACCAAAAGGTGTTTTAAACTACGTGCACTTGAACATATGCATAACATTGTCAATAAAGTCACGAATCACAGTGTCCCCCGGCACTTTGTGAAATACCATGGATCTAGAGTAGACACACTTAAAGTTAAGGCCATAGAGTTCGTCCCAAAAGGGGTACGAGGGGGTGACCGGTTGAAGACTCTCTCGCAGAGAGAGTCGTACTGGATCATTACCTTAGACACTTTAGCCCCGAATGGTCTTAATGATGGGTTTGACCTTACACCTTTTTTATAAAGGTTCATGGCTGTGTTCGATTATTTTCTTCTTTCTGAGTACCAGTATATATGTATATATATTCTTTTATTTTTGTTTACTATGGTTCAAGCTCTTATTATTGATGTATGGGTATGGCAGGCTGTTGGGTCCACCTCCGCACGATGTTATACTGAAAAATTCCCAGTTTGAAGTATTCATATGCTAAATAATATATTTGTCTTTTATATGTTTTTAATATATGGTTATCAAGTTATATATACATTATTGGGAGTCTGTGTATGATTACAGCATTCTAGCTGTGGAATAGGTCAATATCAGTTTATTTTATTATAATAAGTAAAACATTTTTAATGGTGAGAAGAATTCCCATTTTTGCCACTTCACATAAAAATCATTAGTGTGGATGAGGACCTACAGTCTCTACCAATGTTGCTCCTGTTCTGATGACCATTATATTGTGAACATATCTTATATTGTGAACGTTTTTATTATTTTGTTATTGTGAAATACTGTTGAGTAACTTTGTAGCAACATGTATAATAATATTTACTGTAGATACAGCTAAATCTGTGAGATAATTTGCTACAGAATATCAACTGACAGTCGATTAATGATTGAGACTCCTTCAGTAAGATCTTTATCTTGGTGTAATCATATGCTAAGATTGAAACTCAAAGTTTTAAGTAATATCTAAAATATTTCTCACTATATATTGAAATACTGGCTCTCTTGAACTTGTTTTTATATTTTGGTCTTATTGTTGCAGAGTAGTTGCGAAAGTTTTAATTACCAATAAAATATCCCCGTGTTTTCTATAAATATGCACGCTGACCCGCAACGCCCCCTGACGAAGTCTGATGATGAAACGCGTAGGGATGGTTAAGCGTTCATGTCCATAACTCACTGCATGCATCTGAAGACTCTCCCGCTGTCACACGTGAGATTTGAGATAGAAGCCAGACATGCTGCCGGGACGCTGGTAGCAGTATATGGTGTTCACATGTGGTTCTTTGAGTGAAAGTATCTATTTGGTACGTTTTTATCGTTAAGCCAGCAGGGCTGGATAATAAAAAAAAACTCTTCTTATTGCACTATGAAGCGCCCCCTGTGTTTCTTATCATTTTAGACTTTTTGCCTGGAAGAGAGATTCGGGCACATTCTTTGGGGAAGCTGCGATCCTGTATTAAGAATCTGGTGCCTTTAAATGAGATTTGGGACACGATTTCCCTGACTGTGTTTTGGACTATATATTTCTTCTCGAGGTCTCTATACAAATATCTCTACAGCAGCGTGCGATTCACATATATATATATATATCCCAACATTGAGACTCTCATTGTTAGAGTTAGGACCACCATATGCGGAAATGCCTTGACGGTGGCTGGTGGCTTATCATATATTTGCACAAATATGTGTGATGATTTCTTGCATTTTATTTTACCGTTAGAATGGTATAGTCTGTTACTGGTTAATGGCAGTGTTGCTGGGACATTTTCTTTCCTGTGCTAGCAGATTACCCTGGCTTTTCATGCACTTACTTGCATTTACCTATAAATTAACCTGAGCAACTTCCATTTTGTATGTATAAAGAATGAAGAATATTGTGTTCTTGCTACCTCCACTACCACTGAAACTAACAGCTATTAATAAAAAGTTATGGTGGGGTGCAGACAAATGTAGCCGACCGTGTAATTTTCCAAATTTAAACCAACAAATCATGTTTAGAGCAATTTTTTTTAGTATGTACTTTTTAAAAACAAAAACAAAACCTCAGTTACCAACGTCAACAGGAAAAGAAAAAAAAATAGACACTTAAGACAAATGTCCAGAACAATCTTTAATATTTTAAAATAAATTTAATTAATGGCAAATAGCAAAATTATGAAAAAAAAAATTTGATTAAAAAAGTTAATCTGAATTATGAACCAGAACCGCTGGTAACTGATAAAATTATTATATAACAATAATAAATCATAATCAGATCTTTTATTTTTTTTAGATCATATATTATATCCATAGAGGGGGTAATATAAAAGATACTTGGATTGTATGTGTGTGATTATTATAATTACAAGTTTTAAAAAGTTGTATTGCTGAAAATTGGTATCTTTTTATGCATATTATCTATGGTTTCAAAATCATTTGATGTCAGTGACTTTACATAACAGCATTTACAATTCTACAATTCATTTTGGCTATAGTGTATCTATATGAATTCTCATTGTTTAGGACGGTAGGGGAACAGGATAAATGACCCTATTTTTTCTGCATAATTCAGCACAGCGAACAGGTAATTTTTAGGATGCTTAATAGTCATCCAATCATCTTCCCTTGCTCCCAGTCTGATGCAGTTTTACTGAAGTGGGAGGATCTGCCTGAAATAAGAGAGCCAGCAGCAAATACACACTTGCAAGTGTTTGCTTCTGAAATTCTCTCTGAGTGTATCAAATAAATATGTGACCTGTGCTGTCTACACAGGACTTGCTTCAGGGCAGCTGAAACTAGTATTGACATGCAGGCTGAGGCTGTTCTTCACAGCTGCTTGTGTTATATGCAGATAGTGTACGGGTATGGGGGCTGCCAATCTTGGACTATGTACAATAAAGATGTAATTATGGAATTTATATCCTTTCTTGGTTGAAATATACAAAATGTAGCCTGTTTCAGCGGTATAGATAACAGTTGTGGCAATTTAGCACTATGGCAACTGACCCCACACTGTGTTTTATGCTCACCTGCATTCAATATGTGAAAAAAAAATATACACATGCATTCCATTTAGCTATCACTCGTATATGTACAATTGGTTTGAGGTTCAAATAGTGCAATAAAACCTACTAAAAATTAATATTGTTGTCATTACACCATTATTTACTTATTTTGTCTTATTATTTAGTTTACTCCTCCCTCAGTTAATTATTGCATAGCGTGACTAACAAACATTCAAAATGTTTTCTTTATTTTCTCTGTGTTTCCCATTATCGACCAGATGCAGAGCTTGAAAATAAAAGATGAAAGTTATATCTTGGCAAAACCATGTTGATTTCAGGGGGAGTAATATTTATTTTATTATGTGCATGCAGGGAAAATACTTTGATTTTGCTTATTGCACACAGATTCTGACCAGCTTCACTTTTTACACTATTATTTAGACTTGGGCTGTGAAACATCACCTTTCAACATATGAAGTTTTACTCCCCTGAAAGTAACATGGTTTTGCCTAGGTGTAACTTTCCTCTCTTATTTTCAAACTCTGAATCAAGGCCTATATATCTTGTGATTCCGTGAGGAGACATAGAAAATATACACTGTTAGGGGGTTCTTGAAGACAAATCAATAACAATCGCACATGTGTAGGTCAATTTGTACTGAGACACAATTTACCCTATTGTGTAATATATAGCACCTTTGCCTTCTCCTAATCATCGCTATGGATGAGATAGATCAGATAAAAAGTAGGCAGGTTTAAATCATTTTGAAGTTGGTAAGTTTATTTTTATATTTTAAATAGAGTTTTTCTATTTCTATGTTTTGTAGGTCCCTATGATTTATTTGAGATCAATGTTTTACTGCTTGTCCACAGCATTCTAAGGCAGTGGGGAGGTCATTGAGACATGTAAAAGGCAAGGAATTTCTTGTCTCAGATAGAACATAGGGGTAGAGATCCAGAGCTATGTTCGCTAGTGTATTTACGCTCACCGGAGATGTAAAAACGCTGTTTTGTATGTACTGCGCATGCACACGGCAGATGTTACGCCACTTAACTCTGAACGTACATACAGCTACTATCAACAGCGTAACTATGAATGAAGGGGCGTGCCAGCCGTACGACACTCGTAATTAAGCTTCAGAGGCGGGGTGAGGCATTTAAATCATACAGTATGGGCATCTAGTAAATACGCTACGCAACGAACCATAATGGAAACATAGGTCTGGATCTGGCCCATTGACGGTTATATATTTAACAGTCAATTTAAAATAAAAATAAAGCAAAACCAACTAATCTGTCATGTTCATTAAAATGGTAAGAATGGATTATTATTATTATTATTAATAAGAATAATAATAATAGCATATAAAGGGGAGCTTAGGCTATATTGTATAACAATAGTACAAAGAAATTATAACACCGTCAAACACGAATTCCCATGCACATACAATACATACACGTTTCTTTTTATTTTTAATACTTATGCATGTGTAATTATTTAGAAGGTGATAGCTTCTTGTTTTTGGAAAGCAAAGGAAGGAAGGAAGGAAACTATCAATAACATCAAAATAAAGTAAACGTGTACTGGCTACAAGCAAGATGTCCTCATGAAGCTCCCATCCTTTATAAGGGTTTGTTGTGTACCTGCTTATGGCTATGACCTGATTTTTTAGAGTGGAACTTAAGACTAAACCTTAGTAAAAGTCTTTTAATAGAGAAACCTGTGAGAAGTGAAATGGTTATAATTGTAGGAGGGTTTTCTCCTCTGTCTGGATGTGTGGCTTTTTTTTTTTTTTGTGAATCTGCTAAATCCCAGGACCATATATGCTTTAGGACATTCCTCTGGTTGGTAATAAATGTTACTATTTGGATTCCTATTGTGTTACTTGCATTATCTGACTTTACTAGATTAATAATGGCATGAAACACTTGTATTCTAAGGTTTTTAGAATTACTGAATTGGTCTGAGTATACGTCAAATTAAAACCAACAACGTTACCCATCACTTCCCAACAGGTCATTTTACCTAAACTAATTATGCAGATGTATTTTTTTTATCTAGTTTGATATCTTCAACTATAAAGCTCTTTCCAAAAGGTTATAATTCCCCTCACGTCTTTCCCCGATCCTACACCCTTTAATCAGTAACTATGCCTTAAAATTCTGGAAGAACCTCTGAAACCTTACATTTATTTTGTTCTATAAATAAACCACCTTCTGTAACTTCAGGGAAAAAATACCCAAAAATTCATAGACATTTCAAATTAATGTTTAAAATGAACTCTATATTTTTGCTCAGTTACAGAAAGTACAGTTTTGAACATCAGAAAACCCCACAAGAATAAGTAAGATGGTTTCCAAAGTAAACAGGATGCAGTTTGAGCAATCTGAACATTTGTGAACATAAAAAAGGCAAATTTTGCTAATAATTAAATTAACATTCATTATTTGATTTAGGCTGGTTAAAGGCTTTATTTATTTATGCAATTCTAAAATAATCTAAGTTGATGATCTGCAAAAATCACATTTTGTGTTAAAATTTAAATACCTATCTTTTTTTGTCTACATAAGATTGTCAGATGCTTCATTCAGTTAATGTTAAATTGCTAGTAAAAAAATAAAAAAAAATAAAAAAAAATTGTATTTAACTGATACCTGCAAATAAAAACATACTTCTTCTATGCTGTGGTAGTCCATTATGAATGATATATATTTTAGCCTTTTGGATTCCCACAATAGATGGAGCTACCTCTGTAACAGTATTCACTTGTGAACGAGACCCTGACAAAATTGTGCGTTAGTTTGTCAGTTTTTTTTGTTCTGTCTGATCAAAAACGTCTCAAGTTCAATTCGCAGACTAGGCCTTATCCGTGTGTGTTTGCTCCCACATGCCAAAAACATACGGATAGGTTAAATGACTAAATTAACCCAAGTGTGGATATGAGTTAGGGACCTTAGTATGTAGCTCCAATAGGGGCAGGGAATGTGAATATCTAATGTTCTCTATAAAGCACTGCAGACAATTTGTGGTGCTATACAAATAAACACGAATAATAATCCAATGAAAGGCATACTTCCTTTATAGGAAGGCTGAGTTAATGTATGTATGTATGTATCTATTGGGTACATTTAGAGATGAAAAAGGCTGTGGAAACATGGTAAAATGCACCTGACTTGGGTTTTCACTCCAAGCACAAAATATATGACTTTATATAAAGAATGTACCCAACCATATCTACTTAAGTTTGCACTTGTACCTATACATAGTTCACAGCACATCAACACCTATGGGTGACACTGGGATATTGGTTTACACAGATGATTTAACAAGCATTGTGTTTTATTGTCTTCAGTCTTTTGTTACAATGATACAGAATGCACTGAACGGGTTCAGTTTTCCTCGTGTTTAGACTGTTGTTCCACTCCACTGGTTGCATATTATAGCTAATAAAATGTTTGCAATAATGTACACAGTACATATCTTCACTTTTCTCCAAACTTGACCTTCCAGTTCTGACCAAGATCTATGCTTGTGTCACATTCATTAATTTCACCTTTCAATGGATGCAGGTTTGTTGGTTGTTATGCACTTTGGTTACTTCCACATGATTTTCTCTGTAGATGTCATTCTTTCAAGCTTCCCCAGAATGCACCCTTCAATCTTCTGACAGCCAAACCACTAACGCATGTAGTAGGGACAAGCATGTTTCTATAATAATTATTAGTCTGTTGTGGTGTATCAGAATAAAGGGACAGACCCAGACTTAAATGCCGTACATAACATACGGAAATAGCCTTTAATGGAGACTTATGTACAGATTTAGGACCAGATGCACAGCCTCGTGATGTTTTTTTTTTTACTTCCGTGCCTATTTTTCCAATTATATCTACTACACATGCGTAGTAACTATTATACGCTATCTACGTAGCGTTTCAATACGTAAATTAAAGACCATATGTACGCAATCTAGGTAACGAAACACTATGTAGATTGCGTAAAATAGTTACTATGCATGCATAGTAGCTATAATCAGAAAAATAAGCACGGAATAAAAAAAAATAAAAAAAAAATAAAGAAAATTCGGCTTGTGAATCTGGTCCTTAACTCTGGATCTGGCTTTAGACAAATAATTGAACTGTTGAACTGGACAGCTGTTACTTCACTGATGTATATTCTGGAACTTTTGATATATCCATCCTTTTGATACTAGTAATAAATAAGTCAGTTGTGGTCGAAATCATATGGAGCAGTCAAATACAATGTACCAAATATTTTCCCAACAATTGGTGCCAACTCTGCAGGTGTTCTGCAGATTTTCTTCAATTTCTGTATGAGTTTCAGAAGGTTTTTGTTTTTTTTTTTAAATCAAAAACTTGCCATGTATTTATCAACATATATAATGCAACTAAGCTATAGTGAAAGTTTACCAGTTATTTAAGTTTTTTTTTTTCCATTCTATGCAGAACCAAAGCACAAAAAAAATAATAATTTACATGATCATAGAGGCATTAAAAATCTTGCTTTATTATTTTATTATGTTTAAAAGTAGTATTCACTGATTTATATATTTTTATATGTTTATTATTGCCGAAATTGTCTTCTCAACTAAGATTTAATTATAACTTTTGCACATAATTACGCACTGAAGTTGGAAAACAAAAGCATTTCACTTTGGCACTTTTGTACAATATTGCTCTATTTTACATATGTCAACAGTTATCAAAAATAAGTGCGTTTGGAAAAATAGCAAGCAATGTCATGTTAGACCATTTACATTAAAAACAAAGATTACATAAATTTTGTTGTGTTTGTATTCTATTGTCATTCATCGCAAGGGATGAAAAAGTAAACTTGTCAAATAGATTTGCACACTGCTATAGTAATTAACCAGTTTAGTTCAACTACGGTTTTTATGCTTCAGATTCCATGAGGAATACATAATACTTACTACTATCAGCAACTTATAAAAGGAAACAAAACGGACATTAAATGATAGAAAAATAAAGATGTAAAATTAAAAATAAATAATGAAAATGAAGCTATGCATCTTAAATTAACTGCAATTTAACTTTTGGGATAATTCAAATGCAAATAACTTGTAGCCAGAATGTAATCACTAAACAATAACTATATATATACATATATACATACATACACACACACATACATATATACCGGTACATACATACACACACACACACACACACACACACACACACACACATATATATACACACACATACATATATAACATACATAACATCCATCAAAATTTCTTTATGGAAATGCAATTCAGTTATGTGTTCTTTGAGAAAGTTAGATTTGGTGTTTCAGTGCCAAAATAACTCAGCTACAACATTCATTTCGCATCTTTAACAAAATGAAATAAGCCTAAACCAATACCCATGTGCAAAAACAGATTAAAATAAAAACTGAATTGTTACTCAAAGAGAAAAGGGTTCACAATTGATTTGCTGCATTCCCACAAATATTGGTTTGGTGACTTAGACCCTCCGTAATATGAAACAGATTTTTACAGATTTATTTGAGTTTCTTACAGAAACCAAATTCACTACAAATCTCAACATCATTTTTATTTCTCTAATGATTCATATTATACACAATTTTGATGTGTACTAGGACATCATTAAGCAGCAAATTAGTTTGTAATCTTACAAACAGCAGAGTGTTGTAGAAGACATGTACTTACCTTGTAGTAGGCAAGGCTCTGTTACATATCAAATGTGAATAAATAAATACAAGATATAACTTGCTAGCAACATGGTGGTTATCTTGTTTCAGTGGGTAGAACAATTATTAAAATGATGTTATCTGCAGCACTATAAGTGATTTGGTATCAGTGTCTATGGGTCGGATTCAGACAACTTATGATAAATAGAGCACGCTCTATCACATATATACAATTTATACAATATATACAATTATAGTGATGGCTATATCAAAGAGAAAGAAAACATTTCAAATAATTTTATCAGGTTATCTATTTAATGAGCATAATCAGAAATCCCAAAAGTAAGCAGTGCATGCTTTAGCCTGGTACATTTCTGATCCAGCAAGATTTAATGCAAGTATATTCTTTATGGGATATATTTTTGTATTATATGTAATGTTCTAGTTAAACTTTATGCTCCAATTCTTTAATATGTAACACTCTGAAACACCTAATTGCACATCTCTCTCCATGGATAGCAACAATACATACACACTTCACTAAATAGAAAAATCATACATTATAAAAATCACAGCAATTTGTCAGTTTATTACATCAATACCAAATAAGTACAAGGTGTACATGGGAGATGTTTATTTTTACATATACAGTAATAAATATGTAATAAATAAAAACACACTGAAATGTGGAATTTTTTTTTTTTTTTTTTACATATAACCATCAACTGAGAGACAAAAGAAGTGATTTATGTAATAGGTACATATTTTGAAATAAAATATATAAAACACTAAAGAGGATAAGTTTTAACAGACTAGGTTTTGCATAACAGGTTTTCAATAAATCATATCTGGTAGCAAAAGGTGTTCACATAAGCCACTAAATATCCAGTATTTGCATTGTTAGGCAAAACTGCCATTTGAATTGTAACTAAACTTCCTATTTAAACTCTACATTTTATGGGAATCCTACCTCTTTTGACTGGAGGTGCATCACTGGCATTATCTGTCCCACTGGACCGCTAAATAGGTAATAAAAAAAACCAAACAAAAGCCACGTCTACTAAAAAAATAAATTGATTTAGCTTAAAATAACAAAAAGCACTTTACCATTCTTAAACCCCATAAGTTTTCCTTTTAACCAATGATATTTGTCTTACTTTCTTTTATATAAATAAATGCCATGTGATGTTAATGTAGATGTTAAGCATGTTTAAAGTGCAATCATAGAATTCATAACTCAGTATGACATATATAAGAACCCCTATCCCCAAAGTTATGAGTAACCTCTGTTTTAAACTATGGTTTAATTAGATTTAGATCATTTGAGATACAGTTATATATGTGCAAAAAAAAATAACAGGAAGTAGTTTCATAATTTTTAAAGTTAATAAAATATCTATTTTTGAAAGTAAAATTTGGAGTGCTGGTTGTAAAGTATCAGTCAACACATTGCAATCCGTGTTAAGTAATACAATAATATAATATGGTGCTTTATAGTTTGCTATGAAATTTTTGCATGACTTTCAATAAACAAACTTATATAAACACAAACATACACACAATTTTTGCTATTAACACTGTAGATTTTAGAACATCGATTGCACCAATTGATCTTACCTTTATTTTTTTCACAAATTTTGGCGCTGGGAAGCATGGTTTAGTTTAATGTACAATAGTGTTTCAAATATGGTTCAACTTAATAGAAATGTAGTAAGTGAAGTCTTGTTGCAGTACAAGTGCAAATTTTATTATGTATAAACTATTAAAACACTTTTAAATGAATATGCACTTAAAAGTTGGACTACATACTTATTCTACTTCCATATAGTACAGATAAAATATTACAGACGTGCCATGGGTTTTTTTTTTTGCTCCTTCCCCCATCCCCTTAAGTTTACAAAATGTGATAACTAGTTGCATGACTTATTTTCACATAATGTTAAACGTATGCCAAAACTGGGATCATCCAAAAAACTTCATATGATACTGCTTTGTGCAAGCCTGTGCTCTGTATTTATAACCTATTATTTCTTACATCTTTTAGGAGAACGATGGTTTTATCTTCCCTTTGTATTTGCTGGCCAATATGTTATATTATGAAGTTAAAAGAAACTCTGCATGTAACGAACAGGCAATATTTTTGAGAATGCCCTACACATGGCAACCTAAAAGCCATTGTAAGTGTGTATTAAAAAACATGAAAATATAAAGGAACCAAAGGAGAAACCACACATTATAATATATTTAGGTGAGGGAAACATTTTAAAATACCCTACTAACACAGATTAAGTACTTCTTAATTAGTCTGGAAGCCACAATGAATGAAAGACTACAGTTTTCTTTCCAGTTACAAATATTAATATTCCTTGTGAATTCCATAACACTGAAGTTTACAATTAAATGAATGAACTACATAATATATTCAGATGACCAAATATTCCATTATGTTAGACTAATAACTAGAACAGAACTTCAGTGCTATATATTATTAAAAAAAAACTATTAGCTGTGTTATTTTTTGCTAATATGGTCCATGGGCTGCACACAAAACATTTTTTTTTTCTTTACATATACTATACCAGTGTCCAGTATGAATTATGGATAGAAAGCCTATATATAAGGCTATATAAAGTCAGGACATTGCAAGGTATTTTAGCAGTGTTGTCTGTACATGTCTGAAACCCAAATGTGTGTACAACTTCCTAAAAAAGTTCATTAAAAACTCAATGATATATTTCCCCCCCCCCAAAAAACCCCAAAACATTGACTTAAGGTAGTCATGAGCAAACCATTGTCATCACCTGTAAGAGGTTCAAGGACAGTGACAAACCAACTTTAATATGTACAGTATAGAAACAAGTCACCTGTAATCACTTGCATAGATAAGTGCATAGTATTAGAATAATATTCTTTAGACTAGGTTTATGATAGGAAAGAATTTCTGTACATAGGATTTACAAATTCCAGTTAGTAAGGAACTACACAACTATCTTTATCATTTAGGTATTAATGATGCATAGGATTTGAATAGAAGTATGGTAAATAGCAGCTATCCATAAAATGAATGAGGAAAAAGCAGGTTATCATCAGTGTTTGACACCATCATTTATCAATAAAGTAGAATCAAATTGGCTTCCAAAAAGAAAGTGCACTACAATAAGTGCATGTTATTTTAAAGATACATGAGGACTCGCTGATCATCTGCAGAGAGCTTATATTTAAAGAACAACAACAAGGAAGGATAGTGTGGCATTAGTAATGCATATGCTGGAAAGGCAAGTGGCAAGGCTATGCCTGGTGTAGTAAAGAATATTTTGTTCCCATCTCTACTGGCAAGACAAAAGGCCAGATTTGACCAAAAGCCATTTTAAAAGTAGTGTGCAGAATGTCAGCTGACAAACAGTATTAAAACAAGTAACGCTGGGTTATCTGTGGTCACGTTCTTCCATGTTAGTCCAGTAACTCAAGACTTTACGTTTCTGTTGACTTTCTAGATCTTATTTTAATGAAACATACAATGTTAATAAACAGACAAAGTCCAGAGTTAGTATCTTGGTATTATAACATTTATTAAAATAATGCTATGGGGTTAGAAACAGCAAAGAACCAAAGAATTAAAATGCAAGCCATGTAAAAACCCAAACTAAAACCCAATATGTCTAATGTCATCCAGTCGCTAACGAGAAGCCAAGAAAGACAACACTCCTGATATAATAAAGTACTGCAAAACAATTGGCAATTTAGTTATCAAAATTGTGGGTTTTGCATTTTTTTGTATCCTTTTTCTCAAATCGGAAAAAATTCATTTGAATGTTATATAACATACATATAAAACAAGATAGAAAAATACATTATAAACTTGTAACAATGGCTGTAAATACATTATTTTACAGGTTGGTTTAGGCAATAGGTTGGTTATGATACATACATAGCATGAAACTACTAAGGTTATAAAGAATAGACAAATACATTTCATCTGTACGGTTACATATCAGTGACACTCCCATCTAACCATTCTAAAAAAAAATATATATATATAATACTGTCAAAGGAAAAAAGAAAGACTGAAAATCTACCTAATTAAAAAGAATAAAAACATAAAAATAATAATACTGAGATCAAAGGCATTCGCAGATTTCAAAAGTCATGCTTTTTTAAAGTTGACCCATTTGTTTGTAAGTTTGTTCATAGCAATCATGTCTTACACATGTCTATTCAATAGACTTACACGTTATTCATTCTCAGAAATTAAAAAGTCTGCTAACATACATTAAAAAATGTCCAGGTTTATCGCTGCTGAGATGAAACTGGAGCAAATACTGATTTTATTTTACTGGTTGATCTTTCTAATTGTACACGTGTTGCAAAATTGTTTATACCTTACCCTGCAAAAGGAAGAAAATTGTTGCAAAGAAAAAAAAAAACCTCAAACCATAAAATAAATACAAATTTACCAGGAAGACAAAGCTGGCGACATGGCAAATAATAGCTGACCGACTAAGAAAATATGAATGTCTGTTGCATAGTAAAATAACTGATCTGTTCCAGTGAGGCAGAATGGCAGAGCAGGTCACCAAAGACATATTGGAAATTTAAACAATTGACTGCTTTTTTTTATTTACTGCCTTAAAAACTGCAGAGGGAATAGTAGACAAGACTGGGAA
>WWET01001002.1:84901-105729 GCA_011038615.1 Limnodynastes dumerilii
TGTGTGTGTGTGTCTATTATATATATATATATATATATATATATCTATATCTATAATAGACATACGCACACTTCTCTTTTAAGATTTTAAAATATGTATTATATTTGGCGACTGATTTATAGTGTGACCTTCACATAGTTTAAAACTGCTAGTGAACTGCATCTGGCCTTGCTTGGCAACAGTTTTTAGGCCCAAATGACCTAGACATAGTTACTAAGAGGAACAAACTTTATAAAAAGACAGAACTGAATGAATGTGGAGAAAAATAAGGCACTTTCTTTTCCTTAGACTTATACCAATATTAAAACTAAAGGGTAAGGAAGGGGGGAAAAAAGACAAAAAGGCTATTTTTTGGTCTTATTCCTTGACTACAACCAAAACAAAATCATTCAATGCAATAAAAGGGTTTTTGTATTTTTTTTTTTGTTTTTTTCTGTTTCATTTTTTATAACACTTGAAAGTATAAAATGCTACATATCCAAAAATATATTTTTTTTCTGCACCAGCACCCTTGTATAGTAAAAGTGTCTACTTATTTGTTCATGTTCAATGCACTAGACTTGTATCTACAATTTCATTACAATTATACAGCAAATAGGCAAGCATGGCTTTTACATCCTTAATGTTTTTTGTTCTATACAGGGAGGTCTAAAAACATATTTTGAACAGTTTGCCCAGTAATGTGATACATAATGCATGTACCTTATTCATACATATTATTTCATGAGGCTTTAAATGTCATGTTTCACTAATTGCATCACACAGTGTGTGAAATACTGTTGCATTTTAAATCAGGTAGAAAAAGGATGACTGTTTTCAGAATTTTATGGCACCCTTATCGATATAATAAATTTGGCAGGAAGTTTCTCAAATAAAACAGATTGCAACATTAACCCTGCAAGGGCACTGTAGTGACTAAATAGTAATTTATATTTAAACTTTTTTTTTTCTATTTTCTTCCCTAAATATGTAAAATCACTTCACCAGTGAAATCCCTGACCATTCAGGTTCATGCATGATGCATCATCACAACACAGTACATTCAGCTTTTTACTTCACTACACGAGAGAAAAAACAAACAAAATAAAGTTCCCTAAAAGTCTCTCACAGTAACTGCCTCTGTCATCGGTAGTTGAGAATCAGCTGTCTCACCAGTACTGTAGGTGAAGCCTTTATACCATTCGTATGGATAGGACACTAGAATATGATCAGTGCGTAGGGCTGAGTTGGACCTTATTGCTTTACTACTATTCAGTGCAGGTACTAGAATCAATTTCACCCAATCAAGGGGAAGAAAAACAAAAAGCAAAAAAAAATTGTTGAGTTGGAAGAAACTTTCTGTGTCTCATTTGTTAGATGGCAAGACGAACGGACAAGTGCCTCAGCTCGCTGCACTGAAGACAGGCAAGCAGAGGCGATTACCAGTTAACTGATCAGCAGGCAGGCATGGTCAGGTCATCATTGGGTGAAGAATTCAGAGGTCAGAAGGTCATAGGTTAGTTGCCGGTGGCGGCTGGGTGGTTAGAAACAAAAAAAACAAACAAAAAATAAAATAAAAACAAAAAAGAAAGAAAAGATAGAGAAGATATTAGTTTCAGCTAGTGACTGCTTAATGACAACATGAAAAAAACTAATCACAACTAATAGAAATAAAAACAAGCATGTTTAATACTGACATACTGATTGACACCATCTACAGAATGCAACAAAATCATGACACTAAGTATCATGATTCGTTTGTGTGAAGGAGGAGCCCACACCCATAAAACTGGTTAACAAGAAACAAAATGGAAATAAAACACAACTAAGGGCTAATGGTTAGTAGCAGTCGGAAATTGGAGACAAAATGAAACGGCTTTGAACTCAGAAAGAAATTTTGAGACAGTCAGTGCACACAATCAGTATCTGACTGCTATTAAGCATTAGTATTCCCCAATGGTGCAAGCATTGAAGCATCTATTATTAATGATGATGTGATTAACTTGTTAAACGTAATGGATCTAAAGAATTAAATTTTCAAAAACAAAAAATAAAAGGAAAAAATCAAATGTTTAAACATAAACTATGGGCCAAACAAGGTTGTTTTTGTTCAATAAACTTTTATTGCTCATTTTCTATTTACAAACACAAAGTATCTTGGCCTCATAATACAAAGCAATAATAAACTCTGGTCTAGCACAGTAGGCGTCATCATGTGAACCAGGAATGGCTAACGCTATTGCTACTGGCAGCATTTCCAGTTGAAAATACTAATTTACACATATAGGACACATAAAATACATTTGTATGTAAACACTGTAAAAGTCCTGGCTTTTATTTCTAGGATTTGAAATACATAAACGAAAAAACAAACAAAATAATCTAATACACTAATAAAGCATTTTATAACTACAAATAGCCCCCTTTAATCTCAAAGCGATTCTCTGCAAATACAATAAACTCTGACATTTCATATACATTCCTGCATTATATTTTTTTTTATATTTCTTACGCCATCTGTAAATACTATTTTCTTTAAAAAATAATAATAAAAATAAAAAATACAGTAAAACATAAAAAGTTCTCAAGTGGAAAGTTAACATTCCCAGTGTTCTTGAGTTCATCCTTCCTCAATAACTCCTTCACTAAACTTGGTCCACTTAACAGTAGTATGTTTGTTTTTAAGACTTTCAACAGCTTTACTATATATTTTGAGGTTCAGTTTTTATTTTGTACTGTTGCCATGTGACTAAAGCAGAGGAGATGTAGGCTAGAAGTATTCAGTGCAAAGTCATATTTGTGGCATTTCGTAAAACGAAATCCAGTAGATTCACAAATAGCTTAGTCTTAAAGACCATGTATTAGTTGGTCATCTTCACAGAGGGGAAATTCCCTTCTACAATCTTATGTAGCATTTAGTAACATTGAAATGTGTTTTGTTCCCTTTAGTTCTTATTAAGAACTAAGATGCTATTTAAAAGGGGTTTTCTTGGAATCGAACAGAAAAATAAATATAAAGGTGGTTCATTACTAATATAATTTCCGTTATACAGTTTGAAGACTTGTAAAATGCATAAATTGAACACAATTCAATTTGAAACTGGATAAAAAATATCCAAGAGCTGTGGTTACTTGGTTATATGCAATGACGGGTGGTAAAAATATACTGGCATACCAGTGTTCTATCCTCTGCCATGTCTCTGGCCATACACAGTACACACAGGTTTAACAACTGTGCAACATCATTAACAGATTATAATAAGTATTTCAGTCTGTCTGTTACAACAATTATACCGAATATCATAGAATACATTGTGTAGTATTGAGGAACTATTTAATCAACTGCCCTTTAAAAGTCAAGAATGCTTAATTATAAAAAGAAATATCTGCCATTTTAGGGTATGAAGTGTTGAATAAGATAGATAAGATATATAAGGAATACTATGATCATTTAGTCGATTTAACCATATCGGAAATAGAATGCACACCAATAAATCGATGTTTTCGCATGTTATATAGGTATATATGGTTATAAAGCCCTTTATTAGTCGTGTTGTTCAAAATCCTAAATACATTGTGCAATAAATATTTAGCGATTTCTGTGGCGTTTTATAACTAGCTGTATTTTAAACTTAGAATGCACTGATCTAGGTATAGAGAACAAGGTTTTACAAAGGGCGTTTACAACTCTGAGTAATGAATGTGTGACACTTGCACTTTTCCTGGGCATATAAGTAACAGTCTTGTATGTATTGAAACAACCAAGATCTATATATCTTAAAACCCATGATAAACAAAAGTACATTCCCATTATATTTTTTAATATACAGAATTTATATTACCCTAAATACATACTCTTCAAGGTGTAATACTTAAGAATACATTTCTGAATCAAAAACAGACAGTCGATAATCTTAATTCGCTTAATACCCAAAAAAGCATTTTCAACTTTTCATATTTAAGCATTCATCAGTCATGCTTTGCAACACCAAACAAACTATCTATACCAACAATGGGCAGTGGTTACAATTTTGTCACAAAATTTGCCTCCCCACCCCTCCCCAAAAAAATTAAGACAAAGTTTCACATCTTGATTCCAATTTCTCGCAAGCTTGCTCTGTGTTGTTGGCTTGTACATTGCTTGGTGTTGTAAAGTTTACTCATAGACAAAACAATTCTCAGAACAAAAACTACACAACTAAACTAACCTCTGTCTGCGGTCACAATCCTTTGGTAAGGATGGACTCGCATATCATGCCTTCGAACTTTAGTTGCCACCGCACCTAGTTAAATTGCAATTACCAAGACAAAGTTAGAAAACAAAACATTGATTTAAAAATACACAAAACACATAAACAGCAGATTTAATCAAAACTGGATTTTACATGACTATTTGTTACAAAAAAGTTTTTATATTTAAGAAAGCAACAAGTTAAGGCACAGTAGTTCGAGTCCTTGCTATATGAAAGATACTGTATGTGTGCAGATTAATATTGCATTTAATATTACACCTCTGGCCTTAACCTGTTCAGCCCCATAAGTTCGTTTGGTGCCTGCAAGCACCTGTGACACTGAAGGGCATCATAATTCATTCAACTGCCATTGAATAGCAGTATCTTTTGAAATCTGTTAGACCCAAGTGAAAATAAGCTTTACTAGTCACATAATCATTGAAGTGCTTTACTTGAAGATTAATGCCGATTTTTCTCTCACTTTAATACTGACATCAGTTACAGTAAAAACAATTCCAGTTTTACATGTTTAAATTACATGACTTTTTTTAAATATCCTAAGTCAATAAGTAGAATCACATGAATTAAGTGATTAGTAAAGCGCACACGACAGGAAACTTAGCAGTCAGTATTCTACTACACACTCACTGCTACTTTTTAAACAAAATGACTAAATCAAATATTGATCAACATAAAAAGGTATACTTTATCTATGTGCAAAATAAAAAATAAGTGCAAGTATATCACTGACTGCTAGGTAAAGTTTATTGTGATATAGAACTTTTTCACTTTTGTTTCAAGACTGCGGAAACTAGGCAATTGCTAATATTCAAAACTGGTGATCAATGATGGGTTAATTAAGATTTTCTTGAATTCTTAGCCTTTCGTGGGGAAAGCCATACCTGAAGACAAAAGGAAGGGAATTAAAAACAAAAAAAAAAAAACGTTAGCTAATGTCTTGACAGCTGACATAATGTCACACAAGACTGCTATAGAGGTTAAAGTCAAAATTTTAACACTCCGCAGACATTCCTTGCCAAGATGATAAAATTGTAAAACACAAAACCAACAGCAGTTTCTGTTACATGGAGTTCAGGTCTCTTAACTTTTATACATTTTTACCCAAATATCTATATTTTCAGCATAATCTCATCCCACATTATTTTATGTTGGAAAGGTGACCAGGATAATGTCGCCATCGCAACTTCTTTTATTATTGTCATTACAGAACATACAAAAAAAAAAAAAGTACCATTAGAGCCAAGTCTAGCGACAAAACTGCAACATTTTGTTATGATTGTTTGGCTTATGCAAGAAGTGCGATTTTAATAAAATGTTATTTAACAATGCTACACTTAACTATGCGGCCCCTTCCAAATAAGATGCAAAAACCAATAGCTAACAATTCTAATTCATTTGTAGTTTCTGTAATACATACATAACAGCACTTTCATTTTGCACCTCAAGTTTTATACTAGTTTAATAAACACTTTCATTAACATCTCAACTCTAATGAAACATGCCTTGGAACTCATTAGATCAATCATTCTAGCATTACAAGTCAACATAAAGCCTTGAAGTATTTAGCTTTTAAGCCCAACTCTTTAGCAGACCTTTAACTTAAAGGCATTTGTACAAAGTTTACCATACAAAAAAAAATGTAGTTCTTGGGGAAGAGCTTTATTAAGGGCACATACAACACTATTATGCACAATTAAGGGGGAAAATGGCTTTATCATTGGGCAAATATTTTATACTAATAAATTATCTTATCCACAAAAGGGCTCTATATGCTCTAAATAAAGTGCATCATTCCCCTTTATTTGTGATTAATTATTCCCCAAAACAAGTCTCCTCCTATAATATAGACAGTATGCCTTTTTATCTTTGCTGAAATTATCCCCCAAGATATTATGGGAGATAAATTGAGCACAACTGAAATAATGAGCTTTATTATAGGGTATATGTAATGATTCATAATAAAGCACTCTGTCATACATATCCCTGTGCGTGTGCATGTGTGTGCCTTGACATGTAGCCTTGCATTACATCAACTGTTCTTTAATGGCACCAGCTGTAAATTAGAATTAAAATTTTCATGACAATCCAAAGTAATTCAGAACAGAGAAATTCCTGAAATCATAAGATGTATAATTATGAATGTTATAAGGCTCTCTATAAGACCACCAATGTAGGCTTTGGTTGTCACTAACAGGGGTATGGTATAATATATGCCTGGCTACTTTTTATTCTCAAAGGTCCTATAAATTTGTTTTGCGTCAAATTTTTTTTTTTAAACTGTAATAAAAAAAAAACAAAAAAAAACCCTCAATACCATAGATAACACTGTGGTAAGTCAAAGAATCTTACCTAATACCCCGCTTGTCTCAATAGGATATTCAAGGATTGAAGTGGCTGGGGCCAGTGTATAAGGGTAGTCATAAGGTGTGTAGATCAAGCCAGCTTCTGGCCCTTGGGACACTAGTGTAGCAGTCGGATGATGATGAGCTCCATTTGGCATGACGGCTGTCTGTATTTGTCTGATCAAAGGCATTAAGGTAGGGCCAGCTGGCGTAGGTGCACGCAGAGCAGCTGGAGGCAGAACAGGCGCAGGCCCAGTTATGATCCGTGGCGCCTGAGCTGTCGCTGCAAGAGAAAAGGCAAGGGCTGCTACAGTAAGCAAAGAAAAATTAGAAGAAAGTATAGATGCAGCAGTATGAAAAAAAGTAGGATAGAAAGTAGATAAAGGAAAGAGCAGTGGAAAGAAGCAGGAAAGAAAGGGAAAAAAGGAGAATCATTAGTTCATGCGCTGATCACACAAGTGCCAAAGCACACCACTCAGATGCGAACAAGCTATCCCATTACCAGTGTGATTAACGGCAAACATGCTTAAAATCAAAAGCAAATACCCTTATTGTAGGGTACCAAAGAAGAGCAATTACTGAAATAAGATTGATAACACTGCAGATAGATTTCTTTAAATAAAATAAGAGTAGCCAGTGATTTTGCGAAAGTATCAAATATGTGAGAAGAGAGCAAAGGAGATTTATATGGTCACATAGAAAACAAAATGTTTAAAAGCATAAGACAGTTACGCAATTAAAAAAAAGACTATCAGGATTACCAAGTGAGCACAACAAAAACAAAACACCCATTCTCCTGAACCATGCACCACCCTCCCACAATTATAACAACTGGGTCTTCAGCCGAGACAGGTACAGTTACACTGTATTCACTTGTTCCTCACCAGATTAAGGGAATTACAAAACTGAACAGTGTTTTTGTTTTGAGATATAAAAAAAAGGGTCACATTTTACTAATTCCAAATTCACCAGTGTGGACCCATAGGGAAATGACCAGTAAATGGCATAGGTAAGACTAGATTTATATCACTCATGCTACTACTGTGCACGGGCAATTGGTTCAAGTATGGCTTACGAATGTGGAACCATAATATTTTTTACTTTAATTTTAAATTACACTAATTGCTTTTGGTAAAGTGCTTTCAGAAATGCAGCAGAATTTCCTTTTAAGTATTTAGCAATAACCCATTTATCATGATAAGTGAATGTTCTAGTAGTTTCCATTGGTAAAAGAAAAAAAAAAAAAAGACTGCATTATAGAAGGCTTCTGATTTTATATACTAAGACCCAAGCATAGTAAAAGATGATAAAAACATTTCCTAAGCATACAGTGTTAAAACAATCCAATTTTATGCTTTTAAGCATCAGTTTCAAAGTTTTTAGACATGACCAGTGTGATTTCTTTACATATGCCATACACACATAGCATGCAAAAATGTTTAACAGGATGAACAAAGATGGAAGAAAGAACTGTATGGTTTACAGAAATAAAGTGAAAAAATAACACTGCATTGCATATACTTCTCAGTCTTTATCTGACACATTAAGGTAAATATTTGTTTTTACACTCAATGGGGTAGATCCAGAACGCACGTGAGTGATTTTACGCTAACCGCTAGTGTAAAAGCGCTAATTAGTACTTCGTGTGCATGCGCGCGGCAGATGTTACGCCATGTAACTTCAGTGTAACAACATACGAAGGGGCGTGCCAGCCATGACACCCTTAATTACGCTTCGGAGGCGGGGTGAGGCATTTAAATCGTACAGTATGGGCGTGCTTAGCAGTGTAACTACGCGAGGGCTATACGTACGAGAGCGAGTACGCCGTGTAAAGTTAAGGTAGGGTTTGAAAAGCGTAAGGTGGCCAAAGTACGTACATGAGAGGGGTGTGCCTAGGGGAGTGCATAGAGGGTACGCTAGCGTAAGTACACAGCGTATTAAAAGCGTAGCTCTGGATCAGGCCCAATATATTCATTACTATTAATAAAAACCATTATATAAATGTAGTATACATTTTGTATTACTTGTTGCTGTTCATTATACATTATGTGGCTCCATTTAGACCACCCTTAGGTTTAAGTAGAGTCCGGAGGTGAATAGTTGCTATGTTTTTAGGCAATCAAGAGCTGCACACTATCCAGGCATATGCCACCTCAAGGTCAAAGGGATTAAAAAAAGGGGGGAAATTGCGTGCAATGCTCGGTTAAATATGCAGTTGCAGCAGGTTACAGTGTTTTGACTTGCGTTTACCTGATTCTGGTACACAAATGCTAGGTGGCATTTACTACCACTGGCAGCCAGGCTTGCATATGGTTGCGAATGCCCCGCGCGGGGCCACAGAAGTACAGGGCCACCAGGTCCATTATCCTGGCGGCCCTGTACTGGCCTCTGCGGCCCCGCGCGGGGCCTTCACCTCCCGGCACCGTGCAGTCATGGCAACACATACACAGTGCCTGGACGCAGCAGTCCGGGCACTGTGTATGTGAGTGCACAGTGCCCGGAGGTGAAGGCCAAGCACTGTGTATGTGTTGCTATGGCAACACATACACAGTGCCTGGACGCAGCAGTCCGGGCACTGTGTATGTGAGTGCACAGTGCCCGGAGGTGAAGGCCAAGCACTGTGTATGTGTTGCTATGGCAACACATACACAGTGCCTGGACGCAGCACGCAGCAGTCCGGGCACTGTGTATGTGAGTGCACAGTGCCCGGAGGTGAAGGCCAAGCACTGTGTATGTGTTGCTATGGCAACACATACACAGTGCCTGGATGCAGCACGCAGCAGTCCGGGCACTGCGTATGTCAATACACAGTGCCCGGAAGTGAAGGCCCCGCGGATGATGAACCTGGCGGCCAGTGGTGCCAGGCTTGCAAAAAAAAAAATAAAAAAAAAAATTTAAAAGCGCGGGGCCCCGGGACCCGCGGGGCCATAGGCGGCCGCCTATGCGGCCTATGCCATGGGCCGCCTATGAAAACAGGTATATTAACTAAGCACACTCAATTGTTGATTTAGTTTAATTGCACTTGACTAAATACATTACTTCTTTAGTAATTATACATCACACAAAGGTGGTAAATAAACCAAAAAAAATGTGTAGAAATATTTACAAAAAAAAAAAAAGCATAAATACTTTATATGTCACAGTTAAATACACCAACCAATGGACATGTGCTACAATAAGACAAAAATAAAAAGTATAGAAGAGGGGGTGAACATTAAACAAATAAAAGCTACTTACGTGATTTTAAGTTGGCATCTCTATATGTGCCATTTAGGATGGCCAGTTCCATTAACTGCATTTTTTTTAAACTGTCTTCTCCTTCTGCCTAAGAGTAGAGGAAGAAAGATATGTTTCAGTGGTTAATTTTAATACTTTTAATGTATGAATTAGATTTCATATGTCAATAAGTATCAAACTGTGCAATTAAGGTAGAAAAAAGAAGTCATGGAAAATATCTTTGGCTGCCTTATTTTGCAATATCCTGGACATACATCTGGCTAACAAAGTGCCAGTCACTGTTTGTGACATCTTTAGGCAGTTGAGAAAAATTCTAATTTTTTGCATTGAGCAGGTGAAAAAAAACCTACAAAAATTAAAAAAAATTTAATAATGAAAACTCACAAACCTAACAGTATTTTTGAAACTCCCTTGAGTATTAATAGTAAATTGAAAGCACGTATAATATAAAAAACAAAAAAAACCACAATAAACAGAAACCCCACAGCTTTATTAACCAGGCCGCACAGACTGAACAACAATGTTTAGCAATGATTTTAAGAGATTAACCACCTTAAAAAGCTGGTAAAATGAAATGACATTTATCTGCAGAGAAGCTACAAGAATATGAAATTGGGTATGATTTCTAAAAAGTGCTGCTACTTCCCTTAAGGGAATGTGAAATCGTAAGCAGATGGCTGACTTGGAGTGCACTATTATTCTGCTAAATGCAGTGTGGAGTACTCTACTACTGTTATAAATCATTTAAGTTAATACGGTGCCTAGACCAGTCATTCATTTGTGGTTTTTTCAATTCAGTAGTCATAACACTCTATTATTTTTAATCAATTGCAGCTAAGACACAGTAAGTAATAAGTTGTACATAAAGCATAAAAACAGGAGAATGAAGACACCATATTTACATAACCGAATACATAAATTTACATGACCGTATACATAAGCACACATTTCAATTGATTAAACTAACTCCAGTGTTCAATTCTGATTAGCTGTGAACTAGTTAATTAACCTTTTAAATCTCAATTTAAAGTTTGTTAATTAACTACCTCTCTTTGTGTAAGGCTTCTTGCCTAGAGATAATTACATAATTTGTAAAAACCAACTAATTTTCTTTTACATGAAAAGCCAAGACAACATTAAACAAAGTGGAGCAGACATCAAGAGAAACTTTTTTGAAGGTACAAGATCCAATCCAATGATCTATGCACACGTGTCTTATTTCACTGCATAAATCTGTAGCCATCACACACACACACAGACATGTTTACATAAGCAGGGGGAGAAAATTTGGGCCAATCAGTCACAGGAGTGTACACATATATTGGTCTGGTGAACTGTAATGGGGTCTCTTGATTTTTAAGCAGTTTAAAAAAATAAATCTTTAGAATGAATAAAGTAGGTCACATTGAATGAGAACTGGAGAAAGTGTGCACTCAGCTTTACATCAGCAACCTCACAATAGGATTGTATAAACAATCTGGATCAATTAAGGATTGAACAAGTGTGTACCCAGCTTAAGATAGCATTTCAAGATACTTTATATCAAAAGAAACATTAACAAACATTCAAGAACAATCACACATTGTATCCCATATACAAGCTGTTAGAATCCCCGTGCAAAAACAAATAAATGCAGACATGTATTTATATTTTATCATTTGCTCTCACTTGCCATCTACTGTAAGTGCTGATTACCATCTACCTGCATAACTGAATATCTCTTATTACCTGTGACTTTTATAATTGCAATATTAGAGAAAATAAGCGTTTGTTTTCAGTTCTTTTCCCCTAACAAATCAAGGATATGAAATCGCCATTCTGAAAATATTCAAAAGGATTTAAAAGAAGTTAGAGAGTTATTTAATTTTACAATAATGATAAAAATCAGTCCAGAGTCAAATGTATAAAAAGACATACAGGTTTGGTGGTGTACCTCCATATGATAAATGTATAATTATTGCTCATAGTGCTTTGCTTTATTGTTTAGGAGGAAGTACCATGGATTTGAAAAGTAACCTAGCAACTAAAACTGTCTTCTGAAATATATAATCCTCTGTCCTATAGACCCCTCAGTGTTGTGTTTTTTGGTTTTGCCAAGAGTATGTTTTCACGTGCAGTCTTTACAGAAACTGTTGCAAGACATACTGGTTTCCACCAAGCTTCACCATAGGGGTAAATGTATAAATATTTTGAAAATAGAAATGTCTGAACTTCTATTTATTCTGTGATTTTGCTTCTTGCCAGAAGATGGTGCCATTTATTATAGAAAGCAGTCACTTCAGCCTGGGCTAGTGCTCTAGATGTCTGTTGTGCTGTGTTATAGCAGCACCTCATTTATTCTTTGTTTGTTTGTTTATTTCACACGTGTATAAAAGTTCTGTTAGAAAATGCACAGCAAACACAAGATAATGCTGCTATTCTGCCCCATCTCCATTCCTAAAATGTTTGAAATGTGTCAGTTTGTAAAATGGGGCTTTTTTTCCCCTCTTTTTGACCTGTCCGATTGCCAAATGACAGCAGATCTAACACAGGCACAGTCTGGAAACCTATTCCGCTCCAGGCATTCCTACAGGCTCTTGCTGTTCAAGCAAGGAGATGTTGCACATGAGATGCATAGGCAATCTCTAGCGGGACACAATTCTGCCTGTACAGTATCTACAACAAAGCTCAGTCATTTGTACTAAGAGGAAGCTTCTTTAAGCAAACATCAATAAGGTCACTTAAAGCTGGATTTGCATTGCTTAGCTTAAGCCCAAGTGATTGACTCAAGCCTTTCATCCTCTTAATTCTTCAACATTCTCCTTGTAGTCTTGTATGTATAGCTTAAAATACATATTAATAAAACGAAAATAAGTTGCATCTGCAATGCAAGTACATTTATTTGTAAATATATTTATAGACTAGAAAGCTACAATGTATGGTAAAAAAAAAGTTCATAATGGTTTAGGACCGGCAGAATCACATTGTAAATTATTGCAACAAACAATGCTATGCAAATACATTTTCTGATGACACCTTTCTTACAAATCTACACCAGTCAAACCTAATGGCCCTGAGGGAACCAGAGGCCCACACAATCAACACACTACCTTCTTTTAGCTCCCTCTAGGGCCCCTAAAAGGATGTCATGCATGGTAACAGCTGCAAGCTCATAGCCCTGCCCTGTAAAACTCATTTGACAGAGCATGCTGTGGAATGCTTTTATCTCGCTGACAAAGAGAAACCTTCCACCACAGTTCAGTACTTATTCCTAATATACCATGAGCCAGTCAAAAATCCTTTACACATGAATGTTCCCATTCAGAAGGAAAAGCCTCCCATTCATAATTTATAAAGAAATCTCCTCATACACAGTGTAGTACAGATTCCTAGACATACACGTGTTTGTGTACGGATTCAGATCTACAACTCATGAAAAGTTTACTGTTTCAAATGTTGGAGGCTAGCAATCACACTATATTTAAGTACCTTTAAAGCAAAGGTAATAAAGAGTCCCGCTAAAATAAAATAATTTGATGTCACTAACACAAACACATTTTTCTGAAAACCTGGCTCTAAACTGGCTGCTCGATTATAAAAAAAAAAGAAAAAAAAAAGAAAATGGAGCCCTGGTTTACTTATAGCCGGCTAGCTTATTTATCCGATATCAATTAGTGGGAGGTCACACGAATAATTGCTGTAGTGTGTAGAGAAGATACATTTTACCAACAATGATAGTATGGTCCTAAAACGCTTGGGTACAATAAATTTATGTCTTTTCCTTTCTAATATAAATAGGATCCACGCTAACAATGGGCATCTAAAATAATTTGACATTGCACCTCAACCTGGCTGGAGTTTCCCATCTTGCAAATTCCACAATCAGCATGTACAGCAGTAATAACGTAATGAAAGCTCTGCATTTCGGGTGTGGTCCAACACTTAGAACAACTGGTTTGTAACAAACCCCATCTCAACTGAAAAGCGGTGACAGCTATGTTCTTGTGAGATGTCTGCAGGGAGAAAGCCATGATAATGGCTTTAAAAAATTCCAACGGTGACAGCTATGTGATGAATCTCCTAACCCTTACCTTGCCCTTCTAGGACCCCAACCTTCCTCTTCTAGGAAATCTATCCATCTATCTATCCATCTATCCATCTATCTATCCTCAAATGTACTAAAACCTCTGCTGAAGCTTCACACCTGGAGAGTCCACACCCAAATGATAAAAAGCATGGAATATGGTGGCGCTGATATATCGCTATTATCAGAATTTGTCTCACTAAGGGATAATTCAGTCTTTTCAACCAGGTAAATTAAGTACAGTCAACAATTTAGTATAAGGAAATATTATGGTGATGAACCCTCCAGGAAGCTTTAATGTAGATAAGCAGGTAAGCATAGTTGGAGAGGACAGCGCTGGCCAGATATATCGTCAGGAGAACCACTTGACGCGTTTCAGGCTGTGCTGTCGGCTGTATCAGTCAAAAATAAAACGTTCAAAGTGGCAACTCCATCCCTGCATTTCTGCCTTCAGGGATTGAGCGGGAAATTAATTACTTTACTATTGCTGTACATTCTGATAATTATGGAATTGGAGAGAGGCAAACTTTGGCTAGGAAGTGGATATCCAATTAGCTGCACAATCCTCCAGCCAATCTCTGCAGCCTCTTTAATCCTGGTTCAAATCTATCCTCGTCAGACCCAGCATGCTTCCTGGGGTTTACGATGATTGGACACAGCAGGAAATATGTGTGGTGCGGATATTGGGACCATTCCGTAGTAAAAAAAAAAAAAAATGGTTCTGTTTATCAGGTCGCTTCCTGCTGTGGCCAATAATTGTTAAGTGTATGATCAACTTAAACCTTGGAAGCCCAACATTTTTAACAATATTCTGGCACTTACACAGAGCTCAACAGAGACTAGCAGAAGCCTATGCTGTAATCTCCTCTAGCCGAGTAGCAGCTCTTTACCACAGAGAGCAGAGCTGCAACTGAGATAATCAGTAGACAGAAAGGCGGTGGGTAAATAACTGGCCCTGGTAAACACTATGGATTTAGGATACAGACAGCCCTTCTCCACCAACAAACTTTGAGGTGCAAAACCAAATAATAAAGTGAATATGTAAAACTTCCATTTGCTAGTTTTTATTTAGTAATTTTATCTGCTACTATATAATAATGTAGTAAGGAACTACTATTAAGATCGTACATGTATTACCTTTTTTTTTTTTTGATACGTGACTAAATGAACATTAGTTATAATAAAAATGCACACCATACTACAATTGAAAGCCTGCTGCTCTACTTTTAGTAGACACTTCGAGGGGTCAAACACCGAGTAGCTTCAGAAGGTATACAAAACAAGAAATGTTGCAGGATGCGGCCTGCAAGGGACTACTCATCTGCAAGCTCTTCACAGAAATAGTACGCATATCCACACGCTCACTAATCATTTATAGCATGACTCCAGCACATATCCAAAGGCAGAATACTAGACATAACTTGACTTCAACAGTCACAACACAAAACTTAAATGGAATGTGATATCTGAAAAGTGTTGCATACAAGGAAGTGCTGAAAACAGGCCATCACTTGGTATAAATAAAAGAAATACAAAAATAAAAAGCTTAGAGGCAAATCTTTGATTAGTCTTTTATGTAACTACATCTACTTACATTACCGGAGTAAAAAAACAAAAACCTGTTAATAAATTTGACGGAATATGTCTTCGCTATAATTCAAATCCTGAATAATGAATAAAGAAATGAGCATGCATATGTGACCGCAAACAAGCTCTAATTTCTGTGTCAGCTACTTCACATGATCATTCTGAAGAAAACCAGCACAAAGGTTACTTTGTGAGCTACTCTGTATGGAAGTGCACATAATAAGACTATTGCACAACAATAGCTTAGGACAACAAAAGGGGAACCACAATAAAAATGTAACTGTGAGATCATCCATCTATATACAAGTATTCCTTACAGTAACAGTTTTCTAGAAGAGTTAAAAAAAAAAAATAGCTTGAGCGGCATTTAAATCCTTTGTTGATTTACTGTTGGACACACCTAAAAATCTGAAGGTTTTCTGCGGTCTGCATCTCCGTGGCGACATTAGGAAACAATATGAAGGCATATCATGTGATATCTAGTTCTATAAATATTGTCATTGCCAATATTTACATTCCTAACAAAAAAGGATCAATGTGAAGTCTAAAAAACTGAAGTTCCAGCTGACAAACATTTTAGAGTTTTCACAACCATAACAGAAAAATAAACTGAAAGAAATTGCACAGCATGGCTCAGTTATTTCTCAATTTCCTTTCCAAATGCCTTGCTGTGCTTTTCCTTTCCTAGGTGCATTGGCAAAGATAAATTAGCATCATTATTTCTCAGGAGCAACATAGCCTGCTTATCTTCTTCAAAGTACAGGCTCTGCTCAAATAATATGCAAAGATGACTCTGCTATTTCACTTGACAAATTTGTGGGTCATAATGTTAAAGATACACTGGGGAAACATCTTGGCATTATCTTTTTACATTGCCCATCACCCTATCTCACGTGAACCTATTTAATCATGATACTCTCTTCTAGGAGCAGGTTTTACATTCATGTATTTATCTACTTCTCTTCTGTCAAAAACAGTTAGAAAAGCCAGGAAAAAAGAAGGAAGCATTTAATTGCCCAGTCAATGATAAAATCACTTTTACAATAAATATTTTGGTGACCAGAACCTCCGCTACAGAATAACACATTGGTAACTGTCACTTCTTAAAGATTTTGTTAGCAAAGCTACAGTGTGCATACATTTATATTGAGAGAGAAAAATAAAGTTTTTGTGATTCGATCAATAGCATTGGTGATTATGGTAATGCTAATCAAATAAAACCTGCACAATCCAAAAGCAGAGTGTATTATGCCTCTTGTAATATACCACAAATGCCTAGCCATTCCATGATGCACAAGTTGTAACTCTGAAAATGTGTATAAGTAGCAGTCAAACAAACTTACTTCAGCCTCATGAGAAGATATTTGGCAAATTATTAGACCAATTATTTCAAATATCTCTATAATTCAAAGCAGGGCAACTGCTCCTGTGTAATATATACTGTTACTGTTCTGTCACGGTAGGCCAACAGATTTTTTTCCAAACAGAAAGGCCACATTACAGGAATTATTAAAAACAAAAACATTCACATAATGTACATGGACATAAAATACTGAACTGGTTAATAAATTTAGGATATGCATTCCCATACACCATTATACAATGAAATGCCTGCCTTGGGAGCAGAAGAATTCATGGAATAAATCATTTGTTCTGGTTGCAGACAATGACATGGGTTATTTCTTGTTGTCAGATCTATCAGTTAATGTGACATGGTTTGTGATTATATTACACAATGCACTAAGGAGAGAGATAGGTGCCATTTATTTTCCTTCTTGGCGAGTAGTTTGGGCCACCATTTTCTGATGGGCTGAATTTGAGGTTTTGTATAAAATGGGTAACTAGGTAAACCTGTTTAAAATATTGTTCTCTAACATTTGCAATACTGTTTTGCCTAGCCCAGCAACTAAATAGTTCCAAATAGAATACCAAAATACCAAATAAAAATATGGTGCTGTTTAGCTCAGAATCACACAACAAAACCTCACTGAAAATTAAAACTCTTAAATCGTGCAATACCTAATTTCTATGAGACACCAACTTTCCACATCAATTTACACTTCTATAGAATGACAAACAAAACAAAAATGTTGCTCAGCTTGTGTATATAATACATTTGTACTATTGTTCTCTTAAGCACGTGATATTCCCTATATGAATGCTAAAATAAAGAGCAGTTTTATAGGCAACATTCAATGATTTTATATTTTTGTGAATAGAAAGGGTATGCAAATTCTGGCACTGCTCCGCGCCCAATACATATAAACAAATGTGAACACAGAGCCTTTAAGAAGCCAGAAATTGCAGACAATATATTACTGTTTAGCCTAGCCAGTCACAGCTTGTCTCACAGTCATCTTAGCCCTGTGCTCATTCCTGAAAGGCTGAAATGAATTTGCCTCTGTGGGGACAAATGTGTCAATCACGTGGTCTATTTAGAAGCTGGAGACAGTGTTGCCTGGGAGAAAGCTGCACTATTTACACGGCTTTGCTCATAGGCCCCCTTTTCCAGGCAGTGGTTATTTTTCAGAGCACTGAGAAGTACTGTAGTGTAGAGATTCTAGCCTGACACTGCTAACAAAGAGCCTTTGACTAAGAGGTCTTTGAAAATACTGGAGTGAGTGAAAAACATGTGATCAGCTACCTAATCCACCTCCTGCACACTGCTTTAGCCTCAAAGAGAGAGAGAAAGGCACAAGGAGCAATTGTGAATATAGAGAAAACATTATTAATATTAAATTGCCTACCACCAGGAAGTTATTTATATTAGTCTAAGAAAATCGGACCTTTTCTACAAGCTGCTCCTTGACTATATTTTGCTTTGTGTGCCTCAAAATTGATCAGATCTAAAAATACTTTTTAAGTTAAGAACATTTTTATTAAAAATAGTCCCTACTTGATCCCTAACACGATTTTTTAGAAATTATTTTTGAGTGACTTTTTTTTAAAGTTCAAAACAGTCCATGTTGAACTAGCAGAAAAAGACTCCAGTATAATTATCTATCATCTATTAATAAAGCAATGTCATTGCAACCAAAATTTACGACTTTGAGCGTAATGGAATTAGTGAAAAGGTTAATCACATTGAATAAATTCAGCAACACTGTTTACATAACACATTCAGGTCTCTAAAGCATAACACTTTTTTTTTTTTTTTTGCAACCAAAAGAACTCCCTCAGGACTATACTTAAATGATGCTTTGTTTGATTGCAGACTTTACACAGCACTGGACCAAAAACACAGATATTATGCCTTAGTCAACAACATGTCCAGAATACCTGTGTTACTGATCTAACAGACATTAGGTGATGTGTTAAGAGCCAGGGGATCACTATATTGACTGTTATAAACACTAAATCATGGATGACCTCAAAGTTGTATGCCCTTGTGAATTAAAATGATAATGATTGCCACTTAAGACGTGTCAGTAGACAAGCAATTCATACAATTAATCTTTAAAGTCTGAACTGTGTCTGTTTGGAAATATGACATTTGTAAGGCATTTAAAAGCAATTAAGCACAGATAATGCATCAAAGGAAGTCAAACAATAACCACAGATGTGTGTTGTTAAAGACCCATTATCCTGACCTCCTTCCTACAGCACCACTGTTGTTAGTGTCTATAGTGGGACATTAATTGAGAATGCCATTACAAGGATACTGCTTGTCATATATCCTTCAAACATGGAGAATGTTAAAAAAAAAAAAAAAAAAAAAAATTAGGGTAACAAATCTTAACTTATTCAGAGCACAAATAAAATTGTCACTACAACAACTAGAGCTCGTCCAGTTATGTTTAAGGGAATTTACTTGTGTTATCCCTATCTTATGACATACCAGACAAATGTAGAAAAATACTAAATATTTATATGGGAATTCTCTTTATTTGTGTTTTAGAAAACTCCTTTGTATGGAGAGATGGTTTATATTACACACACACTGTCCCAATCATATTCCTCAGTTAAATGTGCCACCTTTTTTTTTTTTTTTTAAACATAGAATTTAATGGCAGAAGACACTTGGTAAACACAGCCTGGCCATTTCCTTAACCCCAAAATCGCCCCAAGTCTTATTTGACCCTTAGATTTTGAAGATAATATATTGACAATATTTATCCCAAGTATATTTTAAATCACTCTACTGTATTAGTCTGTACCACCTCTATATTAGGTCTAAACTACAATGTTACTGAAACAATGCTGCCTCTAAACCTACTACCTTCCTGTTTCAGTGCGTGGCTTCTGTTCTAATACTTCTCTTCCTGTATAATATGTCCCCTCTTCCATTCCTGTTAAAACCTTTTGATATATTTAAAATCTTTGATCAAATCATCCGCTCTTCTCCAAGCTAAGAGCTATAATGCATGAGAAGTATGTTTACATATGCCATAAAAAAGTAGGCCCATTCCTTCTCTGCATGTAAATATGGTCAAATCAACAGTGATAAAAGTAGCAAAAATTGTCAACATCCAAGCATTAGCAGTTACTAATATAGGAAATTATCATAGCTATGACATCTACAAAAAACAAATTAAAGTACCATAAACAGCATGCAGATACTACCATGTACCTTAATGCATGGCAGGAAAGGAGTCTTTAAAGGGAAACAAAAAAAAAAGTTTTTACTCTTCCTCTGGACTGAACATAATAGAACATTGAAGATGTGGAAAACATAAATTTTCTAACTAAAACTAATGGCATCCAATGTGAAGACCAAAGCTCAAGTGAATGGACTTAATGACTGGTGAACGCATACATTTCTTGATATTAATCACACTGGTGCTAGTGTTCAGAAATTAACATTACACTATTACCACAAAAAATATTGATTTAAATTCTACTGTTTACATTCCCATTCCAAACATACAAATTTTTTAATTTATTGTCCTTGCTACAGCTTCTATCAGTTGAGACACCTGCTAGGAACTGAATGGCTTTTAAACTTAAAGATAAGATAGCACATTACAGGAGACTGCTACTGCGAGCAGCTTCTTGTGGCTTCAGTTGTTGGGTTTTGTCCACCCCTTCCATTACAGCTGGCCGCTTAGCGCTGTGCTTTATCACATTTTAATGGAATCTTTACCACCAGCTGTTTCCACGTGCTCCTACTTTTCAGAAATCATGGAACGGAACATTTTTCAGAAGCTCAAAAACAGGAATAAAGTTAAAATTGCCAAACTAAAGTAAGTAACTTCACCCACAATTTTCCTATGAAAAAGTATTTTATGAGCTAGGGATATATTAACAAATATGAAGCGATTCATAACATATTGGGATCACAACAAAAAAACGTAGATCATGCAAATGTTAAAGTGAAAAGGTCAGTTTAGACAGAATATGATGAATATACAACATTTAGTCCATCTA
>WWET01001002.1:106186-118775 GCA_011038615.1 Limnodynastes dumerilii
CATACATTTTTTTGAAAGGTTGTTAAAATCTACATTATGCACAAAAATGATGGATGGCAGGCTGTAAACTATATAAATACCAGCAGATATTCACAATGGAAATTAGCGCCATATTTAATTTTTCATAACTTCTCATGTTGATTTTGTTGCTTTTGCGTTCATATTGAATGGTTGAACACAACTATATCACAGCTGGAATAATAAAAGCAGCATCTTTTAATTGTAACAAGTGGGGTGTAAGTGCTACCTGAACGCTTATCATATGGTGGTTGCCAATGGAATTTAATGGATTTATGTCTGTCATCATCAAGAGCTGTGTAAACACACAGCATAGCACAAACCATTTCCAGAAATCCAACACAGTAGGTTAATGTCGGCTAAAATTTGACCGTAATTAACAAATGAAAAGCGGAAGAGCATTTGAATAGTTTGCATATTCAGAAAATAATGTGCAGTTAGCATGTTACAGTTTACTACAGCTGACCTCTTCAGTACAAATGAAGGTTAAACAAGCATAAGTGATGTTCATCACTTTAGGCGTTTGTGAAAGCACAGAGTCCATTTTCTCACATTTCAGCGGTATCTGAGCCGACGAACGAGTCAGCAGGTCACAGCTTAGATTCCTTGTAAGCTTGAACTGCTAACCTATTACGGTGTGACCTAGAAGAACCCAAGTACGAAAGCCGCCAACCTTACTTATTCCTGTTTAATTCATACTTTTCCTTGGCAGTTTCTGTGCCTTTACACATTGATCTGTCAAGCATACGCAGGAGTTAAAAATCAATAGCAACATTATATATATTCAAACAATAAAAGTCATTGGTGTTTAGCTGGATTACTCAAACTGATCTAATCCACAAAAGAGTTATTTAACCCATGAGTGGAAGTATGTGTTTGCCTTTTCATTTATCTTTGTTCTAGAGATTTCATGCGAACTATCTTATGAAATGTGCTTACTCTATTGAATTTAGCAGAAACAGTTTAGTCTTAATAAGCTGATTGCCTGTGAAGGAGCAGGGATGAACTCTTCCTCATTAAGAATGTAAGCAGCTTTTTATTTACTTTTTTAACAGTCTTACTGGCTGCTCACCCTGTGAAAAATGAACAAGGTTTTTACTTTTTAAGCCATTAATTTACAGTTTTATTTCTGCATAAACTACTTTTAAAGAAACAAAATTTTATGTTTTCAAAATACCGATTACAACACATTTAGTGTGACAGACAGGTATGTCCAAGCCAAATCACATTTACTTTATTGCTAAACCTTAAAATGGCAGTTTCGCTCTGACAGGGGAGATAGCTAATGAATTGCTTGAATTAAAATATGAATGGATGGGGGGGCTTTAATATTGGGGTTAATACCCAGTAAAAAATTTAATGCAACACGTCTAGTGTATTTTAATCTAAAAAATATTGCAAAAATACTTTTCTAGAAAATAAATGTTTTAAGTTAAAAATAAATAAATTTATGTATGTTTTTCGGTCCATTCTCTGTACAGTGCATCATTAACCTTTACCTTTTTTTCTGACAAACTATGGATTGTGAAACAAATGTAGGACACGGTCTAACAAACATTGCAAATATTGAACAGAATAAGGGTTGATTCAGCGTTTGGGAGTAAGCGTAAAAAGGTGTAAGCATACAGCTCGGCTAAACCGTTTTGCAAAGTAAGGGTTGTTAATTAATTTAAAATCTTTAGTATGCAGCGAAAATACATTACTTTTACACATAAAATTCAAATAATGCATAGCTTTAAGTTTAGTTGAGCTAAGAAACTTTACCTCTTAATTCTAAAGCTGGCCATACACTAGACGATTATTGGCCTGATCTCCCAATTATCAGGTGATCGGGCAAATAATCGCTCAGATAAATTTTTGAAACGTCAAATAACCGCACCAGAAACGCTCTGGTGCGATTATTTGATCTTTCAGCATGTTTGATTTAAATCGGAAGAAAGCTCCCGATATTTTAAGGGAGCCAATCAGCAAGCTGAATGGCTGCCTATTGTTCAGAGCTGCTGCTGCTTTATATCTATGTACAAAGCTGCTCGGACAGCTTTGCAGGTATACTTTACAGCTGTCAGAGCAGCATAGTACATAAATATACAACAGCGGCTATTGCAGGAGCAGTACAGACAGAGATCAACTGAAAACGCGCTGTGTGAAGCGCGGTTTCAGCTGATTTTCATCTGTATTACTGCATGCAATAGCCGCTGCTGCATATCTTTGTGCTATGCTGCTCTGACAGCTGTAAAGTATACCTGCAAAGCTGTCAGAGCAGCTTTGCACATAGATATAAAGCAGCAGCAACATAGAGAGCGCTGCCCCCTCCCCTCTTCTGCTAGGATTATCGGTCCCAGCAAGGGAAGTGTATGGTGCCAATAATGGGACATTTCCCTAGCGGGAAATCATTCCGTTTATCGACTCACCCCCTGCTGGAACCGATAATCATCCTAGTGTATGGCCAGCTTTACACTAATATTGAGAGTGCTCAAGTAATTGAGTTAACAACTATGATAAAAACACAGTTTTTGTTTTTACAAATTATGTGCCAACTACATCCGAAAAATGTTTTCAAATCACAAAGTTATTCTAAAAATGTTTACCCCTCATAACCAGTTTTTATTAAACACATGTTGAATTTTAGGTTGTCTGTGAATGTATGTGTGGTACTCTCATACAAACCATTGCCTGGATTATGGTGATTTCCACAGACAATGCAAGACATTGTTTAAAAAAAAATGATTACATTTAATCTAGGAAGATTACAAAAGGGATTCAATGTTTCCTTTGTCATTGATCCATTATCACTAAAAAGTTAAACAGATTTGCATAAACAAATTAAAGAAGATCCTTAAGCCCAAAAAATGCCTGATTTGGTTAGTATTTATACTATCTAATCGCTTCAGAAACACTATGGATTATACTACAATTTAATTGTCAAAACCATGAAACAAAACAATACTTTCGTTATGAGGCCATAAAAATGTGCTCTATTGTGGAATACAGGCTAATGGTCCTTTCTACAGAGAATATCAACTTCAGAATTCAGGCATAAAATGTGTACATGAACAGCTATTTAAAGAGGGAACAGCACATTCCTGCAGTGGAAGCGCTATTTTGTGACGCCACATACTGTATAAAAGCACACTTTTTCACTAAAGTGTGCAGATTTGTGCAACTAGATGGCAGCTTCATACCACAACATCTTCAAAGGAGTGAAGTAGAAATGAGACCAGCTTGACAATAAATCAACTGTGACCATGTCATAAAATGTCAATTCTGACATTTACAGTTTTCACTTTTAAACCAACTAAGATTCCCTTTATGGCCAGTGTATTTTATTATTATTATCATCATTATTATAAAGAAACGTGGCACAAAAAGTTAACCATGTCACAAACTCATAAGGAAAAAGAAGGGGAAAGGTTTTATTCGAGGCTCATGAAGATTTTGTGCTGTACATCTAGCAGGAAAATCTGGCAGTTATTCCATGGGGAGGAACCAGATCTTTGCTTCAGGGTTACTTGCCTAAAGCCATTTCTTATAAAATGCTGGAAGCAGTTGATTTCACTTCAACTGTCTTGACCATTCCTGACAATCTGAATAAGGACCCTGAGGGGGCAAGTGATTGGGTCTTACATTTTCTGCTGTGCTATACTGCCAGAACGATCATCAGCAAATTGTAAGGTTGCGCATTGAAGACCTCCAGAGCAGTTAAACGACACAGCGGTAACACTTTCAGGATATGCCACTAAGCCAGGCTGACCAGGAATAATTTGACAGGAGTTCCTGAGAAAAATAGCTTTATTTTTATGGCAATTTTCTGGCTTTGTTTTTTTCCCCCCAAACATGCACAAAGAACAGATAAACATGTAGTGTACAAAATCTGTCTAAATCTAAATAGCTCTAAATAAGCAAGTCTGGTACTGGTAACAATTCTAGGTTTAGACATCAATTTCATTCATGAGCAAGGACAGGGTTAAGGCTGCTGACATACAGGACAAATTCTTTGTCAGCATTTAACATTGCACTGCTGCAAAATACACATAATGCAGTTTTCAGATCACCACCCCGGCACTAACCTGGGTTATTGGCGGGTGATTTGCCGGGTTTTTTTTTTACAAAATCCCCTGTTATGTCCAGCAGGATAGACCCGGGAAATTCTTGGTCCCGGGTCTGCCCTGACATTGAGAAGAGGCTGCACGCAGCTCCCAGTGAGGTACTTGTTTACTGTTGCATTTTGGTTTTTAGTGGCGATCTGAGAAAGATCTACGACTGTACAATTTATATTTGAAGTGCTTTAGAGTAAAAGGGCCTAAAGATAATCAGTGCATTTAAATTATTATTAATTTGTGCATTCAAATTATTATTATTTATATAGCGCCACAAATTGTCCAAAGTGCTTTAAAGAGAACATTAGACATCAGTCCCTGCCGCTATTGGAGCTACATACTAAGGTTCCTAACACATATACACACACCAGGGCAAATTTACTCAGCAGACAATTAATCTACCAGCATGTTTTTGGCGTGTGGGAAGAACCGAAGCCCCCAGAGGAAACCCATGTAGACACGGGGAGAACATACAAACTCCACACAGATAAGGTCTAGTCTGGGAATCAAACTCATGACCTCAGTGCTGTGAGGCACAGGTGCTACTCACTGAGTCCCCGTACTAAATATTATTTAAATAATATTTAGTGTGGTCAAATGGGCTAAATCAAAGGTTTGTCAGCAATGTTTTTGTCAACAGCAATATGTAAATTTGTATATGCCCTGGCAAGCTGAAGTGGTTTTAATTTTTTAATTTGCTATAGGTCAATTATGTCTGAAACTCTGAAATTCAATGCCTACACAAGCAAATAAAAACCAACAGCAAGCAAATTAATGTTACCTAAAATTTTAATAAATATTTTTTTAAAAAAAAGCACATTCAAAGATCCTGGCGCATGTAAAACAGTTCTTCGGATCTCATGGATCTAGATAAGATTGGAAGTAGCACTGTGTCTACGAAAACACAAAAAGCGAGTGTTTTCAGATACTAGATATAGGAAAAGTACTCTTCACAAGTCTAATTCTGGTAATTTGTGGTCGTATAAAAGTTGGCTTACAAACATTACATTTGTAGGCCTTGTACCGAGCAAACTAAGTACTCAAATAAGCTGACAATCTTTACAGAACATATTATTTATACCCTGTGCCCACCTGGTGGCTCCCTCTCAACCTCTCACTGCGCTCTCTATCCCCCTCCTCCCTGATCTGCCAAGCTTGACACCTCGCATTTTGTCTGTGCTTGCATCACTTAATTGTATTTTTGTGATATTTTTATATTGTGTACTATGGTGTCCATCCTTACCCTATATGTCTGTGTTGTATTTTGTATGGTGCTGCAGACACCTTCTGGTGCCTTTTAAACAATAACCACTTTGCGGTTTAACATTTCTGATTAAGGTTTTCAAAAAGCAATGAAATTATGACATTAAGGCTGGAGCCTTAATGTAACGTCTTCCTTTCTTCCTTAAGCAATACAGGCAAAAACTGTTAAAACTCTAAAAAGAACAGAGCAGGGAATCTTGCAGGCAATCGAACATATAAATCTGTTAATTTGCAGCTCCACCATTTTGTAAGTGACAATTTTACTCCATAACAGTGTTAAATCTGCAGCTAACCACAGGATTTGATTATATATATATACACACACACACACATATATATACACATACATACATACATATATACATATACATACACATACATATACATACATACATATATACACATATACACATACATATATATGCATATACATATATACATATATATATACACATACATATACATTTACATCTCACTATGTAACTTATTTCATTACATGGCATTTAAATCTCCCGCTCCCTGTTTCTTGCAGAGAATAAATTACATTACAGGAGGCAGGAAATTCAACATGGAGCCTGCTACAGCTCTTCATAAGCCTTTATTATTAGAGTAATAACAAACCTAATATTTACACTTTCTGTCCCCTTCAACCCCAAAAATCCCCCAGCCATCTTGCTACTCGCATGTGAAGCCCGAGTACATTCAGGTCTCTCAGTTGACAAGTGCCACACTTTTGGAATTTCATATCTTTATAAAGGAACATATATTCCCAAACTAGATAGATAGATAGATAGATACATACATTCTTAAATCAAAATTTGTGCATACCTGTAATTAACTCATTAAAGATGCTTACTTATTCCTGAGATGTACAAAATTCAAGTACGGCTACTTGCGATAAACTGTTAGTAGTTCTAAATGTATCATCAACAGTAGATGTGCAACAGCAGTGTAATAGAAGACCTGACAGTGAAACAATCAACAAACCACTGCTCTTAGGAGGTCGCTGCTAAAAAGTTTTTTTCCCCCTGCTAAACACCGCACAAGTCAACACTGCACAGACAGCTCCATAATCATTCATAAGCATATACTTTAAACACAAAACTTAATATTTAACAAAACAATATTTATTTAAGACTACTTTTTCCAAATTTAGTTTTACAGTTATCCGTACTTTCATTAAATAATGCAAATCTCAGGCAAATAATTTTGACTTTATTTGCCTAAATGTCCATGTTAAATGCAATGGAGTGTATATATCGGTAGACTTTAGCATCTGAAAGTGATGCTCCACAGATAACAGATTTAAGAGAAAAAAAATTAAGCACACATGAACACCAAATATGAGCCAAGGTCAAACAAAGGTGGTCTTATAATTCAAGAGTTGCATCCTGCTGTGCTGTTGATGTACCTCTGGGAGATTCATGGTGTGTTAGTGTGATAAGTATATAGTACAATTTAGTATGCCATATAAGTCATGGAACTGGAACACAAGTGGCCGTTTTCCATATTCTTGCCTCAAATGCACTGGCATGGAAACCTCCAATGTCAATGTGAACTCATTGTAAATTATCAATACTCTATATAGAGTGATTTTATAAAAATATTCATTAGTCACTTTTGAAACATCTTGACATTTGTAAACAATGGGATCTATATCATTATACAATGTGTACAAACATACATAGATCAAACATAATTATGCAAAATACAGAAGACCGCTCATTTCCTTCCAAAAACTAATGCAGGCATGTAATGTTTACTGCAGACAAGCCACACCCACCTGCCACATTCCTTGTTACAGGTAGAAAGACATCTGAAAATGAGTCCTATGCACTGCATCTACAGTGTTTCCTAAATGGAGAAAACAAACCTCTATACAACAAATGCCTGTTCCATTTACATGCTCAAATCATACGTAACGCAAGAACCATTCATATCCATAACCAATGATTTAATGTCTGATCCACACTTGTGGACTAGACATTTTTTTTCCTAATTTTAGTTTATATATTATTTTTTTAAATAGAACAACCATAAAATTTTTTGAACGATGTCTAAAAAAGTGCTTCTTCTTGTGAGCACAGACCATTTCCACAGAATAACTATCATAAGTAAAACGCATGTAACATCTGGAGGACGCATCTGTGTGCGTAAGGGGGGGACAGCTGTCTAGATACATCACATTATTAGTTATGACGTGTCATGTAGATTGTGCCAATAAACCCTACTTTGATCACACAGGTGAAATGTTTAGTCTAGTGTGTGTGCACACACACACACACACACACACACACACGGTGCAACCACCCACCATACTTCAAGTTATCCAGTTAAGTGATCTGATCATAGTCTAAAAGTAGAAGAGTCTAACAGTGCAGAAAATGCCAGAGTATAAATTTATGCTTTCCCTCCCACATATATATTTTGCTGGCAGGCGCACTATATGCCAAAACGTTTCAGCTGCTACTCTAGCTGCGTCTCTGCTACACATAAAATCATATGCTTCAGCTTACAGTAAACAGCAAGCTGAAAACCATTCAATCGCTAATCACCCTTAAACAGAAGAGGAAGGGACAGAGGAATAAAGATAAGTAATGCAAAATACAGATCACAAGGGCAAAGCAGAACGCTATTAATGCTCAGAGGAGAACGTAAATACTGCCCCAACTTCAATATATTTTTTATCACTGCAAGAAAAGCTTACATGGAATTATATTCAGGAGTCCTAACACTGTATTGTTCTTTACATCTGCTGTCATTGTGTTTGAGGATTTTTCAAATCACAAAAAAGAAAAGTCAATAGGATTCCAAAATGAAAACATAAAATCACTATATTTTCACATTAATCCTAACGGAAATTTAGAAGCTACGCAGGAACATGGTATTAGTACTTAAATAAAACAATGTGTCCTTGCTAGTCACCTGACTAAGTAGCATGATGTGACTGAAAAGTCTAGCACTATGAATGGTTAACTGCATTTCTATACAGGTATTGAAAATACTGTGCTATTATCCTTGATATTTTTGTAGCCTAAATTTCTTCAAAGAATACTCTTTCAGAAGCAGCTCAATCTCGTTGTGTTGATACATTAATCTGTAGGTGTGTGAGCTCTAATTTCACATTTCTCCTATCACTGAAACACCACAGTGTCATGTCTATATTGCTGGGATAGAAAACGAAATTGCCTTTCTTTCTCACACTCTGAAAAAGAAAAGCTGAAAAGAAAAAACAATTTAGCAGATGTCACTGTCTTAGGCTTATAGACAAAGTATAGCATTAGAACCTGTGAGATTGAATACATGTCTGAATGAAAATGTATGTCATTTGGAAAGTCTACATACTTTTTCCATAAAAGTAGATGCATTTTCACACTTATTTGTTATAACTCTTAAAATAGTAACCTTTTCTTACTCTGTAAAGCACAGTAAGTGAAAAATGTGTCATTCACTGAATACCATTACTAGGTATGCAATAAAATGCTCCAATCAGCCATATTTTCCTGCAATTCATCACTTCTGCCATAATCTGGGGCTATGCAGTGCTAAAATAGGGGGCAAGTGTGTTTACCAATAATAAACCACAACTACAGATATTATGTCTTCTGTAGGTTTTAATTGCCACTAGCCACTCTACTGCTATTTAACAATTGCACGCTAGGTTTTCTAAGAACTAATTATACCAGCAATAATGCAATCCTGTTTGTTTCAGATTTAAAAACTCTATGGTGGTGTGTTAAATGTCCTTGTATGAAACATGGTGATACTTTACTTCTAACGACCAAGTAAAGAAAAGCTTAATACAAGCAGAAAAATAATCCAAAATAACGGACTGAATAGTGGCAGTAATAAGGAATTTTGACCAAAATACACAAATACAACAATAATGGCAAAATATAAGTCCCGAACAACTTATGTGATATAGAAGTTTGTGCATAATCTGGTAAATTTGATTTTCTAGAATGAGAAATCAAACAATGCCCCAAAGAGTGTCTTAACAGTGCTGGTTTGTCCACATAACATTACTGGAGCACATGGGTTTTAATTACAGACCGTTACATTTTAGACTATCAACAGGTGGTACCCACACATTTCCTGTTCTGAAACATGAACTGTCCCTGAGGACAGAGTTTGGGATATACTGTTCTGATTTAAAGCTTCATCTATCCTTCCAAAATAAACCTGTGGCATAGCAACACTGATTTGAACCCATTGCTCATTGCCACCAAGAAATTGCTATTGACGCTACCCCAAAAACCTTGGGGCAGTGTAATGTATTCAGTTTGTGCCTCTTGTATGCTGCAGAAGCTAAGAAATTCAGCTATAGTTACGCCAGATGAAACACACACAGGTTCTCTGCAGCTTTCCTGCTTATTAATAATTAAACAAAAGTAAGAAAGTACTTCTAACTGGAAGGTGAAAAAAGAGAAACCCAGACACAACACGCTTAAGGTTTCCAGTTAAATTATAGTGCCAAGTGTACAGTTTTAGAAGACAAAACTTCTTACATAAACATTACACAGAATTGCTTGATAGGCCCGAGGCCCATGAGACATTTTACACCACGCTGTAGGAAAAAATATCACCTGAAGCTCCTGTTATCTGATATATATCCACTGAACCTGAACATGCTGTTTCAAAAATGTAGCATTACTTTAACGGCTCGCTTTAGGGCCATTGATATTTTTACTCTATCCTTCACACTGCTGTTTAAAGGGTCTTTCATTAGTAAAAGGCTGCAGGAATGTAAAACACACAGATTCTGAACAGGTCAGCAAGAATAAGCTGACTTGTATGTTCTTATATGCTATGGTGGTCTTGCCATTTTAAAGAGGTACAAAAAGAAAATACAATTATTACAGACTAGACCTTCAATTGTGTCAAAGTCATTTCAACGTGATTTTCAGCAAGTTAAACACTACGCCGGTCAGAGCACTGCTATGGTAGATAGGCTGATTTTATTTGCAAGCACTGCAACCAGCCTGTAGAAAGCAGATATAACTATTTACTTACTGCTGGGACCAATAACTTTTTCACTTCTTCCACTGCTCTTCTCAATTTCATCTCTGCTCTATTCTGAGCATCCTCCACCGTTATCAGGACATGCAGGTCTTCATTCAGGTGTTCCCAGTTTGGTTTGCCTCGATTTTGTTCCTCCTATAAGCAAGTAGAGATATTGCAATTGTTAGAACTGGTTTGTTGCATTGCACATAAATTATAAACCCTAAATCACAGGAGTCTACAGAATACTTGGAAATTAACATTATACTGATTTTTGGATAACAAAATTATTTAAAACGTAGCAAGACTGTCAGCAGTTCTAGAACATGAATGTTTATAGTGAGACTACACTAATAAGGACTTAAGAAATACAATAAGCAATGGAAATAAACAAAATATATATAAGTTCAGAAGCTGAAGTACCATGAAAATCCATAAAATATACAAGTGATAACCAATGAAAATTATATAACAAAAAAAAAATCTTCACTACAAAAGGAAACTTAAAAGTTACAATGCTGTAGTTTATCCTGTCCCTGTTTATTATCTAATCAGTTCTGCACATGTAAGTAAGAGCTGCCAACTACATTTGAGATAATTTGTCAAATAAAAACCTTTTGTATAATCCCATAATAGAGAAAATCTGTAAAATAATACTTTGTAGATTCCACTAGAGCCTTAACATGACCAGTTGTAATAAAAAACACCTTTCATCTTAACAAGATATTGTTTATTTGCTCTGAAATGATTGGTCTGCGCAGTTATAAATCATACTTTTTTCCATTATTACAAAAGCTTGTACATTCAAAAGAGAGCCCCATTACAAACAATTATCTGTATTCCCATGTATAGAGATTTTTTAGAAACAAGTATAGACACTAAAGCAAGAAGTATAATACAGCATAAACTGTAGCAGTATTACTGAAAAAATGCATGTTTTGCTATGTAAATCCAAGCATCAGTTTATTTCTATACGTTTTGTTTACGTTTGTAAGTCACAAAAGAAAAAATACAAATGAAGATCATTAGTGCTGAACCACATTATGTACAGTGCAACCTTCCACAAAAGCATCTGCCAATAGACATTTGTTGTACAACTTTGCTTAGTCAGCTTGTCCACATAAAATTTCCAGCATCATTAGTGCACTTCATCCACTTTTTTTCATGCAAATCAAATAAAAATTCTCTCTCTCATTATTAGCTAGCATTCCTTCATTTCAAAAGTTACACACCGATGAATGGGATTTACAGGCCAAAGTGCAATCCATTTTAGATGCATAATTAAAAGAAAAAAATAAACCACCACCACTTCTCTCAGGGGCTAAGACCTCTCACAGTCAAAAATTCTGAAGTTTCATATGACCTTCTAATGCAGTGCTGGCTGACCTGTGGCACTCCAGGTGTTGTGAAACTACGAGTCCCAGCATGTCTTAACTGCAAGAGCATAGTGGATACCTGACAAAGCATGCTGGAAATTGTAGTTTCACAACACCTGGAGTGCCACAGGTTAGCCAACACTGTTCTAATGCTTAAGCTGGCCACAAACTACAATGTTATTAGTGATTGACAGGGACATCATGATATAGATATATAGATACACACACACCATTAGACTGAACGGCGTTCCCTAGGTCAACCCCAACAGAACTGGCCATTGATGGTTGGACAGTTCAGCCAGACTGACTATTTTTGGAATGTGGTTTTCCAGTGTTGCAACAAATTGGTCCTAGTCTGATTGCAGTAGATTGTCTGCACAGCTATGGAAATTATTAATAAATCCCACTTTAACGTCAACCTGGCCACCCTGACCAGAGTGAATGACTGCGTATATACTGTATATATACTTCCAAGGCACAGTATATATACTGTGCCTTGGAAGGCTAGCTGAATGAGCATTATAACAAAAAACAATGTCATTTAACAACAAGGCTCCATGTGGATTAAATAACAATAATTTTCTAATATCAAGTAAACCTTGTGAGATTAAAGACAAGACTAAACAGCTATCACAGCGCAATTAAGAGTCAAATAAATATCTATTATCTAACCCAGGAGTATTTATGTGGGGAAAAAAGAACAACATTTTTCCACTACTTTGGGCTCTGCATATTTCTTCCTTTTACTATGTTTACAGCAATGTGCCTATTTCATTTAGTGCACAAGTACCCCTTAACATATACATATACATATACATATATATATATATATAT
>WWET01001002.1:119026-130083 GCA_011038615.1 Limnodynastes dumerilii
ATATACATACACACACATATACATATACATACATATGACAGATTTGTAAATCTGCATGCAACTTAGATAGAAACTTCAACAGACTCAACTAAATACCATTCATGGCTGACTACAATGTAGTTTATACTTTATAAAAAGCACGTCAACACTTACATGTGAAAGCTGAAATCTCAATAAGACCTTTTCTTAAAAAAAAAATTCTATACCATCAGAAAACTGGTGAAGAAAAATGGCAAGCAATTAAAATGCCTTAAGGAATAAAAGACAGGTCCGGCGCTCCAAACAAACATGACATATAACACTATGTGTCAGCACATACAGTACATCAAAAAAGGAGGTCTAGTTCACAATATAGCTATATTGGGTTAAACTCACCTACCCAGTGTCAAGGCACCTCCTGTAGGTGAGTCCCTATCCATTTGCTTTGTGTGTTCTCAGGAGTTCTGTATTAAGAGACTCCTGCCATATGAAAGGTGTGCAGAAGCCATTTTGGGGAGGGGTCATGGTCCCAAAGTAAAACTAGTAACAGTAAAATACAGGCTGCACTTCTAATCAAATATATGAAATGTTTGCAAGTGTAATTAAAATGTCTTTAGAGGGGTCTTATGAGCTTGAAACTTTTGAGCAGACGGTTTCATTTATGCATTTTAAATGGCATTTAGAAAAAAAGAAAAACCTTGCAAAGGAAACAATTCCAGATAAATTCCCAGAATAATTCAATGACAGAGGCAAATACGATCATCACTTGCAGGTAATTCCTTGCACATAAGGGAATATTGTTGAATTATTAACCTAATTAATGTTAGTTAAGAAGGGAGTAGAGCTCTCTAATTGACTGCCAGAGCAATGTGTCCAGCACAAGGGACCATAAATCACGAAGAAGGAAATGTAAAATTGAAAAAGTGGCTTATTCAGAGCTCATCGTGATGTAGTTAAAGCAGAAACTCCTCTGCTTACGGATCTATTCTCTTCATAGTGTTAATTAGCACTACAAGGATTTTTTTTTTCCCACTAGCCCCCAAAACAAGCTCATTAAAACCGACTGGGTTTGACAACATTTCCCCTTTTTCTTTTACAAAACAAAGAATTAGACAAACTTGAATATTCTACCCGTCAAAATATTTTTATATTTGATGCCCTTTTTGTTAAAAGGTTTTAGTGAAATGGACAAGATCAGCAATATCTACCCATCTCTCTCACACATTCTGGGTTATTTAAAAATAAAATAAAAAAACACACTACACTGAAGTCATTGGTCTGCATTGAAAACAAGTTTCAAATGATACACTAATTATCTATTTTAGCAGCAGTAGAAATTCTGTAACACTAGGCATCAGAACACACTGATTGCCCTAACCCCTGCTGATACACAGTTTTAATTGTGCATTTATAGCCAGGGAAATTAACAGAGACTTTTGCTCCTACTGTGCTTCTAATAGCAAGAGTTCACACAAAGAAAGCCATGTAGCAAAGAATGCCCAGGAAAGAAAATCAGGACAAGTTTGCAAACACATTATTGTGCATGGAATGGCTACTGTGGTGTAAAGTATCGACCAGCACATGAGGGGAGGAAATCAAAACCACACAACTTACTGGAAATAGTGACTGTAGACAGGATTGCTACTAAACATGGGGGAAAAAAACACCAAAATAAATAAAATAAAAAAACACAGTAATTTAACACAATGGAAAAGAAAAAAAACTGCAAATTTGGTTAATAATGGAAACTAACATATCTTACTTTCTTATCCTTCTACATCATTATACAAAAGCGAGCACCCACCAGAAGAGCAGATGTAAGCAAGAGTTGGAGTAAGAGAGCACGAGTGAGCAAGAGTTGGAGAAAGCGCAAGCAAGAGTTGGCGCAAGAAAGAGCAAAGCAAAAGGGTGTAGGTCCCTGCAGCGAATGGCCCTATTTCGAAAGGGCTGTTTGTTCCCAGCCAGTTCCGAACCGCCTCGAAGAGGCACAGCAATCGATCCCCAGAGTACTGAACACGGTGCTCTGAAAGGTAAGGCCTCCTCCAGCAGCCTAACCCTAAGTCTCCCCTCCTGCAGCCTAACCCTAAGTCCCCAGCGCTGTTTTCTGAAAATGAATGGGTGAGTATGCGAATTGCACACTGACCCATTCATAAAATTTCTGTGGTATTACACATTCGAAAAGAAACTTTCGTCTGTCCCTATTCCCAATCTGTAACATTGCAGCAGGGACTCGCAACTTTCCTATACACATAGTCCTACAAGCAGAGCATCACATAAAGGATATATCATTCAGAAGAGGGTGTAGGTAAAGAAGAAATGGGACATTGTAACCATATTCTACATGTGTAGCCGGCCTGGTGGAATCAAAAGACATAATTCGATAAATGCCCTGTGTACAATATAAGCTCTAATAGTCATATCCTTGCTTTGGAACAATTCATTGTAAAAGGTGTACGAATGTATTGGTTATATAGTCTTGAAATCAATGTGAAGCACCTCAATAATATTCCTTCTGTCTTAGAAAACTGCCACAATGAATTTTGATATATTTCCCTCCAGTCCAATACCTAGGATATCAATAATACTATGAGCACGAGTGAGCAAGAGTTGAAGAGAAAGCACAAAAAAGAAATGGAGCAAGAGAGCGCGAGCAAGAGTTGAAGCAAGAAAGAGCAAAAGGGTGTAGGTCCCCGTAGCGAATGGCCCTATTTCGAAAAGGGCTGTTCGCTCCCAGCCAGTTCCGAACTGCCTCGAAGAGGCATAGCAATTGGTCCCCGGAGCACCGAACACGGTGCTCTGAAAGGTAAGGCCTTCTCCAGCAGCCTAACCCTAAGTCTCCCCTCCCGCAGCCTAACCCTAAGTCCCCGGCGCTGTTTTCTGAAAATGAATGGGTGAGTATGCAAATCGCACACTCACCCATTCATTAAAAAAAAATTCTGCGGTATTACACATTCGAAAAGAAACTTTCGTCTGTCCCTATTCCGCAATCTGTAACATTGCAGCAGGGACTCACAACTTTCCTATACACATAGTCCTACAAGCAGAGCATCACATAAAGGATACATTATAGCAGCATATACACAAGTGATATATCATGCAGAGGGTGTAGGTAAAGAAGAAATGGGACATTGTAACCATATTCTACATGTGTAGCCGGTCTGGTGGAATCAAAAGACATAATTTGATAAATGCCCTGTGTACAATATAAGCTCTAATAGTCATATCCTTGCTTTGGAACAATTCATTGTAAAAGGTGTACGAATGTATTGGTTATATAGTCTTGAAATCAATGTGAAGCACCTCAATAATATTCCTTCTGTCTTAGAAAACTGCCACAATGAATTTTGATATATTTCCCTCCAGTCCAATACCTAGGATATCAATAATACTATCAGGTAATTATAATTGATCTTGAAATTTTGAGAAAATACAGAGCAGATCCATAAAACACCCCAAACAAATCAACGGAAGAGAAGTAACACATTCTGGAAAAGATACGTAAATCTAACATTAAACGGAAACAGATTTTATATAAATATTTCCACTCTTGTCAATAGCAAAAAGAAAAAGAAACCCAACACAGGCCTTAGTGTTCAACATAAGTGGAAAAGGAGTTAAAAGAAAGTAAATAGCAACCTGAGCCATTTTTCATTAGTATTCTCCATATGTAACACTGTGAACCAGAGAGAGAGAGATTGATGCTTTCTTTAAATGTTATCCATTTTATTTTAATCTTTATAGTGTACAGCCCTGACCTGAGGATTCATCTGCATCTGTCAGAACTGTTGTCATCACTCAGGGATACAAGACTAAAATAAAAAAGGCACACTATTTAAAAAAGTTATTTCCAGACACTGCTGAAGAATTATAAAACAAAAGGAGAATTTATAGCCTGTATCTCTATTCTTTTTTTTTCTTCTGTATGCCAGTTAACTATTAATATTCACAAAATATTTTAGTTTAGAAAAAGGGCTGCCAGCTTTTTGTTCTTTTTACATTTTAAAACAGTCCAGAGAATTATATATGGACATATAATTATATATGGATATATGGACACATCCGCTTTCTATGGCAATACCATATGCTGTTATTGGATTACTATATTGTCCCCAGTGCAGTCTAACTACACTCCCCTTACCCAGAAAAAGTTATGATTAAAGGACTATCTTAAGATTTCAACCCCATCCCCACATAAAAAGGAGAAGAGTGCAGTACTCAGGGCTGAAACTGTGTGCCGTACTCAGAGATCCGGTTTTTTAAAGTACGCAATTATAGGCACGCACGTAGCAAGGCAACACCCGACAACACCCACGACTCTCCCCTCTTCCGGCCGTGCAATCGTAGGCTTACACCTCCATAGACCACTCTGATCTTTAAGTGTGTTCTTACGTGCGTATATGACTCCTGTGCCTGCGATTCAATATAGCCACGCCCTCAAGCGTTCCCCCATCCACTTTCATGTAAATTTTCAAGTACGTATTTCTACCACGGCCATCCGTACGTATGTCCCCAAGTGCGACTCACACGTTCGTGCCTAAAGCACTTAAGTGCGTATATTCAACGTAACTTACACAAATAAAGTTACTACGCATTCACAGTTAAAACGTACCTAAAAATACGCGCGCAACTCCACATGTAAACGGATCTCTGAATATGGCCCTGTATTACTGCTATACCATACCCCCTCCTACATAGCAGAAGTATTTCCACTTCCTGCCATGTCGCACTGTCGGAATTTTTACCAGGGATTGAGTTTTGAATCTAGATCCATCCTGGTAATGTGACACTTGGAAATAAACGGTTTACACAAAGATGGCGTTTTCCAGATTCCAGCGATCAGAAAACACTCCCTTCTACTAAGGGCTCTATTTACGATCAGTAGTGCATTGAGCGAGCCTTTTAATGATGACTATTCTGTAACAGTAGCACATTTACAAATGCTAGGCATGAACAGGTCACAAGACACGTAGGCAAGTCAGTTTATTCTATGTGAAAAGTGATATCTAATGCCAATGACTTTCAGCCACAGACTATATAATTTGTTTTCCCGGTGTTTAATACTTCACATATAAAGGTGTTTATTTTGTTTTTTTAATGAAGTTAATTTACACAAGGATGTTTTACTGTAACTTGTATATGGTTATCAGCCTTTCCAATATGATATACAGGTAAGTTACAACATCATATGTAGCACGTTTCATACACGGACCAAATGCGATACCCGATGGTTGTACGGATTTATTGAACAGTGTGTAAGAAGCATTACTGTTGTTTAGCCTTGGAAAAATTAATACAATATAAATATTTGGCTTTTGAACAACGCCAACTATTTAAGCTCAAATGAAAGCTAAGTAACGTGCCAGAAGGTGAAGGCAGCTTGAGCATTTGTCAAGTGAGTGATCATTTGGATCACTGTAAGAAAGCCAACACTGTGGACCTTGAACGCAGCACGTTGCATTAACTAAACTGCCGCGATTATCACAGCAGCATCTGACATTATATTCTACTGATCACAAAATTCTAGGGTGCCTACAGTGGTATTATATTTTTCTGGAACACATAAAAGTGAACTTCAAATATTCAGTCAAAAACAAACAAGCAAAAAAAAAAACAAAAACCTGTCATTGCTACTTTAAAAACTAGCATCACTGGGAAAATATGTACACGGCATGAAAACAGAACCTGCAATGCAACATTCTAGATTGATGATATTATTACAAAATATTAATGCCCAAATTTATTATAGCTGTAAACCACACAAACTATTAATACTGCAGGGTATATCTCCTCATGAGACTACATCAATTATGAAGTGTTCTTCAGCTTTGTTAAAATGCTACATGAAGATCCCTTGGAGATGTACTTAACCTACATGATTGTACAGAATGGGTTTTATGAAAGATAACAAAAAAATGTGTGAAAGGCTACCTACTGCAATATAGCAATCCTGATCTCAGAATTGCTGCTAGTGAATTACCTCCGCATGAAATCACTACACAGCCACAATAAGAGAAAATTAATTACTGAGCATAATGGTGAACTAACAGCTAGCGATCTGCAGTATGCATTTACAGAAATGAAAGACAGCTTGAGTTACTTTATTTAGGGTCAGTCCAGCCGATTAATTGACACAGTATGGTACTTTCTCACAGACCATTCTAACTTTGTAACATAAGAAACGTATGTTAAGATCAAAGAGAGATTAAAACAGAAAGGGTAATATGGAATGCATGTGCAGGCTGTGTAATTTGTCTAGTCAGAGACCATTTTCATTATAGTAATAGTAGTTTTTAGACTCAACACCTCTGTCCCACCTCTGGCTACATCTGTAAGAGGACAAGCCTGCGCATGAAAATAAAAGATTGCATTTTTCTAGACCGACATTTGGGTAATGTGTAAATGAAAAACAGGGTGTATCAGAAATAGTTTTTAAGTATTGTCCTTTTAATACATCTTTACATTTAGCTGGAATACAATTTAATGGCTTTATAAGACAGGCTACATGACTAAGATAAAAAAAATGTCAGCAAGAAACCACATTGCAGTTGTTCAAGAAAAACAAACACACACTAAAATCAATAAAACACATAAAAAAACACAAATTGGTACCAGAACAATAGTGGGTACTAAACAGTACAAACCCATTTTGTATATGACCATCCTTAAAACCAGTAATTTATTAGAATATAAATACTTCATGTGATCGATTTAGACAGGGTAAAACTGATGGCTTTCAGTGTTTTCAATGTGTCCCAGTTTCTTTATGTATAACAAGTACTCTTTTCAGCATAAATCCTATACATAAGTAGTATCACTTGTCAATACAAGTATGAACTAAATTGGAAGCTGAAAAGAAGAATAGGGGATCCACTATTTTCTACATCAAACAACAGTAGCTAATTAGCAGCTATTCTGCCACAAACCATTATCACTGAAACACACAATGCAGCTAAGTTCTCTCAACGCCAGTACTCAACAACAACAAAGCCTGGCTGATATTTCAGGGTCACATTCAGAAATTCAGTGCTTAGCCTGCCACCTATAATTAAACACAAACGAATATAATTCCGATATTCAAGCACGCTTACATGCAAGAACATTACTCTTTTTTGTTGTTTAGATGATTTCTTTTCACTTTAATGTTTTAAAGTAGAATTTTATTGACTAACTTTTGTGGCAGTCCTCAGCAACTAATTTCTATGCAAACAGAAACCCCAAAGCAGAAAACAATGCAGTTAAATTTTGAAATTGCAAGCAATCAGTACTACTGTACACAACAGTATCTCATCAGTGTCTATTGTGTAGCTGTCACTGCCAACACTATTGGTTATTTACAGCAACAAGCACTATTTCACATTTTTTCCCCAACTAGCATTTCCTAATGGTTTATAATATACGTTAATATTTTGAAATAGTTTCATGACAGGCGTTTTTTTTATATCTTAATACTTAGATTTTTATAAACCCCAATTCCTGATACAACAGAGCTACATTCTAAAACACATTACGATAGCAATACGTAAATTTAGACACACAATGACACAAACAGTTCATTCACATTGTCACAAACTACTTTAACAGTTACTACCAAATGTAATCCAAAAACAGAAGAGTGCATTAAGAAATTTTCATTGATGCTAATTCGCTAAAAAAAAACATAACAACCAGGCGTCACGCTCAACTATATCGCGCATTTAGGATCAAATATTAAATATAGCAAATGTAGATTTATGACGTTTTCAGGTGGTATTACATATGTATAGTTTATGCGGATTTTAAAAAAAAAAAACCGTCTTAAAATCTCTTGCTCACCCACAGAGTTTTAAAGTTACAGCCTTTTTAAGAATATACATTACGATATATAGAACAATTTATGTGTGAGTGTTTAGGAAGTTTTTTTGGCTTCTCTCTGTTGCTGTATTACTTATTGGTCTAAGGTTGTTGTCGGGAAACTGTTGCACAGACTTACTTTTGTCTTCTGAACATATCGAAGGGTGACATTTTTTTTTTAACTGTCGAACATTTAGAGGTTTAATTTGGATTCAAAGGTAATAAAATCAAGCTAAAAAGTCTAGATAAGTGTCTTTAAAGACCGCACTGAGTAGTTTAGTAAGAAAGAGGCTAATGCCGCCTTGGGAGTGTTCAGTTAGAAGCGGGAGGGGGGAGGGATTTAGATTAACCGGGGAGAGGCATTTTCCATGCGTAGTTTGATTCTTAAGAAGCAAACTAAGCACAGTAAGATAAGGTAGCTCTATAACACTCAAGTGCCATAAGGTACCTTAAAAAAGGGGGGCGAGTTAGGGGCTTAATGAGTGAGTTAGGTGCGGTTCTGTCTGCACATAACTCACTCTTAAGTGTGAATATGGTCCTGGGTCACTCATTTTTGGTGTATAACTTGTGTCAGAAACCTCACAGGTTGGTCAAAAGGTTTTTGAATCATGAATTTCGCTGTTCCAATGAACCAAAATATCACTGTACAAATTGTTACTTTTGGCTTATGGAAATACAGGCATCAGTTTTAAGTCAAAGCTAATTTAACAACTGCCATATGGCCTGTGTCTCATAGTGAAGAATTGCCAGTACCAAAACCTCCAGTAAATCTAATTCTTATTGATGAAGAAAAAGTCTATAGAGCATGGTGACAATCATACAAGGCTTGATCCCAGCATTTGAAACTTGAAACTTCCTCTTCACCAACACATTTTTTCTTATTCAAGAAGATCTCAAGGACCCATGGCCGGATTGAGGGCCACATGGGACTGGGGCTGCAAATTATCAAGGGCCCACAATATATAGTATGCTTTGGAGAAGGCTGCAGTGGAAGGCCAGGATATTTGCAGCGCGTGGGGGCGTATTTTCAGATGGAGGCCTGGGTCTGAAGTCCCAATAGCCAACATTGTTAATCTGGCCCTGCAAGGACCTTGTCTGAGATTTGAACCTATCTAAACGGTAAGCATAACTTTTAGGATCCAGATTGAAAGGCTAGAAGTAGTATGTGTGTATTAAACATGGAGATAGTGGCTTTAACAATTTCCCTGCCCTTGAAGATGGACTTATTTTTTGTAACAGTGTTGAGTACAAAACAAAGAATTGGTGTTTATTGATTCTTTTTAGATTTGCTTGACAGCTGTGCTACACAACAGCAATAAGTTTCCATCAGTACCAATAGCTCATGCTACTATGTAAGAATGGAATGTTTGTGGCGACTAGTCATTTTTCTTTTCCTAGTACTACAACTTGCTTGCACAAAATTTTCTTTGTGAGTGGGACAGCAAAGACTTCAGATCTCATTAAGTTCAGAAGCAGTGGCCAAAGCGAACATCACTAACCCTACTGCATATATAGCTTGGTCTTATGAAGACACTTATTAAAGAAATGGATCTAAGTGGAAATTAAGTTGCACTTAAGAAAAAAATTCCTGAGAATCATTGGAGAAACAATGACCAGTCTTAAAACCTTACAAGACCATAGGATGTCTTTGAAAGTCTATTTCTTGGACTCACACTTTTTATTTCTTCTCAGCAAATCTTGCGGCAGTTAGCGATAAACATGGCAAATGGATGGTTCAACCAGGATAATCCCTTAATGGAAAAGCGGTGTCAGAGCAATTGGAGAAGTACTAGTGTTGACCATTAAAACAGAAAATCCTATACTTTTTAAATTTTAAGTGCTTTAACTGTTTATGATGTATTGTTAATCGGTTGCAATCTCCGCTAAGAAAATGTGATTAACGATAAAGGGACATCCGAAAGTTCCTTTTTCAGATGTCCCTTTTTCAAATACATACCGTTTTCTACTATTTTTTAAATGAATGTGTGAGTATGCTGTTCGGCATATTTACCCATTCACTTCCACAATTCGCAATATCCCTCCGCCGCTGCTCGCCGGACCAGGGACAGGTGAGTAAATTATCTGTGCGTGGTAGGGAGGGTTAGGCTGCTAGGAAGGGAGGGTTAAGGAAGTGAGAGGGGAGGGTTAGGGTAAGAATTAGGGAATGGACTGGGGGACTATTATTTAATAACTTTTGATTGCAATGCCTCCTCGAGGCATATGCAATCAAACTCACAGCCAGTTCGCAACTGGCTGGGAGAAATCTGAATTTTCGGAATTCTGATTTTCTTTGTGGGGACCCACATCCATTGATAACATAATAAGTGTGTCACTCAATATCCTTACGTAATAGAGACTTTCTAATATCTGATTTACGAATATCCACTCAAGACAAAAAACAAAAAAAAGTTAACCAGTGTAATCACTATTTTGGTTATTTTAGCCATTTCTATTGTACTTTGCTATGTACCAGTTTTTTTTGTTTTTTTAATAGAAAACCATGGTCATTTTCATTAACGTCTAGCATTATTTGGCCTGTAAACAGATATCTTTTTAAAGATCTATATTTAATTATCAATATCCTAGCCAAGCTAATTCAGTCACGTGCTATTTCTGTATAATAGAGTACAAGTAATACATAGGTTTAAAAATTCAATCTTTTGCCTAAGCAGGATTGGATATAACAAACTATTGTGTTAGCTTACACTCTTATCCAATGTTAGACCAAATGAATGGTCAAAGGATGGATTGGACAAGAATTGTACGTGTGTAACCAGCCTTAGAATTTTTGAAGTAAAAGTGAAAAGCAAGATGGTATTATCCTTTATTTATAAGGCACCACACTTTCGAGCCAAAATAGTAATCATAAATACACCATCCTAAATTGTCTGTGGCAATAAGTCATTTATACACAAAGATCACAGTGCACTAGTCCAACAAGATCCCTTGCATATTATAAGTATTTGTAAGGTAATCTTTTACCAAATGAACAAACGAAAGAATATGCTCATTTTACCATGATCCAAGGTCCCAGATTTTAAATAGCCTAAAATCTCCTACAGTTATACTCAGGGGTTCTCAACCAGTGGTACTAATACTACTGGTGGTACTTGGACCACTACCAGGTAATATTCAGGGCAACTGGGCAAGGTTGTAAGGCTGTACAATACCCAATGGCTAAGGACATGGCTAATAAAATGGGGGCTAAATGGTATATGCAGAAAACATACACATATATACACATATAT
>WWET01001002.1:130241-145129 GCA_011038615.1 Limnodynastes dumerilii
ATAAAAATCAAAATAGGTGGTGCTTAACATGATTCCGTAGTGGGCAAATGGTATCCACAAAAATGGGTTGAGAACCGCTACTTTAACCTTACTTCTTTCTTACCTGTAAACAAAAGATGTTCCTCAGCTCTGTTTTATTTTGATTTTTATACAGTGTATGCCAGGGCCATAGTTTTAAAATAATTAGATGCCTAAAACAGAAAACATCAAGGGAAGGGTGGTATCTAACAGCACCAATGCTGGCTAAAAAGCATTAAATGACTCCTTTGATAATGTGCATTAACACCAAGCGCAGAAGAAACTACATGAAACCCAGAAGGCGGCTGCAATTTAAGGATGTCTAGGATACATACATGCAGTTTCTGAGTTCTTTAACTTCACTACAAACACTACTACTAAAAACCGTAAATCTTCAAAAGAATTTGTATAAAATTGAAAAAATAAATTCTATATATCCTGGAACATCAATGTAAAAGAATTTATTGGAAACCATCCAGCACTGTTCTACAGACTGCAGGGAACAAATTTGTGACCCAAGGTTAGGCACATAAGAAAATAGGAGTTACTATCTCTTGTTGCTTTTTTGTGTATGTCCAACAATGCATAAACATCTTCATATAGTCATACCTCTCAACATTAAGAATTGAAGAGGGCCAAAATTTTGTGGCATGGTAGAGCATGGTACCCCCCGTGTATTGTACCGGCCAGTGGGCATGTCTGGGGAAAGTAGGTGTGTCCTGCACCACCCAGAGGCCGGGTCCCACGTCTGCCCTATATAATTTGTCCAGCCTCCATATGTCTGCCTCTTAAAATTTTTCCAGCCATACATGTGTGCCTCTTTTATTACTTCAGTCATTCATATGTCCAGCCTTATAGCCATTTATTTTCCTTTTTGATGTTTTCTCTTCTCCCATCCGATTCCTTCCTCAGCATTGCTCTCCCTCTCAGCTGCAGTCACATGATGCGGCCAGTCAAATAAGCAAAGCTGGTTATACAGGGCTGCTATGGAGGCCTTGTAGGAACAAATCTGTTTTCTAGAACGACATGACCGTATATGTTAGGCCACTGCTATTCACAAATAGATTTGGTTCCACTGCAATCGGGACAGTTGAGAGGTGTGTATACCATATACTTTGTTTAGATATTACATGTGTATACACACGTTTACACAAACTATCTGATCAGCCTGAAACTGCGGGTATATATACCACACTTTGACAAGCTTTCTCATCATAGAAATCTCTGACAGAAATATTTGATTTGAAAAGGATTTAGTGTCTGGGTAGAAATCCATAGACACGATTCTTGATACTGCTGTATAAGCTTTACACCCATCTCAATGTGTTTGTGTAAAAGTAATGGACAGGTAGAAATTCAGGAGTGTTCACAGAAACTAGGTGCAGGCATGTTATTTAACACTACCAACAACTTCATTTTCAGACTAATTAATGTGGAGTTTAGCATTTGCACATTTCTACTTCTGCAGGAACTCACTTTTTAATTAATCAGATTTAACAATTCATTTACGCTGGGATGTTTTCTCTATTTAATCATACATATTACGTTAAACATGTCTAATAAAATAAACATAATTCCAAATGTTAAAATAAAACCAGTCAAAAAAGCAATTCAAAATTAATAATTAACTTATTGATTTTAACAAGAAATACATACAGCTGCATTTACTTTTACTAGATTTATAGGATATTTTTTGTAATTTAATAGGCTTTATTGAGTCTATGGGATGCAGATGCCGGCAGTTGAGAATGATGCTGCCGAAAGCTTATTTTTAAAATGAAAATCAACATTCCGGAACGGGTACCATATTAAATAGTTCATATTTATAACCCCAGGAAGGGGTTAAAGTTAGACTCCGGAGGAGGGAGGGAGGGCTAGGCTGTGAGACAACGATGATTTAAGGTTAGGCTGCAAGAAGGGGATTATTAGGGTTTACAAAATTTACTGTTCAGTTTTTCAAAAATGGTGGACTCGCAGGGGCCCTCTCTTCCTTGTGCACGCTGCACCTGACTGCCGGAAATCAATCTATTGCAAGCAAACCACGTCCTATTCTTCTAGGTAAGGGTGAGAGTATTAACATAGGATAGATGATATTATAAAGGGGTGTGGGTGTGAACGACCCTTTTTCAAGTTCAGAACCCAAACTATTCCCCGCAGCCTGACCCCAAGACTCCCTTCCCCGCAGCCTGACCCCAAGACTCCCCTCCGTGCAGAGTCACCCAACTCTAACCCTCCCTTGACCACAGCCTAAACCTAAGTTTTGTTACTTACTTCTATGGTATCTCTCCTGCAGTGTTGTGAAAAATGAATTGATAAGTATGGGCATACATACCCATTCAAAAAAACAAAACAAAAAACAGCCATTTCTCAAGGAAACTCCATCCCATTATGGTGGCTCAGTGAGTAGCACTTGTGTGTCACAGCACTGAGGTCATGAATTAGATTCCTGGACTAGGCCTTATCTGTGTGGAGTTAGTATATTCTCCCCACGTCTGCGTGTTTTTTTTACCGGGTGCTCTGGTTTCCTCACGCACTCCAAAAACATGCTGGTTAATTGACTGCTGACTAAATTAACCCTAATGTATGTGTATGTGTTAGGGACCTTAGTATGTAGCTCCAATAGGGGCAGGGACGGATGTGAATATCTAACGTTCTCTCTAAAGTGCTGCAGACAATTTGTGGTGCTATATAAATAAGCATTAATATGTTTGTGTGTTATGAGGTAAGGGCAAAAGAACCAATTAGGAGACAGAGAAGAGTTGGCTTTAAAAGGTATATAAGATAAGGGAGGCATAATACAGACCCTTTATTGATTCAAAACTGGGCACCTGCCCAAACCATTTCATTGTATGTTTTGCAATACTTTTCTTTTACGCCAACTTACTTTTGATTCAACTTTCCAATGGTAGCGCCAAGTCACATCTATCAGTAAACACAAAATAGGGGGGTTCTTTCTTGGCTGGTCACAGTGCACTCCTGTTCATAATGCAGCTGTGTTTTTTTTTGGGAAGTTCATGGGGCTGAAGTACGACAGGGGACTTACGCAATTAAGTTTGGGAACATCTGCACATGCCAGATGTTCCAATAGTGTACCTACAGACGTACGTAATTGAGTTACATACATCTGTAGGTACGAGGAAGGGTCCGACCCTTCATTAACGATGGGCGCATATCCACCATACAGGCGAGTATAGCCATTTAACTGAGGGGGGCCGGGAAGCCATGTTAAGACTAGATCGGCATCCGTACGGTAGCCATCTGATTTACTACAGATAGTGGTCAGCGCAGGGAGCGTGCACTCCCCTCTACGTCTGCGTAATAATTGACCCCCGCACGCACGTAAAGCATACGTGGGTCAGGAGCTGGCCCATGGTTCCACTCCTGCACAAGGTCCAGAACGGAGATAGGGGGAGTGGAACCTTGTGGTCTGAGGTAGTGATTGGGACCTATGGCCATCCCAAGCTTCGTATTAATTGGGTAATTGTTGAGTCTGATGGCACACAACATACTTTCCTGCCACCAAATCGGGATTATATCAACATAATTAATAATAGGCTTATATAAGGATAAACCTTAGTCTTTGATAAAATTATTTACAGAGAACTTAACTACAGCATTACTGCATCCATTAACATGACATAGTAATAACTTGCCTTGCCTTTTAGTATTAAACAAATGTACTCATTCTTGTTTATTATTGTTTAGCATGTGCTACATGTGGTAGGCCTATTGCACAGCAATACCCATCAATTAGATTTTCAATACATAAAGCACAACATGCCTTGTTTGGGAATGGGATTTATGGTTTGACTCAGGAGGCCACAGTGAATTCCCCACTTGTATTCCCTTTCAGATGTACACTGTGGAGGAAGCACATTCCAAAGGAGCTTAAAACCTTGTTCTGGGTCACAATGCAGCTGCTGAGCAGGATTTAGTCTGTACACAGAATCATACAAAAAATGATTGGATGTTACCATGCACATGGCACGGGGCAGTGCAGATGAAAAGCTCAAATACAAGATGCCAGTTCCATAAATGCTCAAATCACCATTTCAAGCTTGGTTTTAACAGTCTATATGACTGTAATTGTAGCATGTTCAATCCTTAGACAATATTGTGAATATCTGATTTGTATGCAAATAGACAGAAATGAATATTTTAGTAAACCATGCCTAAGGGATGACGCATGCTTAAAAATACAAGCCTGCATTTTAGCCTCAGTCCAGACATGCCTCCTGCAATAGCTACTTATACACAAACATTGTATGCACAGATAGAAAGGGCTTTTCACTTAAACCTCACAAGCATACATTACAAAATCATTCCTCAGTGTCCTTAGATAACAAACCTTGTGATTAATTGGGGCACTATATTTCAGATATAATTGACAAGTCACTTTTAAAAAAAATAAAAAATTGACAAGGATTGTTTTCCTCTGTTGCCACAGTTTAGTCTGCTTTTGATATTTAAATACAGCAGAACCATGATGGCTGTACCTGTGGAATTATGTACTGTGCTTCATGCATTATTTCTGCATAAATGAATTAGAAAGAGCACATACCATCTACATGCAACTGTAATGGCCAGAGTTTAAGAATATCTGTCTGCATTCTCTGTGGCTAATATGAATAACCATTGTTATTTTAGATGCAGCCACCCACAGAAATGTCAGAAATGCAAATCCTCATAACCTTTCTAGGTCAGACACTCATGAACCACCAATGTCAAGCCAAGAGAAGCAAGGTTGTGGATCATGTGACAGTGTAGTTTAGGGTCTATCTCCAATGTGAATTTATTTGCCAAAATTTATAATGTGCACAGTTGTCCTTGGCATCAGCGCTCCAAAAGCGTTTAACTGCACAAACAAAAGGAAATCTTTATTATTGGACAAAACATGCAACCCATCTCCCTTATGTAACCTAATGTTATAAACTTTGAGGACTATGCTTTTGTTGATGTACCTTCCCTCGGCTCCACAATTTCCTGATACTGGTGGCCAGGCTGCGTTGGGAGGATTGGCTTCAAGCACCTGGCGGCAGGATGAGTGATGGAACACACGTCACTGTCATTATCTCTAGTTGGTAAGTGGCTATTTATGTCTATGCTCTTTAGGCAAGACTTATGCAGCTTGCAGCTCCTTTTTATCCACTGATGATGGTGACAATCGAAAAAGCCATTGGGATGGGATAGGTTTGCCGGCATATGTTTCTTATGCATTCCTGTTATACAGCCTAGCACTTTGTGATGCCCTGCATTGTTTCTGAATTTTAGGGAAGTCCGAGAATTACCTCTATTCACGAGAAGATGAGAAGGACATATGTAATATTGCCACCATTTGAACTGCCATTTCTTGCTGCTTTTGTAGTACCTTTGGATTGTATTTGGTAGAATGTATAAGCTAGACTGTATATCCACATTGGATGCATATTTTAATTGTATTTATCCACAAGTTTGCATGTTTTGTCCAATTAGGAGGCGGTATGCTAGTCCCTGGGCATAATGCTTGGATGATGAAGGTTTTCTTTTGATTGTGCAGGTAATACAGAGCTTGCAGACCAAGATGTGAAGGCTGTTATTAAGGGACAGTGTATACTTGGCGGCTGTGAGAGTTGACCACTTGATAAATCACTCTTCTGGAGAAGGGGTGCTCCGAGAAGAGTATAGGAGGTTAACATATGACCAGCAGCAGAGCTCCGTCAGAACTATGCTATTCTCGGAGTAGCCTTTCTCCATGCGAGATTGAGCGGTTACATCTCATAGCCACCAAGTATAATACAGGACGCTGTACCTTAACAGCTTTCATATCTTGATCTGCAAGCTCCATTATTACTGGGGAGCATCAGAAGCTGATATCTAATCAGGTACCTCCTACCCATCATCTTTCTTTATACAGGACCATCTACTATTTCCAAGTTGGATCATATATATCGGACATCACTCCCTTTGGGGAGAGGAGATACCAGTTTCTCTTGGATTATAGGACATTTTCACTGACCATCAGTGAGCCTTTACTAACAGCCCTACTTGAATGTGTATATTGTTTAAATAACATAGGACATTGCTCCTTGTCCATTTCTTTTCCAGCACACTAACGGACATTGTTCCATTACTTACCATATTTAACAGTTTACATTTTTTGGGGTGGAATGTTTCTGAGTGGGTTTTTCAATTTTAACATCTATTGGTTTATAGGGTTTCATGTCGATTTCTAAAACTTTATGAAAGGTGATCAATTTTTAACCAGAGCCATTCCGTGAATTAATTTTTACTATCTAGCGCTTACGAGAGTTTGTGTGGATAAATAACTGTAACATCTAGAATTGTTTTCCGAAAAAAAAAGTTTTACTGCAGTCACCTCTCACTTAAAATACTTAACTTGTAAGTCCAGAATTTCATGATAAAGTTTAAAGTGAAAATTGGTTCTCCCATTCCCCAAACCATGGACAGAGTTTTCATGATTATATCTATACACCTGACATTTAAATGTCAGTGGAAAAATCAAAAATGACTGGAGTTTAGGAGATAGTTGAGCCAGTGTGCAAGACCTCAAAGAGAAGCAGTTTGTGAAGTAAGCACAGCTGCACCACACGCTGAGTCTTGGCATTTTTGCTAACTGGGGGCAATGAAGACTGTCAGTGAATTAAGACACTCGTCGTCTGTTATTCTAGGCCTTAAGGTTATATTTCAACAGTACTGTGCAGCTTAAGCCCAAATATATTTCCCTTTCTTCACTTTTAAAACACTTCATCAGCTCACATTACTTCTGCATCAAATGCTCATTGATTGTCATTTGTCTTTCCCCATGCTCTAGTATAAATAGCCATTTCTATTTATTCATTTCATTGAAGTTAAATTGTATATTATGACTACAAAAATTACTTAACCAATCATAAACATTCCTGTTTATTCTATATTTTTTCTCTCTGGGGATTACAGTTGCCAATTCCACTGGCACTGACCAGCAAAGATAATTAGGAATCCATTCATCATCCCTTGCAAAGGAAGAAGCCGAGGAAAAGATATTTAATTCAGGTAAAGTCGCTAGAAACTGTATGGTGACTACTCACTGTTAACTAGGTATGAAATGGGCAACTTAGTTAGTGAGATATACAAGTGTGTGTGTGTGTGTGTGTGTGTGTGTGTGTGTGTGTGTGTGTGTGTGTGTCTGCTTCAATCAATCCTTTTTTTTTTTTGAAAGGGCCATTCTCTCCCAGGCATTTTCGAAGTACCTGGGAAATCGATTGCTTCTGCCTCCCCAATCGATGTTCTCTAGGACAAGGAGGCAGCAGCGAGTGGCGAGTATTGCTTCTCCCAATTTTTACCCCAACCCTCCTCCTCCATTACCTTAACCCTCCCTTCCCTGCAGTCTGACCCTAAAACTCCCTTCCCCACAGCCTGATCCTAGTAATTGCCTCCAGTCCAGTACACGCGGTGGCCGCAATTACCGAATAATTGGGTAAGCATGCTGACCCATTCATTCAGAAAAAATTTGCAATACTAGTATTTTCATAATAGAGGCAGACGAAAATCAGCTTTACACTGCCTGTAAAATAAAAAAAAACAAAAAAAAAAAATAGTATTGGATTTGAGACAGACAGACAGAGACACACACACTAGGGTTAATTATTTCAGCAGCCAATTAACCTGCTAGCATGTTTTTGGAGTGTGGGAGCCTGACCTCAGCGCTGTGAGACTGAAGTGCTACTAACTGAGCCACCGTGCACTATAACATTCTTAATAAACACAATCTATTTCATTTATTTACTAACTTTGTCGATTTTAAATTTACATACTTAATACATTGTATAATTTTTTTTTATTATATATGGACTATTTCCTCAGGCATGGAAAAGTAAGATCCACGATTTCAGCATGTATGCGTATGAAAATGAACTGTCTATAACCAAACTAGACTTAACAGGGCCGATCCAGAGTTTAGGAGTAGGGGTAAAAGAGGGGCAAGCGTCTACCTGAGCCAAACTATGTTAAACTGCAGAGGAAGGCAAATTTAAACTTTGTGAACCGAATTATAGGAGAGGTGCAGTTTTCTAGCTATAATCTTATTTACAGATCAAACACAAAGCTATGTAGCATGTAAGTTTTATGTGCTAAAGAAAAGAATTTTCCCTGCATGCAGAATAATTCAAATATAAAGGATCCCTTTGCAATACAGTTTCTCTCAGGTCTACACTTACAGTTAAAAAAAACAAAGGTGTAAGTGCAGCACTGGACTAGGCCCAAAATGTTTAGTAATCAGGAACTGACCTTTTTGTTACCTTGCAATGACTAAATAGCCAACACTTCGATCTGCACCATATCATGGAAACATCACGTAATACACACACACAGTATTTTATTATCATTCATTATTACACAAAAAATCACTGCATTTACAGCTGTTTGGGACATATATCACATTCATTATATGATTAAATACAGCGTTCTCTTACCTTGTTTAGTGCCAACATACTGCATTCTAGCATATTGGTCACGGCCTGCATGCAGCATGTTAAAACAGTAATAATTGCTAGTTAGGGACAAAGCATTATATATGTATACACACATTTAAGACTAAAATACAAGTTACAACAGCCCTTTAAGAATGTCTATGGGTCCGATTCAATTAACCACAATGTATGGTCGCAGTGCCTTTTCAATGAATTAACATTGTGGATTTTAGCTTGCACCACTTAGAGGTATGTATTAAAATCTGTGAATTTTGCCTACCGTAATAGACAGGAATAGGCGTTCCTTAAGCTTATTCCTGTCTTCACGGTCAATTGAATCGGGCCCAATATGTCTAGTGTTTTGACCACCCAGCAATCAACCATTTAAGTTACACTAACAGCAGATGCAAGAGACAAGACTCTATATCCTTTCATCCATAAAACAGGGATGTGTGTGTAGTGTTTTTTCCACAAACATACACTAGATACTGTGTTGCTTGCATAGTAAAGTATATTGATATCAAATTTGTGCACGCATCCTATGGTAATGTATCATGAAGAAAAAAAATAATGTCATTTGAGCATTTCTGATGCAGCATAGTAAATTTTCACTATGCTTGCCCAATATTGAACTATAATTACTTTGTCAATATGGGCAAAAAACGCATCTGTAGTTTGTTCTCACAGCAGAACGAAAACGATTAAAATTGTGCCCTGTGCTACTGGTAAAAAATAAAAAATAAATATAAATTAAACAAAACAAAGTGGTCAGCTGCCTCCATTCAACAAAATAAATAAAGCTGTACAGGAAATGTTGATCAGTTTAATGCCTCCATTCAACAAACTAGCAATCCATTGAAGGTCTTGTGGAGAAACAGTCATAAATATACCTTTTTCTTATCTCTCATTGAGCCTTTGCCTCGAACCATGATCTTGCACCCAGTTTCTGCCTCCAACTGTTTAGCAGTTAGTCCTCGAGGTCCCAGGATACGCCCAACAAAGTTGAACTAATGGGAAAATTCAAAAAGAAAGCTATTAGCATGTATCTTATCAAAAAGATTCAAAAGCAAAAGTAGTTTATTTGAATGAAAATAAAGATACTAGCAAAATGAAATCTGTCCTAATATTTATGGCAATTAAACATATACATACACAATTCACATGTTTCTTATTCTGAATACACATTACAAAATGCTGATCGTTGCTTAAATTAAGAAAAACTGTTAAGTTAGTCAAAAGAAAAAAACAAAAACAACACTAGTTGGGCAGCGGTGAGAGCCCCCATTATGATGGCTGTCTTTCCAAAGTAGAAAAAGCCAAAAGTTCCTTAGTTACCATTTTAGATTTATTCCTTTTTTTATTTTTTTATTTGTGAGTATGCATTCTCATTCATATTCGGAAGCGTGGCTGAACCCGCCTCAGGAGAGGTAAGTAACAGCTCCAGGGATTTTAGTGTAAGGGGGAGGGCTAGGATCCAGCTGCCGGAAAGGGAGACTTAGGGTAAGTATTAGGGAGAGGGTTGAGGAAACTTACCATCGGGAGCACTCTTCGAGGCAGAAGCAATTCATTTTCCTGCCAGTTCAGAACTGGCTGGGAGAGAAGGGCCCTATCGAAATAGGGCCGTTCGCAACAGGGACCCACACCAGTTGGGCAGTGAGCAGCCTGGCAAGCTGGCCACACACTACAGTGCTTTTCGGCCAGATCATACAATTTCCGTGGATCGCATTATAAAAAAAAAAAATCGCTTTAGTGTGTGGTGCAGATGAATTTTTGAAACCTCAGATAATCTGATCGTTTAGGATTCCCAAAAGATTATCGCTCAGAGGGGACGATATTGTGTAGCGTTGGGGCAAGTCTTATTATCGGATACTGTCCACCTCCTGGTCGGTGCCTCCTCATCTCTCTGATTCCGTAATTATCAGCAAGTACTGCAGTAATACAGTAATGAAAGCTTTGAGTCAAACAGACGAGGAAACTCCGGGCAGGAGGCATAGGTGTCATACACTGGCCGGAGTTTCTGAGTCAGCCAGTGAATAAGAAAGTCGCACGGGCCTCCTGCCATGATTAACAGAAGGCCTGTGCAGTCAATCAGTGCAGAGACTGACCGAAGGCCCGCACATGCAATCAGCTGCAAGCAACCTTAAGGAACCAAAGGATCCTTAAGTTAAATTACTATGCCAATACGAAAAAAATGCATGGGACCTTATTTTAATATGAATGAGAGATAACAGTTATACATTGGAACCGTTGCTATGTAAAAGGAACTTTATTTACAATATTACAAAAGCACCATGAGTCACCTATATAAAGATGAATGTGTAAATAAGGTCTCTGTATACTAAACTTTTATGGTTAACACCACACCATCTTGAATGTTTTCTTTATAGAGAAGCAATCAAAATAAAAAGAGCGCCGTCACTGTCTAAACATCCAAGGCCTGACTATGTTACAGAGTAATATTCAATTATTTACATAAAACATCATCATCATGTGTCAAGGGTAACTTTGCGGATTCTATATAGTTAGCTAGAATTTCACAGTTGGCAGTTAAAATTTAAATATTTTCTCTTTTTTTTTTTTCAATCGTTAAATTGCCTAGAGAGCAATTAAAATAAACTTGATAATAATATACTAATTAAGGGAAAGCAGAATCTCACCTTTAACTCAGACTGAAATATGCAATGGCACAAACTAGGTTTATTAAGAGAGCAAATGTAATTAGGAATAGTGATAATGTCACTTATGTTTCAGTTCATTAACATATATATTTAACTTTTTTTTTACATTAGCATGTTAACCATACATTTTATATGGGCATTCTAACTTTGTTTAATTAAAACTTATTCATAACCACTCCATTAAAATATCAGGCGCTAGCATCCGATATAAATCAAGCAGGTTTAAAAACCCAATAATCGTGCCAGAGTGTTTCTTGGACGTTTTATTGATTCTGGCCACCAACTAGAGCGATTTCTGGCCCGATCCACGATAATTGTAGGATTGGGCCAATGATCGCTCCAGCTTGAGCCTAAACCAATAGACAGCAAGTCTCTGCTTATAAATAATACACATTCTGTCCTTCCCAAAATTACTACAAGACACAGTAACAAATGATTTTTTTATTTTTTTTTAAGTAGTACATATAGGCATAGACTTCGCTTGGGAAGCAACATCTTTTTGCAGAGAACCCTGCTAGTTTGAAGACCTGTTGGTATATAAAAGGAAGTATATTTAGCCTATCCCATTACATTGCTTGTCATTATAATGCTCATGGGGTGGGAACAGTACTCCCTAATCCAGTTGTACAACAGATGATTGCACAGTTTTTTTATTTTTGTGAAAAAGAATGTTTTTTTTTTTTTTATTATAATCCCTCAACTGGTAAAAGTATAGTCCCTATAGCGCACTTGTCCCAGTCATTTCTGCGGGTGAGCAGGGGAGGAGGCGGTCCCAGCGTCACCCTATGGATAAACTTTCTCCTTCACAGCATTCCGGTTGCCAGGTCCCATTTAGTCACCATGGCGACTGGTATTTGTAGAGTCCTCTTTTAGGAAAACAATAAAGTAACTAATTGCATAGGTGGTCAAGAATAAGCCTCCAACAAGGAGTGAAGTTGTAAGGAAAGCTGTGTGACGATACAGGGCCAGTATTGAAAGCTGTCCTTACCGCAGACAGCCAGAGACTGATGAGAACAGTCCTCGTGACCAAGCATAAACGTCAATATCAAATAACACCTTTGGTTTTTAATTACATGCAGAGATACTGCAATCATTACCACTGAATTGGTAATGTCCCTCAGACAAGGGCAATGCACTTGAGCTCTGTTCTGAAGGGAATTCTTCACTATGGTGCTTTTCTAAGCCTACCACATAGGAGACTAAATATGATATATGCCCAATTGTCTAAAAGCAACGGGCATGAAAAAGAGTTCCTAGCTATTCATATTCGTTATCGGTCTAGTAAATGTTAATTCACAGCACTTTAATCATATATCCAGAGCACAAAATGCAGCACCCCTTATTAAATGCAAGCAACAACAAAGACACAGACAATACAGTATATAAAATCACATTTGCTAAATTAGACAAGGCACAAGCAGCCACGTGGAACTCCACAAGCTGTGAAACCACAAGCCCCATCATGTTTTGCAAGGTATTAGCTTATGCCATAAGTGTTGGTACATGCTGGGAGTTCTAGTATAACACCTGGAATGCCAAAGGTGCCTATGCTCATATTAAACTTTAATTTCAATAATATATAAGTACATAGATTAACACATACACACTCTGGTGAATAGCCACAAATAAAAATGTTCTAAAACCCTGTCTTCATTTTGGCTATGCTCCAGTAAATAGCCAAAGGACAGTAACTGAGGAAAGAGGGAGGGGGATCACAGCATGGCTATTCCCTACGTGGTTTAGACAGGAACTGTCTGATTGCTGAAGAGCCAGAGCGTAAATCAACACTGATCAGAATCAATCAAGTCGAGGTGAACACAGATGTACTTTTCAATTCAGTCACAAAGCTGAGTCACAGCCCTGTGTTGGGCAAGTTTTTGTTATTCACAGATGACCCGCAGAACAACTGAACTCTTTATACACTAAATCAATATTCCAGAGCAGTCAGTATTGCTGTTTTAGTGGGGATGCAAAACAAATGCAATTATCCTTTATCCTCCCTGTTTAACATAACTACATTAGAGTTTCAACTCTTTAATAACACCAACCTTGCCACAAAACAAACAATTTATTTGAAAGGAGAGGGGAAAAGCATAAAGATTTAATGTGAGTTTACCAACCACAGTCATGAGAAAGAGGAAATTGAGGACATGCCAAAAATAATGTAACTGGGGAAAAAGTACACCTTCAGTAACAATAACTGATGTTTGGAGACATTTGTCATACTACTGCATATCAAAGGGATTGACATATGGCTGACATTCCTAATACATTCTAAACGGGATGCAGACTCCGCTAACAAAATTTTATTTTCCAAATACAGGCACCAGAAAGCTCATTTTCGGCTGCCTGAATTTCTAAAATATTACTATTTATTACTAACGTTTTAGTAATGAACAGGGAGGGACGGTTTAGGGTTAGGCTGCTGGGAAGGTAGTCTTAGGGTCAGGCTGTGGGGAGGGGATACTTAGGGTCAGGCTGCAGGGAGATGAGGGTTAGGTTAAGATAAGAATTAGGAGAAGGGACACTTATTATTTGTCACTTCGCTTCGTACTGGGAATCATTAATTGCTTCTCCTCAGCGAGGCGGAAGCGATCGATTTCACAGGCACTTCTCTGTGGGCTGGTAGAAAACGGCCCTTTTAAAAAAAGGGACATTTGAGACGGCAACCTACACCCATTCTATACTTCAGAGCTTTAGTTGAAGTTTTGTTGTTTTGGTTAGGACAACTGACCATTTGTAGGATACTATTTTGAAAGTTAGTTATAACTGCTTTTAAATCCAATGTGGATTTTTGGACAGTATGTCAGCTCCCTATATAGAGATGCAAGATATAGTCTTCAAAGACCGGACTAGTCTCATCTGAACGCAAGGTTGTTTATCTTGTTCAAGTAGCCCCAGGAGATGCTCCTGTTTACAAACTGTGTAGTGCTAAATGACGGTCTATGCTACCTCACTGAGTGAAAACAGTAGCATCACCCAGGATCACTTGAATTAGCAGTGGCTCCCAGAGTCCATGGTATCATGCAGCCTGTCATTTAACAATAGAAGAGTCTGCTATGCTGACCTCTCTACAATGTGTTTTCATTTGCATAGATTATTGGATTACAAGCTGCAAGATCATTTGATATAATTTATAATATGGAAGGACAAATGAGGGGTGTCAGGGTGTATTAAGACATTTTTAAAATGAAACCATGTTCAACCCCAGAGGGAGCTAACCATGCTACCTGGTCCCATGTGCTGGAGTGAATCATGGTTGGAGACCCCACGTTGGAGGAGCAGCCTCTATGCTTCCACTAGCTTAGGTTGGTAAATCCTAGTGCTGGTAGTGGCAAAAAAACAGGGAGGAAGGGAAGGAGGGAATGTGTATGTTTGTTTGTTTGTTTGTAGTGCTATAATAATGGTACTATAGTTCCATTTGATTCCGTAACAGCTGCTTCTGTTAGGTTGTGTGTACAGGTCAAAACATTTTCTTATTTCAACAATTCAGCCTATAATTGTCAAAGCACAATATCCTTCTATACACATTGCATAGTGTATAGAAGGATATTGCTTGTGGCTATTTGCTTATGCTATGTCCAATAAGATATTTTATTTTTTCCACAATGGGCCTGATCCAGAACTACGCGTCCGAGCGAAAATACGTGTGGCTGAGACGTAAAATCGCTGTTTTGTACGCACTGCGCATGCGCACCATAGAAAATACGCACATTAACGTAGCGTAATTGTGAACGTATGGGCC
>WWET01001002.1:145649-158676 GCA_011038615.1 Limnodynastes dumerilii
ATAATTGTGAAGTTAATATTATATATATATATATTTTTACTTAAGTAGTTGAAGTTACAGTTAGATCCATGATAACATAGAAAATGGGTTTGTTTTATTTCTTTTCAATATTGTATTGAATAAGAACGGCAATCAGTCTTTACTTCTGTCTGCATAGCGGCATATATAGATTCTTTGTATGTGCAGCCATCGCCATCTGAATCCAATGAACCATCACAGAGTGAGCTTAAATAGCCCTTTGAAAACAAGGATGCTAAACATGACAAAGAGTAGGTACACCTGAAACGCGTTGTGATTGAGCTCTCCATCTGCCTCCCTGGATAAACGTGCAGGTTCCCTTCTCTGCTGCCACGCGGACCCCTGGCTGTTCTCCAATTGAGCATAACCTAGGCTCTCAGCACCACAGAGGACTTGGACATGCTGTATGCATTCTTCACTAGGACGGACCTATCAGCTGTCTTAAAGGAAACTATTATATTACCTTTTCTTTTACTGCAAACTGCTGTTTCAATCATTCAGTAAAGCGTGTAACACACGCTCTTAGATTTACGTTCCTTTCTTTTCTGAACAGAAAGGATTTACTATTGGACTTTGGTTATTTGAACATTTATTATATTATATGCAGCTTAGTTAAGGCTATTGCTGTTTTTTGTTTTTTATACACCAGCGACTGACTCGCCAACGGGGCTTTCACTAAAACATACACTTTTCTGCTAGCACGATCATTATGATGCAACATCTTGCAAAGAGACAATATTGCTTGGTCGGTCTTAAGCAGCCATGAAGTTCCACTACCAACACTAGGCTTGAAAAGTGCTATTGCTGACGAAAGATTACAGAGGACTGTGTATCGTTTTATTCATTATTATTTACTTCCTTTTTTGGCCTTATAATTGTATAGTGTTTTTCCAAGAGATTCTGAAGTACAGGGTGGCCCTTAAGTGTAGAAACTCACTTTTAAAGTGAAAAAGAGTAAGGATATATTAATCCAGTGTACATATAAAATCAGGTTGTGGTGTAAAACCTTTTAGGTATTGTGGCCACTATATCCATCTTGGAAGCAACAATTTTATTCTCAAGTTTTAACTGCGTTTTCCTTGTAGGTAGTGACATTCATGACAATAGTCATGTTGAGATTGTCTTGATATCTAGAGAACGAAGCACACAACTATAGCGCTATCAGCTTACGTAGTGCTTTACAGAGAATATTTCACATTCACATCAGTCCCTGTACAATTGGAGCCATATTCAAAGTTCCCTGGGAAAGACAAACGGATTAGGATTTATTCAGCAACCTATTAACCGGAGCACCTGGAGGAAACCCACGCAGACATAGGCCTAGTCCGGAATTTGAACTCATGACTTCAGCACTGTAAGACACAAGTGCTACTCACTAAGCCACAGCCAACGTCACCCAAATAGGTTACTCCTCAGTTACAGTGCAGTTTCCAAACTCCTTGTCAAATTTAAGCAAGCCGGAAAAGAGGACAAGCAAAAACTGCTACAGCTGAAGAAACAACTGCTGTGCTGGCATCATTTTCAAAGAGCCCATAACGTAGCACTCATCAACTGTCTCGTGAATGTGGAGCTAGTTGCATGGCCATTTTGAGAACTTTGTCTACACAAAAAAAACATCCCTAGAAAGATTCATGGTTATTAATGGCACTACCCAAAAAGAAGATAGTTAAAACTCGAGAACAAATTAAATTACATTAAAACGAACGTCATTGTTTTTCTGTAATTGTTTGATATGTCCCATGTCTATCTTCCCATTTAAAAAATTAGAGTTGGATCCAAGATGGCCAACTTTAAGATAGTCGCCATACCCTAAAGAGTTTTCCACCACATCCAGATCATGTGTAGACACTTGATTAATATTTCCTTAATCATATCTGTGTTTTCAACACTTACAGATCACCATGTACATCCAATACAAAAATTCAACTCCTAAAAGGGATCTATTGCATTTACACAGCGATTGTAAATCTTAATCTGTATTGAACAAGGTTTAAAACTTGGCCATGCTGCTGTTGAATGTGAATAATGTAGATTTAAAGGATTTAACCAGCTTGTCTAATCTCAGCAGCATTATTGTTAAATACATTTTTATTTTTGGTTCTAAAGCCTCTATGCACCTGTTCTGTGCTATGAGTGTGTTATCAAGATCACCAGCATCAGTCTGTTTTGGCTAGATTAGTCTTGTGTTGATAACACAATCATTCTGAGCTATTGGAACAGTCTGGAGTGACCTTTCGACATGAGTGTAATATGAATGAAAATTATTTTTGCAAGCCTTAGGGATTCAGCACAATAATTTGTAGCACAGTCCTCAGCTATTTCATATTCTTTATTTGCCTCAGCAGAAAAGGGAAAAAAAATATTAAAATAAAAAGAAGCAAATTTATTTCAAATGAATTTTTCTGTATTTGGGAAAAAGAATGCCAAAGAATGTCACGACACAAATAATAGTTTTTTCTGCCGGCTTTAAGACACAGAGCAAGATTCAACTGTAAACTGGCACTACTCTTGACCTTCCCAATAAGCATGAATTGAACTCATTACGGACTCAATGAATAGTGGTTTCTCCGTTTTCATGTGTTTCACTGAGGGACTACTGTTTATGAAGCCATACTTTTAGAGAATAGGAAAGAAGCATAGAATTTGTTTTCTGTACAGCTCCATTTTGCCTCTGCAGAGTCAAACACATTCTATATATGTGCCTATATGCACCAATAATACATGCTACCACAACACATGTCTATACAAGCCTATGTTGCTACTTGAGCACCATCAATAATTTACAGACTTTGCTCCAATGCACATATGTTTGCTTGGCCCAGTATATAATCACAAGCTTTAAAATGGTGTTGATAGATGTACTTGCAACAGCTTACAGTTATAATGTTCCCTAGTCATGTAACTTGCGGTACTTACCAATCATGGTTATATATGCCATAATGCACATCAAACAACACCGCAGTAAATTAAATAAATCATGCCAAACTCACAACTTGCATTTATGAATACTGATTAAGCAACAGAAATAAAGTTTGACAGTGAAAAACAGTAATTTAACAGTCATAGTGGCCTACTAATCATATAAACATGCAAGGCCATCTGCTGATGAATACAAACACAAATTTATTAAGTTGCACATCTCTATTCAAATACAGCCATGTACATGACTTCCACATGAAGAAAATAGGGGGTATTAAATTTTTTGTAGAGGGAGGCTAATAAGAAGTAACCTATAAATACATAAAAAAAAATGACAGGCTAACCAAATGGAAAAGGAAAATAGGGTGTTTACTGTAAGATCATCTCTCCAAACTATCGGGTAAAACAATTGACAGTGTAACTGCATACATATCTGTTGATTGATCTATCAGAAATATTTTTATATTACACACGACAATAGACATATAAAGTTGGGAGTCACCCGAGGTGAATATCCAGGACCGGGACCAGTTTACAGACTATGGGCCCGATTCAATTTGCCACAAAGATGGGAAAAAGTTTGGGTTGTGCTTTTCCCTGTCTATTACAGTAGCCAAAATTCGTGTATTTTTATGTGCACCTCTATGGGGTAAGCATAAAAATCCACAAAAGGAATTAGCAAGATTTGCTTCGCACTGCAAATAATGCGATGTGCCAAAATAATTGAATCGGTCCCATAGTGGTGCAATTTGACTTACTAAGCGCTATGATATTTCAATTGGAATGTCCTATTGTGAAAATAAGTAGTTTTTTATTTACTCGTGTGCAACATTGTTAATACATTTATTGCACTAGATGAGCATTGTGTCCTCTGTTGTCATTCTCCTGGTGAATCACTGAGCTTCCTGTAAGCCGGCATTGAGGCGGTAGGAAACCAAGACCAAGGCGTCTGTGATGAAGTGGCTAAGTGACGACCGTGAGAAAAACAACAACTATTCAACAGACTTCAGGACTAAACAAAGACCTTCACACTTAGAAACTACAACACTGAGTCTGTTTCTGATTGAGCAATCCCCCGTTGAGAACTTCTCTGAATAATTGTATATGTGTAAGGACGAACTTTCATTATACCGATATATGTTGGACTATAGCACTAAGACCTCTGTTTACTTTGATAATTCTACATATCTGCCTATGCTGCAAAGAAGATGGTCAGAAAACTAACGGTCGTATCTGCATACACACTACCCACCTTTCACATAGTGACAATAGTGATTTTTAAGAAGCTCTTAGAACCAAACAGATAACGTATGACTAAAAACATGATTGTGGGAGCGTGGACACTCTTGCAGTATTGGACAAAATCACTGTAAATGCTATGATCGGTTTGATAATTTTGAAAGTGTGTATCTAGGTTAATCACTGTTGTCAGAAATGGACATGTTAACAGAAATATAATTTATACGTTTTCAAGAATCTGATTATTGCAATGTAAACAGTCTGTCCACCTTGCTATACAAAATACAAACAAAACTAACTTGTCTACAGAACATCTCTAAAACTACAGTTTATGACCAGTAAATACAAGTGAGCTCTTTAGCAGCTTAGGTAGAGTTTAACATTCTTCTCATCGCCATGATTATTATCCAATGCATTATGGCTTATATATAAAAGATCTGCCTTTGTTTTAATTTAGGACATAGAAAGCTCATACTAGGTTGATATGTAATACTAAACAACATAACCAGTGGGAAGGCCATAACTTTTATGGCTACTATCCAAATAACAATCATGAAAATGCTACTATACAGTGGATAAGAACAAAAAGGATTTAAAAACTTGAAACATAGATTCGTTCCTGACAAATAGCCCCTCTCTAAAGACTGTAAAAGAGGAATTAGTTCCACCTTCAGACATGGGTGACATTTTTATTATTTTTAGCTGTTATTTTTTTATTTTGTTTATCTATTAATTATGCATTCATTTCATCAGTAAACTTCCTACAAATCGTACCAGTCATTTTTAAGAAACATTGAAGAAAAAAGCATGGTTTCCATGAAGTCAAAGCTCTTTTCATAATGTGAAGACATAGCTTAGAGGGACATTCAGAAGCTTCTCAGTTTACTACAACATGTGTCTCAGGATTGTGGGAAATATGCACACCACGATTATAAAAAGCAACCTTTTCTGCCAACCATTACTTAAAACCTGCGACACTGATCCCTACTTTATTTTTGGTGTTCTTTTGTGTTTTTCATGAGATGGCTTTTTAAGAAACATAAAAATGAGAATGAAACATCAGGCCGTCACTTCAGGACCAAATTCAATACTAAACAACAAAAATATCTACTTTCTACAAAATCAATTTAAGGTTTTTTGCAAGAAGAGGGTTATGATGCTGTAAATACAAATGTAAAATGTTCAGTGCTAATTTTATTGCTTCGCACTGCATATCTAGTATGAGAAATTTACTAGTATATGAACAGCTTACCATGGAAATGGGTAAGTGCTCTTTAAAACGTCATTATATGTAAAATTTTTAGTCAAATATGCTGTAAGAGTAGGCTTAATGTTACTGCAATTAAGGGGTAGGTAAGTCTGTGCATGGATAAAGAATACCACAATAAAAAGGTATGCAAATATCTTTAGCAATTAGGGAAAATATACTGCCTTTGTAGCACACATTTAATGAACAATTCCACATTTAAAAAGGGCAAGAGAGTAATAAGCCAGTCTCCTTTATTGGTAGGTGCCTGTATGCGGACACAATTATGATATGGCTCAGAGAGCAGACAGCTATTGGCTTAAAGTGCTCCAATGGTTTAGTTGATGTGGTAGTATGTCCAATAACGGAATAATCTTTGGTTGTGTCTAAAACACCTTATGGTTTATGCAAACAAACAAGCAAACAAAGGCATTTAATTAATTATAAATACAAATACATATACAAACAAGGTAAAGGGCAAAGCTCTGAACAAGGTTTTTTCTACTTGTGTGACAAGAGACAAATTCCTTAATCGAGGTGCCTGTGCTCTGGAAACACTGACTAACAGACACATTGTCTTTCTGAGTAAATGCTTGTCCTTCCAAACATCTGACCTTCCCTGTCAGTGGACAGTGATATGACCACCAGCTGCTTGTTTTTTTCCCAGAGCTACAATGCAATCTCTTTCTTTTTTAGGGCATTGCACCCCAGCAACAAACAGCAGGGCTTAGGACAGCTGCTAGAATGTCACAAATCTATATATTTAGCTCTGAGCTCACTTATTGCCAATGCTTGCAGTCACCCTCTAAATGTCCCTATTCGCTCCACTCTGTCAACATTTCTGATTCAACATATAAAAACAGAACGAAAGCACAGTAACAAAAATAAGTCGCCCATAAGGAAAAACAAACAAAGCTACCCCCACTGCTGTAGAATGCATTGCAGATATCCACAGACTGGGTTGACACGCATGTTTGTGTGTACAGAGATTTACGTTTGACAATTGATTCTGTCAGTATGCCTTAGATCAACTCAATATGGTCATCAGCACCAAAGCATTTGTCTTTTCAACATAAAAGGGTGGGAGGAAGGAAACGGTTACAGGTCACAATTGAAGGGCACAAGCCGCTTTCACCTGTAAAAATGCATGACTTATGGAATCTTCTATGTATAAGTGTATTAAGTACACAGAAAGCCTTCGTTTCTTTAATGAAACACATGCAATGGCGTGCAATATCTAATTTCCCTATCTCACTAAACTAATATTCCTTCCACCCATCTAAAACTGAATATGGCTTTCAGCAATTTGTGAACTTAAGGAGACCTAGACTCAAATTCGTAGCCTTTTGGCCTGTGATTACTGATAGACACATTAAGGAGCTGTGTTCCTCTACAGGCATAGCAGAGGAAATATGCCAAGAATTCTACAAACAAGTACCAGCAGAAACTGACACTTATACATTTATTGCTTCAGGTGTAAGTTTATGTTACGCATGTAACCAAGGGTTGAGCAGCAGAGAGCAGTATATGCACCGTAATGTAAAAATAAAAGAGAAAAAATAATATCAATTACGAATTACGTTGTGATACACACACACACATTTGTTTTTTCGTAATTTCAAACATTATGGCTGATCTATAGGACAGTTGTTACTTGTTATTATCTACCATTTGCCATCTGCACAATGCAGACACCTCTTTCACGCCTTTAACTATAAAAAAAAAAAAGGTCATACCCCCATCTATCTGTGCTATAGGTTATCTGCCCAGTCGCTGACTAGGAATGCTGAGGACCAATGCCCGGATAGCTTCAGCAATCTCAAGATAGGAAAAAATTGCAAACATATCCAATCTATCCCTAAATGGAGAAACCTTTGCATAAGAAATGCTTATATTCTGTAGGAGTGTTTATGTTTACAGCAAACTGAAAAGATCAGAGTAAGTAGATATGCAGAAAACTTAACAACTTTAAGCTGTGCAAAAGTCTGTTCTGGTTAGTTTTAGGAGCAGAAATCACTAGATTTCTAAATGCTTTGCATACTTTTTCACATTTTATGACAGGTACTTGGCTAAAACTCATAAAATAGGAAAATAAAAAAATAATGTTAAAAGACAAACAGTCACAGTAATAAAATTATTGTAATTCTATACAGTCCTGTTAAATGGAAATGATTTTAGAAAGGCTCACAAAAATATTTTCAGTTTTGAATGCACCCTACAAAAAGTGCGACAAATCAAACATATTAGGGGTACAACTGGGCAAGCAATGGCCATACCCTCTAGATTATCAACTCAACAACATTCAAGTTTAGGGTAAATAGGATATCTGGCAGCAGTCCTGACTCACACAGAATATTTTGTACAAAATATGCATTTTTTTTGGGGGGGGGGGGGGGGCAGATTTTTTTTTCTGCCCTGGGGTCTGCTAGGTGTCAGCATGACTAATAATTTGCATTTACTTAACTCAGTGGATCACTGTATCAAATATACATATAAACAATTACTAAAAACAGTAAAAAAAAACCAAACAAAAGATACTGGAACAAGGTAAAACCATCAAGTCCACTACAATTTCAATAGTGCTGGCAGCAGTCTCTGAATTGTAAGATATAATGTCTATTGTGGTAGCAAATTATAAAGCTAGAGCAGTCAGCCGTTAAGACCTTCAACACTGGCATTTCACAATATGCCAGCAATCAAGGCTGGTGAAGCAGTTTCTCCAGATCGTATAAATAAAGGTGGGTGGGTGTACTCCTATCAGCTGCCTTCTCTACTGTATCAGAAATGTTCTCGGTGCTGATTTATTATGCTGGTGCTGTTCCACTTAATTAAAATGATGTCACGCAAAATAATTTCAACCAGTATTAGCTATAGGACAATGTAAAGGCCAAGAGGAAAAGGGGAAAATACATTAATTAACCCTGCTGTTCAAAAGCTGCCCTTCAGAGCTTAAGCAATTATAAATCTGTCAAGTAAAACTTGTTTATGAGAATTAACTTTAGGATCTGCATTCCATAGAATATTAGGCATACGGAGGAAAATGACACATGACTCTGATGTGAGGTTGTAGCCAACAAGACATATGTATTATATTTTAACACTGAAGTACCTAAATGTAATAGATTTTAACAACTTAAACATTTACTATTAAACTACATGCTTTTAAAGACTATACAGCAATGGAGCATTCTGTGTTAAGGGGAGACAGGGAGATTTTAGCAAGTAAGCTTGGTAACCCCATAAAAATTTGCACTGAACTGGCTAAACTCAGGCAATGAAATCAGAACTAAAATACTACTCTTTACTATCTTCTACTAAAATATAGAGGATATTACTTTCTACCAAGAGAGGATTCAGTATAAACCTGTGTAATAGGATTTATGTTAAAGCAAAATATGAAATATGTAAGCACAAAAATATCCTGGTAAACTATACAGTAGAACTATCTTGTCTGCATTAAAGGTATATTTACACCAAAAGATTAAACATAGTGGTTTGCGATTAGTCCTACCACTGAACTCCCTACAAGTGGTGAGAGATTGTGCTGTGTTCAGATTAACAAACACAGAAAAAAAGCTGGCCCCTGACAGCAGCCAGACTCAGAAATGTGTTTTCAAAAAGACAGCACGACAACATGCTTGCATATTAAATTAAATAAATTGTAAAGGATCAAGATGACTATGTATTTTACATCAACGCTTCATGGATGGCATGTTTTTGGAAAGCTAAACCAACATCAAAGCTTTTCGTCAAGTAGAAAGTTTGACTTCACCAATTCATTGCAAGGCACCTTTTACCACTTGGTATTATTTTATGTTCAATAAAATATTTTACAAATACATACTCGCTAAGGTAACCAATGCAGTCAAATAAATATTTGGAACGAGCAGTTTAGAATGTTAAAGTTTATTGTATTGTACAGACATGAAGGACATTTTTCATCCATATCACTTCAGCATTTTCAGTCTCTATGATGATAATCTAGATGTTATTTATATAGTAAAATTCCCCAAAGTACAATTAATTCCCAGGTTCATCATTTTGTTTCACTAATTAAACATTTTAAAGAAAATGGTCAAAAAGTACACACAAGCTGTTTATCACTGCTGCCCTTTGAGCTCCAAGCTCTCTGTGGATATGGTGCTTTAGAGGTGATAATTATTGAGTTCCTGAATTTTTCTAAGGAGCCACAGAGGAAAATCAGGAGAATTTCACATTAATTAGAGTTAACAGTGGCTTTTTTCCCCCTTTTTTATATGGTGATCATTTAGAATTAGTTATTTCTTAAAAGAATATACTTCAATGTTAAAGACTACAAATAAGACCACTTTATAAAGTTTATTAAAAGAAACTACTCACAGAAACAGTATAAAGTATAACAGTATAAAGCAAGAGGTTACCCTAGAAATATTATATTTAAAAATCAACAATACTCATGGGTTACAGCATTTGAAAATATTAAAACAGAATTTCCAGTTTGTGAACTGCAATTATTAGTATATACAACATGGGGGGCAGGATAGGGCAGATAAGCCATCATCAAGGACAGAAGTCCTCTGCTGGGCTTTAACAAAGTTTGAAAATATTTTCTTAATTAAAAATGTGTCTATTTCCATAATCTGTCTGAATAAAAAACATTTTTTATCATGATGACACACTGGTTAAGGAGATCAACATTTGTCATAGCACTATTAAAACATAGTAAAAATGTGCTATGTGCAATTGGGGACGTGTTCTCCGTAAAGAAAACATTCTTTGTGAAATACAATTAGCTTTCATCTAATGTGTTAATGAATAAGCATGGCAAAATAATTTTTCAGCATCTTACCCATTCATTATTTCCAAAACCCTCCGCTACACCGGACAGGTTATTGGGGATTCTTAATGTTAGTCTGCGAGGAACAGGGTCAGGCTGCAGGAAAGCGAGTCCTAGGGTCAGGCTGCAGGAAAGCGAGTCCTAGGGTCAGGCTGCAGGAAAGTGAGTCCTAGGGTCAGGCTGCGTTGAAGGGAGTCTTGGGGTCATGCTGTGGGTGGGGGGTCATAAGGTTTGGCTGTAGAGAAGGGAGGGTTAGGGTTGGATAAATACTTACCACTCACCGCTGCAGATTAGTTCTTGGAATCTTTGATTGCTTGTCCTAGGCGGGCAGGAGGAACCAATTACAGAGCCAATTCGAAACTGGCTGGTAGAAAACTGCCCCTTCGGAAAAGGGCCATTCTGACCGCCAACCCACAAGGAGCTTGAACTTGAGGAAAGTTACACCCGGGCAAAACCATGTTGATTTCACGGGGAGTCAAGTTAATTTTATTCTTTGCATGAAGGAATATATCTTTGAATTGCTTACTACACACAGATACTGACCAGCTTTACTATTACGCTGTTATTTAGACTTGGGATAGGAAACATCACCTCTCAACTTTAATACTGTTTGCAGGAGGAACTTTCCTCTCTAAATTTCAAGCTCCTTCTTAAGTCTGAATCAGGCCCATTGTGAGGATTTATCTATTACATTTCATTTCAAAGCTCTTTTATATGGTCAGCAATCTAAGAATTAAAGTTGTTTTCTAGGTATTAGTTATAAAAAAAAAAAAAAGTTATACATGATAAATTCCATAGGTCAAATTTTTCCATCAGTTGCAAACTAAACGTGATATTGCATGAAAATTTTAAAACTGAATATTTCAATAGAAACTTATTTCATGCTTGGAGAATTCTATACCAAGTGTATTTAGGGGAAGGACATCGCCACAAGAATGAGAATCTGCTAAAATATTTGTCAAGGCTATTCATTAACTTTTGCTTCCAGATCAGGAACTCTGTGTGTTACTCCTCGTTTACTGGTAGATATGCTTAAGCTCCACATTCAATCAAGTAATAGTTACAAGTAAAATAACAGTTATAAGTGGTCAATTGTAGCATTTTTAAAGCAATGTTGCCACATTCATTATATTACTATGGGTGCACTCATTAACGGTAACACAAGAAAAATATCCCTGAGTCGTCTTCATTTATGTGACTCAGAATTGGGTTTATCTTTTCTGTACGGATACCATATGTATTTGTTACAAAGTGCAAGGCTTGTGTACACTGGCTTGCTGGTACGCTGTAAGAAAAGGGGTTTTTCTTTGAATCTGAAACTATTCCTAAAACACAAAATGAATATGCTATCCTTCAGGTGGTTATAGGGCCATGATGGACCATCCCTGAAGTATTTCAGGATTTAGATAGAAATCAGGACAGCAAAAGCAGCAAAGTGCTCATAGAAAGCAGAAAGTCTATAATATGGTCTTTCCAAAATGCACAATTTGTATGTCTAATCTGTGTACAATACTGAAATGATTGTGCTGAAAGTGGAATATATGTTCACAAATTCTGTTCATTCTGAGTAAACCATAAATGATTTCCAGCAAGAGCATAAACATAAATTAGTGTACTCACATCTGGGTATTCTTTTACAGGCACATAGAGTTTTTCTTGTAATTGTACAATAGGTCCAATTCCATCTGGCAACTCTGCACATCTCTTGTCAGGGTTGCTGCCGTTCATCGTGTCATTGTACATGTCTTTTCGCACTCTGCTGATTTCTACACAGGAAGAGAGGATAGAGGTATGAAACATCTGTAGTATAGTTAATAAAACACTTTACATTTGATTGTGAATTTTTACATGCATCACTGATCTGTGAAAGAATGTTATGGGGCCATACAATTTATGTAGCTCAATTCATGAAACTGTGCAAATTGTGGTTTAAAAAAAAAATTACATTGGAAAAACTAGGAAAAATATTAATAAAAAAAACAAAAACACAGCAAGCATATTGCTTGCTCTTTTAATTTCAAAGGTCATTCCAATAAAACCTGGTAGAAAAAATAGGTCAATTGTGACAAATATATTGAAAGGCCAACAACATAATGGACCTGAGAGGCTGGAGAAAAATGCTGCCCACAGCAGCTAGGCAAAACTCCCTTATAAACCTACGTACTCTGCACTAGACTGTAGTTTATTTCACATAATAAGCTAGCTGATTTTAAAAATGATAAACAAATCCCTAGCAACGCAAGAGATTACTCAGGATTAGAGTTTTGTACTCACATGCTATTGTAACAGTCTTTACATTATTATGCTTTCTCTGTGGCTATAAGGTTATATTCAGCCTACATAGGCGGAATGCAAAAAGATTACAGTACCCTTGGCTAAATCCTCATCAATTTCACATCATTTGCAAAATAAAATGAAAAAAAAAAAAAAATAATCAGTATGCAAGACATTTTCCACTGTAAAAACATATGTTGCTACAGATACCAAATTAAACATTATACAGGACAACAATGGAGTCAAAGAAGGAATTGCCACCTACAAACGCGCTCTATGATGCTTTTGCAATGTGCACCTTTAACATTCATTAATATTAGTTGAAAAAAATAGTTCTCAATTCTAAACAAGCGCAAATATACTAAATTATTTTGCACAATATGTACAGCTATGAGAGGGCTGACAAAATAAATATAAATATATGTATATACACACACACACACACACACACACATACACTCAACAAGCGGCACTCCAAGTATCACGATAACACCTCTGGTATGGTCCAACACGAA
>WWET01001002.1:162087-178914 GCA_011038615.1 Limnodynastes dumerilii
TATTCATTTCTTTAACTGAAAAAATAGACATCCATGGCCTTCTTAAGACATAACAGTATGTGACGTCTGGTCTTAAAGTAGGGAGCAATTAAGAGCTCTTAAGTCAGCCATACCCTGGGAATATTATCCCAGCAGGGGGTGGCCTGATAAACGGGATGATTTTTTGCCAGGGAAAGGTCCCATTATCGGCACCATACAAGACAGACAGACACTACACACACATCTATATATACACGTACATACATACACTATATATGTATATATACACACACACACACACATATATTCTGGGTCCCAGGTCTGCCCTAACATTAAGAGGCAGACAAGTCCCTCCAGGGGGAGGGACTTGTTTACTGTTGCGTAGCAACAGTAACAAATCCCTCAACTAGGTTCTGTTAGGTGAGACCTGGGACCAGGACCCCGATACCTATCAGATCAACACCAAAAACCCAGGTTTTTAGTGGCAATCTGAAAGGGGTATAAGAAAAGCCAATGAAATCTTTAGCCGATCATCCGAAGAAAGAAAAAAAAAACCTTTTAATTCTGTTGCCAATTCTGTTAAACAAAACTAGCATCATACTAATGTTACACGAGTTTTATAATTCCTTCATGTTTGACAGATAAGTAATTTTAATTATTACACTTTGGAAGCTACTAAAACATTTTGTGTATTCGTACAAGCCCAATTTATATTCTGCATTTGAGATCTCTATGAAAGCAAATTTATTAGCATCATTATAATCGCTCAACATGCTGTGTAGAGACCATAGATATGCAAAGCTTAGATTCAACGTCCATCTGTTTTCTCTTTGTGCATCACTAGTCATCTAAACCCAAAGTCAAGATCAGTCACACACAAATATAATAATTATGCAATAAATGAAACACAGCAAGAGGAAAGAGGGGTTGGAGAAGGAGAGAAAGCTCCTGTTTGGCGATTCACTGGCAAAGAGTAAAACATGTGCACAACTTTACACAACAAAAGAAGGCAACTGAAGATATATTCAACTGAGAAAACAAAAAACATAAAATCACATTCATACAGTGCTGTATGGCACAATTTCATAAGGGAGCTAAAGTGAGTTCTCATTCGTTTCAAATGGATCCTAATCAGTTTTAGCAAAATATGTTTAACTTCATGCAACCACAATCTAGTTAATAGCAAAATATTGTCTGATAACTTATTTTTTAGGATTTCATCACTAAAACACAAGCAAGGATGAAAAAGCACATGATTTACATTACGTGTGACCTAAAGAAACAACAATACAATTAATATTAGAAAAGGATCTTAATTGGTATAAAATAGTAATTACATGAAAACTACAGCTCTATATCAGACTAGTGTTTGTTTTTCTGTTGTGTCTACATGCAAAATATTATCCAGGCACCTGTCAGACATTACACTGTTTTGAGGTAAAACATTAGACAGAACCTGACAATTTTCAAGTATGCAGTCCTTTGACTCCTCAAAGACACAGCATGTGCATGACAGCACTGCCAGCAAACCACACAGCTGTATCTCCATCTTTGAGGAAAGGAAATGGAGACAGCCAAGTACATGAGAACCTTAAATCAAACACTAAGCAGTGACAAACAGCAAGATACAGCTGAGTCATCATTGCAGACACTATGTCGCAGATGGATTTTACCTATGTATATTTGGCAATTACCTTAACTGGGAATGAGCACATAACCAGACATTAACAGAAATAAAGACAATGAAAAATGAACCCATTTCATTGGCAACTAATATATGTAGGTAGATCAAAATTGGAGCTTGTTTTGCCACATGAAACATAGCAATATGCCTTCCTAATAGTAAACCGTCACAGCCATGTCACTATCAAGAACATTAAGTGATTCCAGCAGACGTATAGAAACATTACAAAAGGAAAACCTAGTCGTGTGTATAAGGACAACACATACTAGGTTACGCGTACAATTGAGTAACTTGCCTTGCGATCATGTTAAATTACAGCACACTTGCTGCATAGTAGTGTTGAATTAAAAGGTTAAACCGTTCTTGTCTAGGATGCCATAAAACAAGTGATTAATGTAGTATGTTGGTGTTATCTCTCCAAGTGCTAGAAAGTCATGTGATATATGTACTAGGATAGATAGCCTCTGCATCATTTGACTATGCTGTAACTTGTCAAGAGACAGCGATCACTGCATATAAACAAAAAAAAAAAAACATCCATCTTACCTCAAATGCAGGTTTTAGCTCAATGTGACAAAATCAGAGGAATAATCTAGTGAAAACTAGCAGGTCAACAGAACTAGAGCACACAAGTCACAGTTTTTACAAACATCCGTGGCCAAAACTTAAGAAAAATAAAGACAAATATAGAGTTTAGGGTCAAGGGCTGGAAGTTTAATAACACATTTGCCCTATTTTGTGCATGACCTATTTTAAGCTACTTTAGGCAAAGAAAATAAGTTTCCATGTTATTTAACTTGACCTATACTTCAACTTGCCATGCAGGGTACTGTTAGCAGTCTAATGAAGGCAAAGGGTAATATAGTTTTACACTAGTACATTTATCTTACACTGTACTTCCATTATAATCACTGCATGCCAAGTGTACAGTAAAGGTGCTAACGGTAGGTTAAATGGTTGGCATGTCTGCCCCACAACACTGAGGGCACAAGTTTGATTCCTGGACAAGGTCGTACCTGCGTGGAAATCTTATGTTCTCCCTATGTCTGCATGGTATTCCTCAGGGTGCTCCTGCATTCTCCCACAATCTTGTAACAAGTTAGTAGGTTAAAAGGATGCAGACTAAAATTAACCTTAGTTTGTAAGTGTGTGACAAAAAGCTCCAATGGGCCAGGGACTGATGTGAATGACAAAAATTATCTGTACATAGTGGCACAAATAAGTACGATATAACAAATGTTTGTTAATTAAGCATCACTTGAGAAATAATCACCTCACATATTGACCACCATGTTTACTTATGTTTGTAGGAATGCTGCCTAACTGGCGCATAGGAACTTACACTAAACTGGGCTCTTAGATAAGGACTGATTGAGACCTTTTTTGAGGAATTCCTTCACTTATAGACAGAACTGGAGGGACATGACCATCACACGTGGAAGCAGCTTCAGCTGCATGGAGACGAGGGGAAGGACAATATTTTACATTTTAACAGAAGCTGCAGTGGACATCGAGTTTACCATTAACACATTTATTGTGCAAGATGTGAGAAATATTGTATTTGTATAAAAAAAAAAAGAAATAACAAAAACGCACATACATACATACATACATACATATATACACACACACACACTATAATTATATTTATGTGTGTGTGTGTGTGTGTGTGTGTGTGTGTATACATACACACACAAAAAAAAACACACAACAGTTGGTGCATTGTTACATCTAAATTCATTACATACTTCAAATCCTTCATCTTGTTTTGATAGTTCATAACATCTGGCTGAAGTTAATTTTAATGTATTCCTCACAGTCAGGTAAATTAAAGACTAGAGGTTTCTTTCCCCTTTACATATATAATCAAATGTAATTACTACAGTTTTAACAATTCTTTCCTCAATCACATTCTACAGGTAAGCATAATAAAGAAGATATAAACAACTAGGTGTGCACAGCAGGTTGATCTGCACACCAGCAATAATTAACATTAGCTGACGCTCACAGGTGCTGGTTTGTGTGCAGTGCCTTGTTGCAGGCTGAACAGTCACAAAATGTTTCAAATAAAATTGTCAGTTTTATTATAACTGGTGTGCAAATACTTAATATCACTACGTTACTTGTTTATGCTTAATAAAGGACAACCCAAGCTATCTTTTAGCACAGTCACCCTCACTGATCAAACCCATTAGACTGAGCTTTTTAAATTAAGTAGCTTTAAAATATAACAATAATAATAATAATAATATCCTGCAAAAAAAGTCCATCACAAACAATGTTAACCACATTTTTTTCCCCAATGCATCCATTACAACCGATTGCAATCCCCATAAAGAATGTCCCATTTCCGAAATAGAGACATCCAAAAGTTCCTTTTCGGATGTCCCTATTTCGAATACTTACCTTTTTATACTTTTTATTTTAGAATGGGTGAGTATGCCGTTCAGCAAACTTCACCCATTTTCCTTCAGAAATAACTATATCCCTCGGTCGCCATTATCTATGTCGAGTAACTTCTCTGTGCGAGGTAGGGAGGGTTAGGTTCAGGCTGTAGGGGAGGGGGGTTAAGGTCAGGCTGCAAGGAAGGGAAGGTTAGGGTCAGGCTGCCAGGAAAGGAGGGTTAGGGTAGTGAGAGGGGCAGGTTAGGGTTAGAATTAGTGAAAAGAGTGGGGGACGATTGCAATGCCTCCTCGAAATAGGGCCATTCTAACCGGGGAACCACATCCCATTAAAACAGTCAGAATGCATTATTTTTACCGACCTACCACCCAAAGTAGGGCCTAAAAGTTAAAGGTGCTTCAACTTTTTATTTATCTCTTTTGTAAAACACAATAAATAATGCAAGTCATTTGTAAGTCTTTTTTCTTAGATAACCTTGTCCATACTTTTAAGATCTTGTTCTACTTCAGTTAAAACTTGTTGCTCTTGTCACTTGCAATGTTTCATTTCACAGAAATAAAACTGACCTGTGGGCATGAAAGCAATTACCCAGTCATGCTACAGTATGTTAATGGATAGTGCATTATCCAGCAAACAAACAAGATTAAGACGGGGCCTTTTAACCAGTAATTTTTATGGCTATAAGCATACAGGATGGTACAAAGCTAGGGGCAAGAGATTGAGAGGAGTAAAATGAAAAGGTCACTATAAAAAACATAATAATAAAAAAAGAACCAAAAGAATTATGCAATCAACTTAATCAGTTACTTATTTGCAAAGAGTGAATTGATTTTATGCAATTTCATATTATGGCTTTATTCAAGGCAAAATAACAGTTTTCCGATATGGTAAAACTGTGGTAGAAAAAGTATGTTTATATATTTAGTCAGTGTAAAAGTTTAAAACAAAATAATATTTACGAGCCATCTCAAAAAATTGTCCTGCAGATTATATTACAAAAAGAAAAATAAAAAATGCCTCCAGCACTCCTCTCTCTTTTTTTTTTTTTTTTTTACTAACATTTCCCCTTTGAATAACTATCAGCATTGTGGGGGGTCTCTTGCTGGCAATACAGCCACTTTGTGTTCCCTGCTGACATCCAACCAGAAGGGGATGTGCAGATAATGCTGTATTCATTTCTAGTACAGAAGTTGACGGCTCAGAGCCACAGCTATTTACAAACAAAGGTGAAACTGGATTTCAAAGTCCTCTGATTTAATGCCAGTAGAAATAATTAAAAATTAAATAAAATCACGCTGCCCCCTCCTCACCTTCCATTTTACTGTAGTGAAAGGGAAGATTTTAAAAAATTATAAAAATAATGGGTGCAATTAACCATTTTGTAGAATAAAATTAAGGTAAATTTGATCAAACTCAAATTTTATGAGTGAAATCACGCCATTATTGTAACAAAATTCCAAGTTCCTCTTTGGAGTGGAGTGGACTCCACTATTTAAAGTGTGTTATTGGAACAGCACTGTGCAGATGCAGGTATGATACAGGAGCTTTCTGGAATACACAAATCTATTACATTAAATACGGAATCCGTGTGGCATGAGAAGCTCTTGTATAATACTATCTGCATATAGTATTAATGGTGTCCCAATAAACACAAATCCAGTGTTGGAACAACATGGTCAATCTAAAAAACCTTTAGGTCATTACTGCATAGTCCAATTTAAAAACATTCCTTCTATAAACTAAAAGTAGACATGTAATGGAGTTTTCCACAGATGTTGCTGCATAAACAAAGGCAAGTATTGGAAACTGTAGACTATATAGCACACATTTAAATGTAAACAGAATTTTATGCATATATAGGACATCTGTGTGCATAAATACTGTATTGTACACAAAAGTAAATGCCAAGTCTACCTTAAGTGTCTTAAATTAGAAACATTTGTCAAGGGAGAAAAATTATTCAGTATCCCATAAAATGCCAGATTTCAGCAGATTACCTACCATAAGAATAACCAGATTCTAAAACAAAGGAAATCCGTTTTACAGGGAACTATATTAATTAATCAAAAGACATATGTGCTGTGTGGGCTATAAATGAGACACCGGTTTTAGCCATAGAAATAGTAGACATTTGTGGTGTCAATACACCAGCTACAATATCTGTTGTCATAAAAAAAAAATAGTAAAAATAGAAGCAAAGAGTTAATGTTACAATGCCTAGAATATAATTATTCAGCTATATATCGATATTTTGCATTTTCACTTGTTTTTTTCTTGTGAAAACTGAAAACCAGAAAGACATGCTTATTTAATGCAGTCTTAAACAATATTATAAAAAAACTAAATGCACTAAATATTTTCTTTAAAACACTGCAGTTTAGGGATTCTATTAAATAAATAGAACAGTATATATGTTAAGGCCATTTATCTGAACTAAGTAGACCAAAATATCCCACTATTTCCGTGTTCTCAATGTCGAAATGGGTGGATAAATTTAGAGCCTGCTCTCTCAAGAGTTGCTTTATAGGCAATTTTCTACCAGTATCAAGGTCTGCAATTTCCATTTGGCTGCCAGTTTGCGATTAAATTCATCACCTTTATTATAAAAATGCGCTTCACTCCATGGCCTGCTGCACAAGCATTGTAAGGAAGACATTTTTCACTGCTAACAGCTGCATCATTCTCAGGCAGCCACCACATCCATTCAGGCATTAGCTGCTCCAACTTGATGCAGGAGGCCTATCACTCATACCAGACAAATCTTTAACAATTGTATACCCTGGAGAAACCAAATTCTGCATAGCCGGCATCTTTCAGCTTAGCTTTTTGTAACGCAACTATATGAGACTTTCCTACAAATGACTTGCACAGGAGAACATTACCTGCACAGACAGTATGATAGATTTTCAATGGCTGTTTAACCCTGTGCAGTCAAATCCATTAATTCTCCATTAGAAAACAGGTCTACAACACGAGTACACAAGAAATATTGCAGTATTAACATTTACTGTTCCAGCCACACAAAAAAAAAACCTGTAGATGTCATGCTATTTGTGAATGGCTGATGACCAAAATATAGCACAACCCCCACTAAATGCAAAAGAAGCACACTGTACTGTGACCCTAGTCGTACATTTCAAAGAAAAGCCTCTCAAGTTTCTAGCATTAATGTAGGTTGTAGACTAAGAATATCTGCTCTCACAAGTTAAACACAGGGAAGCAGTCAAGTTGTCCTGGAAGTCATCACAATTCAGGTAAAACAGATCATGCAATCTTTACTGAATTACAATTGTCAGTCCAAAGAGTGGATTTAAAACAATTAAAATACATTTAAAAATCTAAAACGTCCCAAATCTTCTTACTAATGGAATGAATAATGGGCTTCTTGAATAACAGGATCAGAAAATACCTGCTTTTATATAACACTGCATGTGTAAGCAATAGAATGCGCTTCCGCTATACATAGGATGGGGGCATGCTAAGTGCCCTCTCTACTTTCCACACTTCTGTGGCGTCCCAATGTAAGTGCGGACGGTTCAGAAGTTTTAAGGTAGGGTCCAAAGATTCCTTAAGGGCCATAGGGGTCTTTAGATTATGCAGCATTTTAAAGCTGAATACACACACTGGTTTATTGTTTGGAGCACATTCCTACAAAAAAGAGATTCTACAATAAATGATTTCTCTCATCAAAGCTGCTACTTGGTTATAGGCTGCTAAAATTTAAATGCACTTTTTTTTTTTTTACTTCTTAAAGTAAGTTATGAGTGACATATCACATTTAATTGACAAGTACTGCAAATAGGCAGTAGTATTAAAGATGTATGTCAAGGTAACACATGATTACGTAGGCCAACTATAAAAATAGATACACTAAACGCTACAACAACCACCAAGTACAAGCCAAAACTGAAAGACCCTTCAAAGTGACAAACAGATGGAAGTGAAAAGTGAAATGGAATCTAGATTTATCAAGGTTTGCTGTAGACCAATATGAAGAAAAACACCTTCTGGTTCTCTCTCTGTATTTACCATTACCCAGTGTTGCCCCTAGGGTGCTTGAACCGAAACTTATGCCCTGGTTCTCTGGGCCCCTCACACCTAGGGGTGGGTTTGCAATCACCTATAGTATTCCATCTATCATTATGTTATTGCTTTGTACAGAGTGAAAAATAATACAAAGAGAGAACAATGGAAGAAACAAAGTTAAGTAAATCACACACCTTAGTCCAAACAAACAAAGGAAACAGAGAGGGTAGCACTGACATTGGTGAACCCACGTGGGGACTCTTATGAACGCACATCCAATAAAGTGAAAAAGACAGAATCAATATGAGGATTAAGAACACATCTTTTAATGAATGGTTATTAGAAAACCAGAATAGGCAAAAAATAAAAATAAACTGAAAGAATCAAATGAATCCAAGGGAAAAACATCACACACATATATAGCACCAGGAAGCGCCGCACTCTGATCCTTCTTTGATTCAGAGTAGGGCAGTGTACTGCACGGAAGTGCGGCTACCTTCTCCTGCCTATTAGGGTTTTTTTGTGATCGGAATTAAATTAATTAATTTAAGATGTTCTTAATCCTCATACTGATTCTGTCTTTTCACTTTATTAGGTGTGCATTCATAAGAGTCCCCACGAGGGTTCACCACCGTCAGTGCTACCCTCTCTGTTTCCTTTGTTCATTATTCACTTGTGGGAGACCTGAATAGCACCCCATTCCCTGTTACCTGGTAAATGTATTTATATTTGAGCTGGTGCGGCCCTTTTTCTTCTGAATTAGTCCAAACAAATACTTGGTATTCGAATTAAACATTTAAGGACATCTATTGTGCTGCAACATTACATATGTATTGGTAAAACACAATGAACCCCAGAATCAATACTTCTCCTTGAGTTACATATCGAATGAACAAAATAGTATGGACCAGGAGTATAGTCTGCTGAAGCATGATTTATAGCGGTCTGTCTATGAAGAACAAAACAATGAATTGAGTGTGTAAATAGATATATCTCATTTAATAATCATATTAACATCTGTGTTTGCATCTCTGACATTTAAAAACAGCTGTAATGTACATATATTTATATCTATATATTACAGTCCCACTCACCTAGTTTATTTAATAATGTTAGCCATAGCCTGCATTTCTACCACAAAAACAGTGTATATTTCTTTTACTAAGTGTCTAATGTTTTACTATATAATATAGGCAGGGGTGTGTGTACGTACATATGTTCTCTGAATGCAATATCTCACGTAACAATTATATTTCTTAACCTGACACTGGTTATAACAAATTGAGCGGAACTGTGGTTGTTGCAATTGTCATTCGGTCTGATTTTCTGCTTTGAAGAATATACAGTGTTTGGATTTTATTATATATAAGTCAATAACAATTATTCATTCCTTGAAAACTCTACATTCTGCATATATTTACACAACTAAATAATATCTAAGAGTGGACTTACAATATTGAATACTCAGGCCTTTCTTTCCCATTTAAAACACTTGTGATATAATATCACTGCAGTATGCAACCTGCAATGGTCACTATATTGTTATGATACCTTGATCTCATGGTCTACTTTACTTCAGAGCAAGGAAATATACCTTTATTCTGGGTTAGACAACGCAGGCTATGGCTGAACTGGGAAAATAGGGTTGGGACTATAATAACAAGCTACTACTGGAGTAGCGAGTCAATCTCTTACTTATCTCTATAACAGTATATGATATCTTTAAAATGTTTGCAGAGTGATTCATAGCAGTAAAAAGATGATATGAATTTATGGCCAGCATTTAATCAGCTCGGAAACACTTTCAGACCTTTAAGTCAACACAAAAATTAGTTGTATGCTCTAATTTACACAGATAAACCACACATTTCATTCAGGTGTGGGAGAAAGTATGGGCAAATGCAAACGAAACAACCCAATGGCTTATAAAAATAAAGTAATTCTGCATATACATAAAATTTAAATAAATGTATTAGTTATATACAGATAGAAACAAGTCTATTTTCTTATTGAGTATAATGTTCTGAAACAAGCATTAAGGGAAAAAAAACAAACAAAAAAAACAACCCAATAAGAAATTCCAAGTCTAAAGGGTCTCTTCAACCTCCTCTAGCTATATTAATAGGCTAAATTTTAAAACATAGCGGTATAGGCAGTGTGTATGTGACTAATAGTGCTATTGGCTCTTTTGTATATGGAAACCTTATTACCAGACATTGTTTAAAAATGGACTATACAATGTCCGGGTAATAAAGTTTCCAAATACAAAAGAGTCACAAGCACTAACCTCCATGCGGTCTATGCAACGCCAAACGCTATGATCAGCATGGTATTTACCCCAAATTACATTTTCACCCACTACCAGTCATTACTGCTATCAGGACATCCAAACCCTTGCTTGAATCGCCCAGTAGGGACCAGGTTGACTATCACTAGTCCAGATCAAATGATCTAAATTATAATAAAATAAATAAATTTAATTTTCTCTCTCTCTCAATAGAATCTATACAAATGGGAAGATTTAGTTCAGTTAAAACATTCACGCAAAATTAACTTTTGTAGTCTATTTTGTATAGACATATGTACAGCTTTATGAATCATATGAATGATAGGCATTTATTCCAAGCACATCAATTTGCTTTAAGGAACGTGAAAAACAGAGTTTATTTGCAGTCATAGCGAACCCCCATGTATCAAAAAATATCAAATGTATTAAACAGATAGTTCTGAATTTTGTTATCCCGGAAACATTGTTACTAGGTCCGACAGATAGATGATAGATCTGGACTACGGAGATAGGTAGATTTCAACCACAAACACAGAAATTCGGGCCAAACATGACTGATGGGATGTCATTAAACAGGAGAAATGTTACTTATGTAGTACTAGGAGTGGATATCATCTAGGACCAGACTACACTCTGATTTTGTTGTGTTTGGATCTTTCAGAGCAGCATGACCAAGGACCCATTAACTGGATCCCCGCTATATCCATCAAGCACTTCTCTATCCACTCTCCTTGCTTGCGCAGACTGTATCAAGGGGCTTGTGCTCCAATAGAGATGCAGAGGTGTGGGTATGTGCAGTAAACAATGAATAAATATCTGCAACAGCACAAACATAGGCCCTTAGGAATTTGACATGTGGATCCAATATCGTATATAAAATTTCTTTAACAAAGGCTTTTGTAGAATCTGTGTTTAAAAGCAAAGCCCAAAAAGAGTACCCTCGTCAATATACTTACCTGTTTCACTAGTCAAAGAAAATATCGATTACTGTAACAACTGCTTCCTTGTATTGCAACTGAGCTCTGCACACGTTTCAATGCAATAAATACAGTCATACTGCAAATTGTTTAGAAAAGGATATTTAGTGGCTAATGAATTACAAACAATGAAAATGCAAAATGCAAAAAGATTTCTGTGAAAACACTTTAAACCTTTCCCAACATTATCCTAGGTCACACACTATCCGCAGCTCAGTGACATCTGTACATAGCTATCTCTCCAAGTAGTATCTTTCTACTGTCCATCTGGCAGTTAAATCTGTTAAAGTCACTAAAATTTGTGAAGTGTAAAGGCACTAGCGTCTTTCCCACTCAGGCATGCAGACAGCCGCAGCTTTTCCTTCTCACGTAATTAGCCTGCATCTAACCTAAATATCAGCTGCCACCTAGCTCTGTAGTCTAAGCAATGGGACACTTTGGCCACCTACTACAGAGCCCATTCCCTTCCAATCTATCATAGTCAGCCTTCTTGCTGACACTCTTCAGGGCTGCCTGGGTGATAAATTGTGCCGTTATCCTCCCTATGTTAATCAGAGGCTGACGCAAGTGTACCTTTTAGACAGAAGACACTTAGCTATATTAAAACACAGCACTAACAGACAGCCACTCTGTGCATTAAACCTCCCATTTGGAACCAACAACTTTCCTCATGAATAGTTATGAAAAGTGTACAGTCAGTAAATCAATAGGCGGTAGGTTTATGCACCCCATTATTAAAATAGCTCCAGATCTGTCCTTCGGTTTCCTAGGAGTCTCACTTGAATAGCAAGGAGTGATTAGATACACTGGCGTTAAATGCAGAACTCAGCCAAATGCGCTTGTGGCCCACTCTCCTGGACAGAATATTGCTAGTCATGCACTGGTTTTTCATTCTTATGCATACAAATGAAAATTCTGGTGGCTGCAGGAACCAGTAAAGTGAGAAGAGGTTTTCCTTCTCCCAGCAGTATTTACATTATAAAACAGAAAAAAAAAAAAAAACAAACAGTGTTTAGATTAAAATTCACAAGGGGGGTTGATCTACTTTACACACTATACAGCACCACAAATAGTTATGAGTTTTAGGCTTGGCTTAACAAAGGTCACTTTCGAGGTCTGGATTTCTTCACTGGGCAAAAGCATCTGACTCTTGGTACCTATAGTGTAACTATGAGAGCATCTATGATTGGTCTGCCATTATTAAAGAAGGTATGAAAGAAAAAGTGTTTGCCTATGGAGAACCTTTAATATGTATAAATTGGTTTCAACACAAAAGTAATATTTAAAATGAGAAAGTGGGAAAAAATAAACTACCCCCACCCACACACAATCTGTCACATGTTAAAATAACGCAAGACACTTTCCCTAACCAGACGTGGCAAAAACATTCACTCAGCTGTGCAGTGTGTAAAAGCCCATTGTTTCCTAGAGCAGACTCCTGCTCTAGTTCAATCAGCCTAGGCTGTCAGGAAGTGCCAGTATTTAGCATAACACCAGTTTCTCCTGTCAGCTGTGGAGGCATGCGCGCATCCACTATACGGACAAGCCTAATTAGGACACATTCAACAAAATAATGGACAAAAGGGCATTATTGCATTTGAGGACTAGAACAGATTGGAGGAAGGAAGAAAAAGAAAAAGAAAATAGAACAGGATTTTATAAAAATCCCCATGCAGATGTAGCAGAATAAAGAAATTCCACTCATACATTCTTGTCTTGCATCCAAGGCCGTTTTCACCAAAGGATACAGTAATGCTCAATTAAAGACCTGCAATTTCAACACAACTCTACTAAAAGTCGTGTGCTGTGTGAACCTTTTTATGTGCATATAGTAGAGTAGAAGGATGAGTTTTATAAACTTATGTAATTTTTTTTATTAGTAACAAAAGAGAACAATGCATTTACACAAATGACAACACTACCGCCAACCCATTATGTATTGCTATTCTCTTCTAAATATGGTCCTAGTTTTCCAATACACAACCAAACTCAAGTCACATTTCAATATACACTTGCAGAGCAATTATAACAAGCAATTCTAATTTTTCTACACAAATCAAAATACTTCACCAGTTTTCATGTGCCACATTAGAAGATATTAAGAACAAATTAAGCCATGTGCTTTGGAAACTGTTTTTGGTGTGAATTCCACATTTGTCACATAATGACATTTACAAAGGTCTTCCTACAGGGGTCACACCAAAAACAGTTTGGTATACAAGGATTAGTATTAAAAACAACCACCACCCATGGCTTTAGCCAGACAACCAATTATACCATAACGTCTAAGGCCTGCAGGTCTGTGAAAGCCAACTTCCAATCATACTAAATTATCATTACCGTAATAAATATGTGATCTATAGCTTAATATTCAAATAACCATAACGGCATTACAGAACACAGAGGAATTACTTCTCGCCTATGCAAGGTGTGAAACTAAAGTCTGGTGTTCTGCAATTACAGACAAAATAATACAATTCAGTGAGACTTACAAATCCCATCATTTATTCTTAAGCACTATCCCTGCTTTAAACATCGTATATATGTAGGTTACCCTCTTCATTCTACTGCATGCTCTCTAAACAATTAGGTTGTTTCAACAAGATAAGGTAAAAAGGTTTTTTATAATGGTGCCTAAGTTATCTATATGGCTATTGAACAGGATAAACTATTGGAACTTAAGCTGGGCACAACCATTGCAGGGCTCAACAAATTATGACCTGATGACCGAGAAAGAAGAAGTCACATGCATTGTATATATACACATAACTGCTTTTGCTGATTTTCTCCTAACACAACAGTTCCACTGACATAGAAGAGACGCTGAGTTTTTGTACGCAGTCTTCTAGTCTTGCCCACTTCCTGATCAGTCCCTCCTCCCTTTCATTCATTTCAGCTCACAACTTCTTGGTTGACAAGTAAACATTAGGCGACATTAATTTATCTGTTGTGGCCACCCCAGCACACATCCACCTCAAGATACATATGTCTGGAGGTGGATGGAGTCCCATGTTTCTCGCTACCTAACAGAGCTATTCTCATTTGTTTGTTGTTGCATACTCAATTTGAATTAAATATGGCGTGTTTGCTGGACCAATTTGTCAGCATGCAGACAAAGGTGTCCAGAAACGCACTGCATGATAATCTCTGGTTTGCATAAACAATCTGTCAGTGCCTTGTTCCTATTAGAATGGCATAATGTGGCCGATGAGCTTGGGCAATTATCGTGCCGTTCTGTTGGAAGTTGTGAAAATCACAAAAGTGTATACCTAGCTGTAAAAGAACTTTATGTCGTTTATTGAACAATATACAGAGTGCAGCAAAAAAAACCTACCGCATTTTAAAGGTTAACAAAAAAAACTATTCAAAGCTTTAATATAGAACATAAGAATGTATGGAATAGTTTACCTTGGTTTTGCTTTGAAAATGTATTGTCCAGATGCTGGCCTTCAATCGTTGTCTTGCGTCAGAACAGTAAACTATACACGTATACGTAAAAACTTTGATAAGTCATTGCTTAGGCGCTAGTAAAGTCAGGCAGGATGTAGCGGGATCTACCAATAGCAATTATGTTGCTGTTTTCAGTGGCCATCATAGCATGGATAGGTGGGCAAATCTGGGAGGTTTAGCTGCTGCACCCTGTATTTTCCCCCTTAAGGTTATGGTTGTAATTTCATATTTTCAGTATGAATAAGACCACAAAAGTGCATTGGATAAATTTAAAACAGTACTTCTATGCTCTTTTGTAGCAGGATCATTTTCATTTTAGATTATGTGGAAATCTCTATGCAAAGATAGAATAGGCAAAAAAAAATACATTAATATATACCAAATTCATTGCTTTCAGAAGAGAACAGTGGATGGAGACCTCTGCAAGCAGTGTTGTTATGCAATAACAGAAGTTATAACAGTACTTTTAAATATCCATATTTGAAGCTTAAATAAAAGGGGAACCATTTCTTGTATTTTGCTAACAAGTCAAATTTTACAATGAAAGCAGAAGAAACATTAATGATTTAGCAAAAGAAACTAATATTGCGCAAAGTCATGTGGTTACAAAGAGCATGACAAAGAATCTGTTTAAATACTACAATATAGTAAACATTCTTAAAACTACATAATGCTACCACCATATAAAAAAAAATCAATGTAGATGTTACAGCTTATCCTTAAATTCTATTAGCAACAATACATAGGCCTTAGTTTCCAGCAAACAATTGTAGGAAACACTGTATTCCATAGACAGGAATAGACCCCCTTCCTGTATGTTTGCTCAGAGCTGATAAAAACAGATTCAGCTTCCTGGACTTTCTGCTGTCTGTTTTGAACATCTTTTCTAAAGAGCTAAAACAAAATATAGACACAAATGTCTTGCCTGCTCAGACATTTGTTAAAATGGTCTAAAAATTTTCATTTACACACTGAGGTACGCAGAAAAGGGAATCTTCCGAAGTGCTCCAATAATTGTAATATATTTACAAGGGGGATATTGATTATGTGCCTATGCAATGAAACAGACTAAGCTTTTACAATCTAGGCTTTCCAATTAAGTTTTTTTTTTTCTTATAAACACATTTTGCTGAAACTCTATTACATATTAAACATGTACTAAAAGCAGCCTAGTCAGATGAAAAAGGTGCCTATGCACATTTCATTTAAATTAGATTTTTTCTGTTAAAACTAAAAAATATATTTAAGCCATACTAACCCATGCTGCATTTGTTCATTAAAGAGAGTGAGCTTATAAAAACTGTTGCTCATTTCATTAGCTAAATCTGTGCCAATTGTCAGCAATAATGAAAATATATTAGAAGCAAAGGCACACAATAGTTACATAAAAATGATGCTTGCCTCTTTTGCTTCGAGAGATATCAAGCTAAATTTGCATGTGAACCAGAAACATTACTTTAAATGTATACACAAATGTCATATTAGTCCTAATATAGTGAACAATACATTTTACTAAACACATCCTACTGGACCCAAGGTACATTATGATGATCTCCTCTTAACAACATGTTACAATGTTTCCTGGTACTTTTCAAAGCATTAAACTCAGAGGTAGAACAAAAAATAAAAGCTAGAAGGGGGTGATATATGAATTTCCAGAAGTGAGACGTTTGGAGAAGCTGCTCAGTTTCTGAATAATTCAGAAGGCAGCTATAACAAGACACTACTGTTGTTTTTGTTTGTTATATCATTTTGAATCTAAGATGAAATGAGCGTTTAAAGCTTCTGAAACCTCCACAACAATTTTGATCATTATGGAAATATATTGTCTGATTTCACTTGTTTTTGCTTCATTAGCAAAAATAAATAAAATCTATAGCTCATTATAAGAACATGCTCATATGTGGTTTAATTCAATGAAACAGTTTAATCCTAACCTAATTAATCTAACAGTCCTTAAATCGTGTGTGTGTGTGTGTGTGTGTGTGTGTGTGTGTGTGTGTGTGTGTGTGTGTGTGTGT
>WWET01001002.1:179012-192939 GCA_011038615.1 Limnodynastes dumerilii
GTGTGTGTGTGTGTGTGTGTATACACCTTTTTTGCAGTCAGTAGATATGCAGCTTCCAGCATTTTGGCTTCTGTAACCTATGTTGAAAATTAAGATATCATTGACCATAAAGGCAAATCCTCACTAGTTGGCCTATAATCACCCACCTGTTGCTATGCATAAGTTTGCTATATTGTATAAAGCAGCTAACTCTACTTATAGGTTTTGAAAAGGATAAAGAGAACTTTTCAGTCTTTGAACCAAATGAATCTCCCAGCTCATGATCTACCTATGGATACTTATGTACAGTGAGTGAGGTTTAAGACTGAGAATTTTGCAAAGCTTCTATTAAACAGAGGTGTTAGAGTGTTATATAATGCTAACACACTTGTGACTTTTCTAATTATCTCGACAAAGATTTAGAATACAATTCTCTCTCAATAAAAAAAAAAATACATTTTATCATTTTAAACAGAATTAGGTCTTCATAAATGTTTGTGACCTCAAAAAAATAAATTGAGCACACTAAATCTTTGAAAGAAATATAGAGGATTTATTTCACTTTTCTAAATCAAACAGGAATCCCATTCATCTCAAAATGTGGAGAGCATACAGGCGCCCCTTAGTGGTAGAAAACTTAAAGCAGTCAAATAAAATGTTCAATTTCATGCAAGGTTTCTCTTCCAGTCCAGTATGGTATTGTTGTACATTCCTGGAAGTTTTAAGTTCCCCCTCCTTTTATACATACTGATCCCTGCAGCCTGCATAGCCTGACTTACAAAAACAGGAAGAACCACCAAGCGCTTTAAACAGATTTAAGTCTGTTACTCTAAGTTTTAAGTTACTCTAACTAAAAACTACAGTGCATATATATATAACTGTAAGCAAAAGTAGAAACATGATATTTAATCAATTATGTTATCCATGTAGATAACTAAACAAGAAAAGAACAGTGATTTGTTCAATTTAATGTTCAGAGGTAGATCTGGATTTTACATTGTGTAGACTATTTTGCCTACGCTTCATACTACAGTACAGAAAAAAAAAAACTCAACTGTTGCAGCAAACTCTGAATCTAATAACAAACATGTAACTAAATAAAAATAGAGGAAACTAGAACTTAAAACATGGATAATAATCACAAAATGAAGCTGGTCAAGCTATATATGCCAATTCTCTTGGAATAAAAAAAAAAAGGCTGCTTCACACAATAGGTGTTGCAATGCAGTATGAGTAGGAATAAATGAATATCATTAAAGAAAAATATTTTTACTAACATAACTGTTTCTTTCATTCCACCTAAATGTCAGCATATGATACAGTTGTTGCAATCTTATTATAAGTATTATTTATGCTACACCAATATTTACACCAGAGCAGTACAAAGCAAGAGTTAGCAAACAGCTTCATAACAGAATACATTAAAACATAAGGAGACCAGCTTGACAGATAATATAAAAAAATATATATATTTGTAAATATTTTTTACTTAGACAATGATTTATTCCCCTATGAGTTTACCCACTCCCACTTCCTTCTGCAGTCATTGTCTCCAATTATGCAAGTAAGGCATGTGTTACATTTACCCTTTACTGTAATTTCCTGTTTGAGTTGTTAAAAACCTGGCTGCTCTTCCTGTCACTTCCTTTAAAAATGTTTGTAAAGTCTTCATGCTCAACATTAAACAATCAGAAGCAAACTGTCTTGTACGCATGTGATAGATTCTCATAATAAAATACATATACTTTAAACAAGACTGCACGTAGGCCTTCAACAATCTAAATAGAAAATGTAATCTGTTTAGCTGCTGATCAATCTCTCAAATGTAATTTAAAAAAATAAACAAAAGCAGGAATAACTGAATCACTGGAAATACATCTTTAAATATAGAAGAAATAATTTTTCCCTCAAGCAATATTTACTTCCTTATAAAAAAAAAAGTCCTTTATGTAACAATGGATTCAGCAGCTCATTTGCTTTACAGTACCTAAACTACTCAGCTGAGTGTATAGCATTCAGCAAATAACAACAAAACATACTGCTTATTCTTTTCTCCTCTCTCTTTGATATATGACCATCAACAACATAAATATTTGAAACCATTGTTTAAGGGAATGTCATTCTAAAAAAGAAAAAATGAAAGCTCTCTTGCAATGTTTGCAAAACAAATGTTTGCATTTGGCTGACCAACAGCTGCAAAAACTACCATCCCCCATCCTAAAAATAAACAGAGGATATAGAGGTTGCCCAGCTTGCTGAACACATCCTTTGTGAATGACTGTAAAGGTAGATTGATGCAGTTAAGCTAATAAAATATAGAATAAAAATGTAAATTAAATATAATCAATATGCATGTCCAGTAACACAATGATTTTTATTATAAAAACAATTAAATGGGCTTTAATATCTGGTGGAATGTACTTCTGTTACTATATTATTTAACTTATATTGGTAAATAACAGAAAACAAGAAAAGCAAAACATCTGTAGATATTCTAACTACAGACCTCCAAACATTGCTACTTAACTACCAGAAGCAGGCCAGAGGACAGATTTGTATGTGGGTTTATCAAGTAAACCATGTTGGGACAATGTTTAGGAAAAAATTAAACAGGAAAAGGAGTGTGCAGGAAAATGGATATGCACAGTCTGGACTGTCACACAAGTTAATAATAATCCAATAATGATGTACATTGGGATTCTGTCTATCTAATAGCCTGGGACAACAAATCACAATCCTACATTGAACATAAGTATTTTTGCAAGCAGTACAGCAGTAAGTGCAGTTTTATGAGTGGTACAAGTGTGTGAGTCTTCCATATAAGATGCCTAACAAACCATTTTTTCTGTATTTTTCACTGCTGCAATACAAAGGGATAAGAGGAATATTGTTTCTTGCTGTGGTTGCTAACCTGAGATTAGTGAAGGCTACAACATGACAAGGAAAAAGCAATAATATATCTGCTGCTTTCAGCTCGGCTGATCAATACCACTAGTAATATATAAACTGAAATAACGAAGCTGCTTTTTCTTGAATATCCCTGTCGTTTATTTTAATCTTATAAATATAGCAGATTAATATTTTAACTTAACTGTTAAACTCACAAGTATTTAAGAACACTAAAGAAAATAAATAAAAAGAAACTAAAAATACAATACAATTTTGGCAGCAAAGGAAGCTTTGTAAAACTTTTCTGAAAATATCCCTATTGCAACCAAACCAACGATTTAAAATGGCCTCCTCCGATGCCACATGCATTGGTAGCAAGTGATGGCAGCAAATGGCTTTAAACTACACAAAGACACCAAAATGGTCAGTTAGCCTGGGATCTGAACACACCACAACTGCAGGAACCTATACTAAAGCTAGTCCTAGGCAGTAAATACATATGCTAAGCTATAGAGAGGCGCTCAATGACTGCCAACATCCTTCTGCTTATTGCGAATGATACAATATAAAGTGACTGTTTCAATGAGGAATGGTGTGCCGCGCAGTCCCACACATAGAACATTACGGTCATGCCTCTAGAGAAAAGTAGCACATAGGACACTGAGGCCACTGCATGTGGAGCCCGTTAGACGCAGTTTGGTAACCACCAGATAACGCCACACTCCAGCAGTCACATGACCAGCACGGGGTGGGCTCTCCAATGGAATCACCAAAACTTTACCAAGGGGAAGTGGAGCCCCCGTAGCGGACATGGAACATGTGCCTGGAGACAGAATGCAATATACCTTCGTCTAGAAGTCTCTCCAGGTGGTTAAAAATCCCGCAGAAGTTGGGCAGACTGCTCATGAGCTTCTTATCGTTCATTAGCTGCATCAGATAGTCTGGGGTCGGCTTCGGCTTCTCCTTTGTTTCCATTTCCCCAACCATTATCCAATCTCTCCGGAGAAAAAAAATAGCTTAAAAAAAAAAGTACGTATATAAAAAATAAAAATTATTCACAATAATGAACACTCTGGCTTAAGCTGGCAGCAGAATAAAGGACTTATATAACACTGGTAAAATGATGAGCAGAGGAATAAAAACTTAAAATAAGCCGCACTTTTCCCTTTCTCGGCCCCCGGGTGTCCACACACAAGCCCAGAGAAAGCGATCACATTAACAAGACGAGGGGGGGCGGGGAACAAGCGATCTCCCCTCCGAGTGTGTGACTTCTATCCAAGCACCCCCAGGGCTCTCCTATACACAGTGGCTGAGAGTCTGTGAGAGCTGGAGACGACGTGCCGGGCTTCTCTCCTCTTCCCAGCTCTGTGGATGGCGATACTGTCTGCTTACTGGCCGCCGCCGCCTCGCTCTTTGCTCCCCCTTGTCCCTGGTTTCCTGTCAGTGCAGCAGCGGTAGCAATAGTACAACGCCTCCTCTCTCCCTCAGTACAGAGAAATGTATAAGCCGAGTGTCTGCCTGTTTCTCCCTCTCCAGGAGTTTGCCTCAGTCCAGGCAGCAGTGAGAGGAAGAGGTGGAGGGGCGGAGAGTGCAGGGGATAGGAGGAGAGAGGAGGGAGGGAGATGAGGAGGGGTCACACACACACACATACACAGGAAGGGGGTAGGCCATGCAGGGAGGGGAGAACATTTTTTGGGAGTGGTGGTTAGCGACAGGCGCTGCTCTTACGCTGTTGTACATTAGGACCTATCACATATTGAATTTGGAGCAAGTGATGAGTTCGGGACCGGGTGACTGGGGTTGGCACATGGAATGTCAGGGTGATGGTGAGGAGGGCATCTCTGGTAGAGAGATGCAGGGTATACTATGGCTTTGCATAGAAGAGGGAGAAGGAGTGCCCCCTCATTGGCTGCTATAGTAAATACTTAGCATTCCAATGCACACTTATCAATCCGGCATCAGCTTGCAGCTAACTTGCCCCCAGATGCTGTTTCTTATCTGTTTAAGTAGCAATAAGTTGTGACGGATGCGTTGCTTTGTAGTCTGGACAGAGCCTGCAGGGCATTTTGGGATAGTGTGCCACCTACATTTTTAAAAATAAGCAGCCAGACTGGGTCTTTCCACTAAAATGTCTAAATGTGCCAGCCCTAGTCTTAAACTGGTCCAGTGAAAACGAAGCAGTTGGGGAAACGGTGACAACACAAATAGCTCTACTGGTGAAAGTTTATACACAATTATCGGGCCCCTCCTGCCAGGACTGTTTTTATCTAGTGTGTGGGTTAATAGCTGCTTATGTGTTTTCTGCATTATGTTACATGAGCCTTTCAAAAAAGATAGTTCAGTATTCAGTATAAGATCTGCTTTTTACTGTAGTAATAATACATATTAGTTATCTAATTATACTTACACTTACTTTGAGTCATTAATAGAGGTTATTGTGGTGTGGAAATTAAAACCTTCTATCATGCTTGATTGCTCATTGTACATAAGCAGCTTATGAAACAGAGAATAATATTTTCATTACAATATTATGTATAAAGGATTTAATAAAAATATCAATACTTATTTATAAACATTTGAGAAACAAGTTCCATACTTCATGAACACCAGAAATCCAAGTGTTTATGTTTATATTCAGTAAAGGTTGTCATAAGTAAAGATTACCATTGCCATTTCTCCATATGTGAGTTGATAAACTTATATGAAGATAGTTGCTGAATGAAATACATAAAATATTTTACTGATCATTTTATGTAACTATACTGATAACTTTCTTTTTGTTTGTTATCAGCTTTCCTAAGAAAATAATAATATGGTTGTTTGAATTTAGCAATTTCGTTAGTCTATCTCCATTGAATATTAAAAAATCTGTGTCATCAACTGAAATCGTATGCAGTCACTCAGGTAACTTCCAAAATGTTAATTATGTAACTACAAGTGACTGAATGTTGGCTTGGTATGCCTTAAGGAACTTGACATTAACATTTGTATTAGTGGAAAGTACTTATTAATATGCAGATTTTAAATACTTCTCTAACTGCAAGAAAAAAAAAAATCTTAAAGTTAAGTTGTAAAGAAATGACCATATTTAATTTCTTATCTTTATATGCCTTGGAGTCTGATTCCCAACGGATGTACTCAAATTCTATTGTCTATTGTAAGCATATGTTTTACTCTTTTTAAATCCTTTTTAAACATTACTCAAATTGAATTCAAATGTTTGTATTTGTGTGCTCAGCTGATTTTTACATAGTCTGCTCTTCTGTGTGACCTAGATTAGAGATTAAGTGGTAGTTATTTTATGTAAACTCTTATATTTAATTTTTAGAACAAAGGGAATTAAAGTGTACAACGCATTAGAAGCCCAACACAGTGCACCATTTTGGAGTCTTGATAGTGACTTTTATTGAATAATACCTTTGCTGTACATATGGTGTGCACAACAATTGAATACTTCCAGACAGTATAAAGGTTGAAAAGTAGGATTGGTGAGGCTACTTGGCCACTTACTGCAGAGTTCTTTTGCAAATTTATAAATTACAAAATCTATATCCTGTTGATACCTTAAAAAATTAAAATAAAGCAAAGATTATATTTGGGAAAACAGGAGGCTGTCTGTGTGGTGTGCCTGATTCAGCTTAGAAGATGGTCACTCCAAATATGTGGTCACGGTTACATTTCTTTGATGTGGACCTTATCCAAATTTTTGACATTTTAAGTGAAACAAAACAAATTGTGCCATTAAAATTGCAGCGCAGAATATTACATACTGACAGTGTAAGGCTCATGCTATAATTAGTTGATGCATTAAAGGTCAAGCTTCATAGCAGCACTTCAATGGGATTCTTTCTATATTTTGTGGCTATTATGCCAAGTTGGTTAAACCTCTTTCTGCAACTTGGGTTGTAGTTATAAAAATAAGCTTGTTTGACCTTGCATAGTAAACAGTAACTAGGTCACTTTTGAAATGACCATCATCTTCTGCAACAGATATCTATGAGGTGTCATACTTGAACTTAATATTGCCAAGGTTCTGTGTAATGCTTAATAAGAAATATTGTCACAGAAAGCTTTAACCAACTAGTAACCAGACAAAAACGTTGACCATTGCATAGGTTGTGTAGCAGCGCTAAGACAAACCCAAAACCAACCGATAGAACAGACCTTCTAATATACAGATGCATGTTTGCTTAACTAACAGTCAGAGGTTTATCTCATGGACAGACAGATGCTTTGCTTATTCCTATGGTTACTATCAGGGACTTCTTTTGCTTGGACCATAAAGAAAAAGTATTTGTTCATTTGAAATATAAAATATATTTTGGCATTCCTCTCAACTGCTGATAATGAAAAACGAGATTCCTAACATTTAGGGCCTGATTTACTAAACAATGGTTTATTTAAACCACATAGTTTTTGGCCTTCTTTGGTGTTTTGTAAATTGCTTCATTTACTGAGGCAAAAAACACCATAATGATTTTTACAATGAAAAAAATAGAAACCGCCAGATTTACTATCCATAGTGTGGGACTGTTAGAGCCTATAAATGGGGGACTAATACTGGCATAGCTGTCTTGTGCTGGGATGACATAAATGAACCTTCACTCCTTTTTTTCCCTATCATGGACACCAGGGATGTCACTATAAGAAGACATAGGATAAAGAAGATTTCAGGATGGTAAATTTAAACTGTAAACTTATTGGCCTAGGAAATGTACATGGGAAGGGGTGTGGGTCCCCGCTAAGAACGGCCCTATTTCCATAGGACCGTTCTCTCCCAGCCAGTTTCGAACTGGCTGGGATATGGATTGCTTATGCCTCAATGAGGCATAGCAATCAATCCCCAGAGCACCGAACACGGTGTTCTGAAAGGTAAGCCTAAAAACTAACCCCATCCCTTTCCCTAATTCTAACCCTAACCCTCCCCTTCCATTACCCTAACCCTCCCTTCCCCAAAGCCTGATTCTAACCATCCCTTTTCCCTAGCCTTACCCTAATACTCACTTCTCTATAGCCTAACCCTAAGACCCCCCTCCCCGCAGCCTGACCCTAACCCTCCATTCCTAAGTGCCTAACCCCAACACTAAAAGTCCCTGAAGAGGTTAGTCACCTCTCTGGAGCTGTCAGCAGCGGGTCCTGCGAAAATGAATGGGCGAGTATTCCGATCGCAAACTCACCCGTTCATTAAAAAATACTTCTAAAAAGGATTCCTATTCGAAATAAAGACAGTTGAAGAGAAGCTTTCGGCTGTCTCTATTTCTAAAATCAGACTGCGACTGCATGGGTAGTATAATTATGACTGTCTGCCTTGACATTTACAAATCGCCCCTGGGGCAGTTTTAAACCATGGGGAAAGTGCCCCTTAGTAATTTACCCCTTAAATTTAATTGCCACCCTAGTATTCGCTGCCAGAGATCCAATTCTTAAATTAGTTTGAACAAAGCACTAGTATGCAGTACTATCCAGAGCCTTAACAAATTTAATGGCTCTTAATGTGGTCAAGCTAATGAGTAACAGCTGTATAGGAATTTAATTCATAAAAAAGGATATGGCAATTACGGTAATACAATTCATTTAACAATTGCCATATTCAAGTCGGGGTACCATCAAATATGATGGGGTGCCCTGTATGTGTCTGTGATTGAAATGCCGGCAGCATTTTAGTCATACAGACTCATCAGTGATCAGCCGGTCAGCGATACTTAAGTACTCTCACTGATACACTTCGTTACTAGCTTGAAAACATTAACTACAATTATATGTGTTAATTATCCCATGTGGTCAAATGAACAGATGAATAATTATCTTCACTTATTGATATTAACATCTAATTTTAGAAAACTAATTGTCTCAAAATATTAACTGGGATCAGAAAACTCACAGTAGCCTTAAAGTTTACACATCTTTATATGAAATCACAATTTACAACACAAATATATCTGTGTTGCATTTTATGATATAAACTGATTTTTCACATATTGACTGGAGATGTGTTTAGAGAGGTGTAAAAACAGTCAGAATAATAAATATATCTGCACCAGGACTGGATCCTGACTCTCACTAGATACTTATTTTCTGCTCACGTTTTGCGCATGTACACAGACGCATTTCATGTACTACTCCTGATTGGGACTTCAATACTGGCGGGACAGGGCAGAATGCAAATGTTGGTATGCTTGGTGTGAAGGGGGAGCTACTTAAATTTTCCATTAAGGCTTGTTAAGGCCAGACTGCCGTGGCATATACATTCTAAGTGAGGATGATACAGAAAATTTAAGGTAAGAACCACAGATTGTCAGTGAATGAAAGGGGAGTGGTTTCCCCCCCCCCTTTTTTTTTGCAATATATCAAGTGCCAAGTCAATTTAAGGTATTCATTGAAAAATGTCTTTTAGTTATAGGGTCATCTTTATTTTTGGATGCAATTTTGCATTGATATAGGGTGTACCAATTTTCTGTAAGTTTATACGCAAAGTTCAAATTTACCTACTTGTCTTAGCCGCAAAGTCACACCTTCTATCTGGATTTACTCCTATCTGTAAATAACGCCTATGATGTTCATAACTGCACATGTAATTTAAAGACTTTAAATGAATTGAAGTATTACAAAAATCCAAACCCCATCATTTAAAAAGGATACTCTAAATTAATTTTCATGACTTCCAGAGGACTCACATGTAACTAAATGGATATAAACTATGTTTAATTCATTGTTGGAAAATATATGACAGATGGTGACATTCATGTTTATCACCAATGTATAAGTTAGTCAGCAGAGATAAGCATGATAACATCACTAAACTATTTTGTTTTTTTACTTTGTAAATGTCTCCCTTTTTGTCATTGCAACATATCATCATGATTACTATTGTTATTCTGTTTGTGTCATGACCACTTTTTGAGAGGAATGCTAGTGCTCTATGGTGTGCCCTAAGCAAATCTCAGCACGCCTATGTGTATGGACATTGTGACATGCAGGGAGCTGACTGGAAGACACTGGTGAGTCCCTCTCTGTGCCAAACTAACTAACAACAACAACTGTTTTTTAGGTTTTCAGTTAAAAAACAAATAAAACAGTAAAAGCTTAATAAATATACTAAAGCATTGTAAAATAAAAATTTAAGTGTAAGTGTGTGTGTGTGACATTGCTTTGCCATGAGCAAATACTACAGCAGTTGCTGCACAAGTCATTCAAATCACAATATAATGCAGCTGCCACATAACAGCTGTGAGACATCTTGATTCGAGTAGGAAAACAACAAATTTGCACCTTCAGAAAATAAAGAAGGTGACAGTCTCTATAATCAATGTTGATCATTAGATAATAAACAGAAATATTACAAGCCTACAACTGCAGAAATAACAGAAGGCAAAACTGCTTTGTTCACTGTATCCCATATACTAATCCCACATCTATTTCTGCAGAAGAACGTAGCACGAATGGGAGATCAGATAGCAGATTCCCCCAGTTTCCACATATCCATGCAAATGCTTTAGTAACCACTCCCCTCACTCCAATGAACTTCCAACCCTACCCTAAGAATTATGAGTTGTTTGCTCTTAAAATTGTGGAATGGAAGTTTGGATCGATATGCAGTACTATTACAGTTATAGCCCATGATGGTGAGGATAGGCTGAGCTTCTGATACCTAGCATGTCGCTGCCCCTGGACGCTACTTCCGTCTTACGCTAACGCACCAACAGCCAGCGATAGTATGAGGAAGAGAATGACCAACCCTGAGAACAGGGGATGGCATAAAAAAAGTAGATTCCAGCTGAGGTGGAATCACACTGGAATGACTAGACAGAGAATGCCAGGAAATGACAAAAAAACACTAAATGGAAACAAGGGCACTCACACACAGACCCAAAGCACTATCTTACAGTGGGGGAGAACTGGAAGAAAACACAATGAAAGCCTAAGAGCAGGGTTGGAACAGAGGCAAGGGACAATTAGGCAGGATAACTCAAGAAGGAACTAGGGTACTCAAAATCGCTGGAGAAAAATACAGAGCAACAAGAGCAGCATGGAGCTACGCTGCAGGTTCCCGCCTACTGCTCTGATTGGTTAGGGTCCTGGCTGCCTCCACATATATTGCGGAGAAGGGAGTGCAAGCTCCCACATGGCTTATTTGCATGCCGTCACTTGTTAACATGAAGGCATGCAGAAGCAGAGGAACCATTACCCGAACCATGGTGCTGAGGGATTGTGGGATTGGGTAAGTATATTTACATGCCTATATTTTACATTGTAATTTTAAGCCATGCCCACTTGCCAGCGAAACACAGCCCCTTGTCAGAAACTGTTGGCTGTCTGAATCAAGTAGATTGCGTTTTGATTGGGTTGCTCGGTGTACATGCACAAAATGCTCCATTCTCAGAAATTTGAATCCATTCCACTATGCCTAAAATGTTAAATTGTCATTGTACGTTTTTTTTTTAGTTATGGTCTCATTAATGTACAGTTCTGTTACATCAGCACTCCATAAATGATGCATAATACTACTATTACTTCTACAACAATAATAATAATTATGTACCAGATTCAGAGATTGAAAATAAGAGAGGAAAGTTACTCCTGGACAAAACCATGTTAATTGTATTCTTTGCATGCAGAGATATGTCTTTGAATTGCTTACTGCACACAGATACTGATCAGCTTTACTCTTACACTATTATTTAGACTTGGGCTGGGAAACGCCACCTCTCAATTTTAATACTGTTTTCATCAAATTAAATCTGACTCCCCAGAAATAAACATGGTTTTTCACAGGTGTCACTTTCCTCTCTTATCTTCAGTCTCTGAATACGGTCAGGTGATGCACGGGCTGCAGCTGTTACGAACCTGTAGGAGAGGGGCACCCATGACAACCTCCGGATCTCTAAGCTGTCAGAACACAAGATATATACCACTAATACAGTACTCCACAAGACGGTGGCTACTATAGGACTAATAAGGGTTAATACCTCACCTACTTTTATCCTCCACTGAACAACATGCAATCTCCTCCACACTCTCTACACACTTTTTCTTTTTCATCAGATCCACTATTTTTTCTAGAACCACTTCTTTCTCCTTTACACAATGATTCTTTATCTTTTTCCTTTGTAGTTAGGATAGTTTCCTTTCGATTATGATGGTACCATAGGAGACAAACGCAATATCCACTTCCGTATTGTGGTACGTTACAAGTATCAATTAGCCTTCCACAAGTATCAAACTCACCTTTTCGTTGTCTTGTGGTTTCGCTTATCAGAAAAATGACTTCCTCTCACGTCCGGGATCCCTGTATGTCATTTTTCTTTCCTTCAGTTACAAAGACAAAACAGATTCCCACCACCGTAGTGCGGTATAACTCAGTGATATTCAGACTTCCACTGCAGTCTCACTCATCTTTTAAGTGTCTTGGTGTATTGCATCTTATAATACAGTATTTACAAACCGCAATCCTCTTCCTGTCACGCCAAAAATTCTCTCCACTCCATAAAAAGTTAAAATGAACTTTACAAATGATTCTTTACAAATGATCCTCCAAAGACTTCTTCCCCCTCTTTGAAACCCCGCAGATGAAATGACCTCTGATAGTGACACCTGCTTGAAAGGGCCCTAAGCGCAGTGTGCAATTTCGCGGAAGGGGGTCAGTATGGGTTAGCCTGTGAAGTGAACCTCGCTCCCGCCTGTTACCACGTTTTGAGTACAGTGGACTCTTTTTCAAGACACACTTTGTTGTCTTTGTAACTGAAGGAGGAAAATGGCATACAGGGACCCCGGACGTGAGAGGAAATCATTTTTCTGATAAGCTGTCAGAAGCTTGCAGCTTTAGACAGCACTCATCACTCAGTCTATGAGCGTTGAGCTCTGTTTGACCTCATAGACTGAATGCTGAGTGCAGGCCCGGCACACATGTTTTTTTGGGGGCCCCCCATTTTGACTGAGCACTAACTTAAGTTGTCAGTCGCAGGCCCAGGGCCGACGGAACCCGGTAAGCGGGGTAAGCGTGGAAGGGGGGCGCCAAGCCAGAGAAGCGCTCCCCTCCGCCTACTATCCCCCGCTGCCATAGGCGTTGGATGCGGCGCTATGGAGACCAGCAGGCAGCTCATACAGGAGTTTCCTGCAGTTACATAGAGTGGCTGATGTCAGATTCTCTGTGTAACTGCCTCAGGCGTTCATGATGGGCACAAGCAGTGTCCGCAAGAATGGGGGCAAAGTAGTATGAGCATGAAAGGGGCATAGCAAGGTGGTTATTTAAGGGGCTCAGCAATGATTCTGTGTTATCAAATAATTTAAAAAGAGAAGGGAGCAAATTTATTTTTTGCAGGGGGGGCGCCAGACATGCTAGCACCGGCCCCGTGCAGGCCAGCGACCACACTGCACGTGCTGTAGATGGGAAAGGGAGGGCACTGCAGGATTCCAAGCCCACCTCCATCCAGATTTAGCCCCATCTTCTAGCTATGGGGCTTGAGTTGATGTACTTACTATGGACATTCTATCCTTTAGATATAATATTTATTTTTTTGTCTTGTGAACATATTTCCTTACTGTGCAGCGTTACAGAATATTGTTTTCTTTTATAAATAATGGAAATAAATATTAGGATTCTTGCTTTTAGTTGTCTCTCTATAAAATAGATGTTAAGAAGCTAATCTGCACAGATAAACAATCTGCCTATGTTAAATTCCACTAGCACATGTTCAATTAAGTTCAAATGAAACAATTTCCTTCATTTGCAAGTAAGCACACGGAGCCTGCTTTTTCTTCCTAAAAATGGACCTTTGTGAGTCTGGCCACCTGTTTTGAGTTAATAAAATATGCACATATCTTAAATAATACATGTGATGTTATGAAGCACACTGAAATCAAAGCATTCCTACTGAAAGAAGGTACCTTTTTATTTTGACAGGATTTTGTTTCCTACAGTCATATGTCAGCAAAAATATTACATATTATTATGCCAGTACTTTCAGTACATTGTAATATAGAGGCACACCCACTTGCAATCACTGATTAGCTTTTTTGGTAGATGTCATGCCTCTGGATAGGTTATAATGCATTCCCTACA
>WWET01001002.1:210642-223533 GCA_011038615.1 Limnodynastes dumerilii
CCCTACATGCAAAATAATTCAAATTATTTAGCACCCCTCACATTGCAAAATGGTTTAGTGCACCTGTACCTGTTCTGCCCTTACTCTCAAATTCTGGATCAGCCTCATAATGATCAGTCCTATGATTCTGAGTATGACATCATGCAATACTTTTTGGTGCCTGAAGGTTGCAAATTTCATGCCTAATGGACATTTTGAAAATGCTGCATTTGTCAAATAATTATATAGGGTCAACAATACAAACAATAGATTTTTGTATAAGAGGTTTCATTAATTTGGAATATTTAGTGTTTTTTTGTGGTGGTTTGTTTTACATCACAGTCTGTTTTTAATTCTTACAGGCAGTGACATACATGTAGTTGTAGTGTAGTAAAAATAATTAAATAGTTTTGTATGCAAATTTTAACAATTACAGGGATTTTTTAGTTGATAGATTCACTGTGATTGAATGTTGTTTGAAAAGTCTTCACATTTGTTCTTTATTCACCAATCTTGTTTGACATATTAGGATTGTGTTTGATATCCATAGAGCATAAATGCTTGTTGAACATGTCTAATGTGCTGGATTGATATAGCAGACATTGGTGAATGAAGCAGGACATTTCAAAGCCTTTGCGCTTTCAGTTTCCCACATCTCATACAGACATGTGATCCATGGACCTTTCCTGAAATCTTCTGTACTGTCCTCGCTTAAAACAGGGATTGTGGGGATAGTACATAGGGTTCACATACATACATACATACATACATACATACATACATACATGAAGCGTGTGACTTAGTGTAAGCCAGATTGGTTTGCACATGTTTAGTGAGTGTTTTTTTGAGTCAAAGAGAACTAAATTTGTCATAATGTAACACATTTGATTAAATCATCTAGCTTTATTTGCAATTTAAATTTTGATGAAAAGTAGCAATTTGAATCAGAATGATAAAAAAACCTAAATCACAAGCAACTGCAAATAAATATGAAGCCATCAATCCAAAACAAATTTAGATCTTTACTTTCCATTTTTATATATATGAAACTTAAAAATTATTATAACAAATATGTTAATATTTATTTTGAATTAATTTGATAGAGTTTGGCGCTTTCACTCCTTGTGGCATAATGATCGAGGTAGACTAGATAAGATAATTGGTAAAGAGTGTAACAACTAATGGCAATAAATACAAAATCATGCTTTTGGGACACAAAGCCCCAAAAGCTCAATATAGCATTAATGGCACTACATTAGATACTACTGAGGAGGAATGGGAGTCACTGTTAAAAAATGGTAGCTTAGCAGTTTAGTAAATCAATGAGAGTCAGATGCTTGGTTGCTTAAGAGGAGGAATAAGTAACAGAAAGAGAGAAGTAGTTATCGCACTTTATGAGTCTTTGCTATGACTTCACCTGGAATACTGTGTTTAGTTCTGGAGACCCTATATTCAGAAGGACATAAATACATTAGAAACTGTGCATAGAATTGCAACTATAATGGTGTATGCCATGCGTCATAAAACATACAAAGAAAGAATAGAGAAACTGAACATGTATAGCTTAGAACAGAGAAGGGAAAGAAGGAATATGGTAGAGTAACTTTAAAATATATCAAGGAGTGTAACCAGGAACAGAAGAGTGGGAGAGATGCATTACAACACAGGGGCTGCTGTGGGAATTACCTTCCTCATTAATCACCAGCACCTGATCAGCCTTGTTAAATATGACTCCCCTGGCTGATTAAGGCTGCCAGTCATTGTATGCTGATGTTGTCGGTTACCTTGTCTGCTGTATAGTTTGCTGTATCCTGCTGACTCATTCATACCTCTAGAGGTGATGAATTGTAGGGAACTGCGATCAGTGTCCGAATTCTGATGGACCTCGTTGACACAGCCAAAAACCCGGGATATTGCCGGGGCAAGTCCTGATGACCCCGGTCATGGCTCAGTGTGAATGGGTACGCCTGCTGCTAGTGTGATCGGTGCGACCCTGGTTTTTGAGCTAAAAAAAAAGTCCCCTTTAAATGATCTCATCTTTTGTCAGCCAATCACAGCTCTTCTTGTGATGACTCACACAAATGCCAGGGCAAACCCATGTTCATTGTGAACGGGCCTGACCCGGGAATTTTCTATGTCTAAGCAGCAGTGTGAACGGGGTCTCAGGAGCTGGGCTGATGTGTGCCCCGGCAATAACCCGGGCCCAAAAAGGATATTGCCGGGCGGCAGTGTGAACATGGTATTAGAGGTGTTTCATAACACCTCAGAATTAAAGAGAAGAAAAAATTCCCCAGAGAATTATCTCAAAAAGAATATAGAAGTCCCTCTCTGCGCTATTCATTAATTAGTATTTTTTTTTTGCAGCTTCACCTGTCATTAGATCATACTACATATACATAGAATATCACGCGCAGAGAGGGACTTCTATATTATTTTTATGATAATCCATAATACCTCGGTTTGTAACAGGATGCAGTCTCTGTAAAGAAAATGATGTTTGCAAATAAAGACAGGCGAAAGCTAATTTTCAGCTGTCTCTATTTTGAAAATAGCACTAATTAGAAGATTTTTTTTAATGAATGTTTACGTATGCTGACTTTATTTTTCGCCATATTTACCCATTCATTTATTCAGTTACTTTTCAGCTGTCTGTATTTCGAATAGGGAGACTTTTCAAAAACAATTTTTATGAACGGGTGAGAGTGCCGATCGGCAAACTCACCCATTCATTTTCGCAGAGCCCCAGAACCTGCAGCTGTCAGCTCCTGAGAGGTGAGTAACCTCACCGGGGAATTTTATTGTTGGGGAGGGTTAGGGTCAGGCTGCAGAGAAGGGAGGGTTAAGATTAGGGTAATGGAATGGGAAGGTTAGGGTTAGAATTAGGGGAAAGGTTGGGGTAGTTTTTAGCCGTACCTTGCGGAGATCTTTTAAAGCAAAACTAAGTTATGAAAGTCAGACCGAGCAATAGTATTTGATTTTATTACATATTAGAATTGTTTTTTCTTAAAGGAACTAGGTTGTTAGAGATAACTCCTTTTTTTTACAATTATTTGTTTTACACTTGCATGAAAAGTGTCAATCTGACAAAAAAAGTGGGCATTTTGCTACCATTTATCTTACATGAAAAACGTCAATAAACCTTGATTTATTATAGTTATGGCATTAGTCCTTCCTAACATAAAAATTCTGTATATTCTTAGCAACTAAGAACATGGAGTAACCTACTCCTAAGGCTGCAACAATTAAAACTGGATTAAACAATAGATGAATTCAAATGTTTTAAACGTGACTAATTTCAGCCTGTTCAGATTTTACTTTCTTTTATTGAATTTTGTGTAACTATTTCGTAGTCAGTTAAGAAACTTCATTATTACACTATATTTTATTCTACCTCTTGATGTTTTGGTGTCTCAATCGAAATTTTGCATTCGTTTACTACAGTTGCTGCTATAGGAACGCTGAATTAACATAGTCACCATGTTACAACAAAAAAAGTGATTGTCCTAAACGAGTAAAAAGTGGCCCTATTGTGCTACAAAATATTCTGCCAACAGCTCTTTGTGAAAGGAAGAGCATGTGGTGCTAATTTGTTTCCATGGAGGCTGAAGCTATTAATCTATATAGGGTGTAAAGACAAGAGTTTTCCACACAGTATTTCAGAAAGAGGTTGAAGCTCTCTCGGGGACTATCTTTGTGAGGGTAGACATTTGTTTATTAATTCTAAACTTGTACAGTGCTTCTTACTTAACCATTATATTACTTCCTGTTCTGTTTTCTTGATTAAAAGTGAAGGCACTGTAAGGAATTCTGTAATTAGATGCATTTATTAATTTTTATTTTCTACATTGCCACTCAATATATTTTCTTTATCACATATAAGATAATTGCTTGGTTGCCTTACACATCAAGAGGATTTAGCTAAAATAAAGTTAATTCAGTTTTATGTCTTGCAATATGTTTATAAAAATAAAGATAAGTTTGGTTTGACAAAAAAATACAACAGATACAGCCACATTATGCAAAGCTATCACCCTTCTCTTGCCAAAATAAAGTATGAATATTTAGCATGTAGCACAGAATAAGTGGCATTATTACAAATGCTGCATGAGTTGTGGCTACTTAGGGACCTGGAAGTGATGGGTTGTACTACATGACCGACTCACCTGCACTAACAGTGGTTACAATGCAACACAATATAGACCATGTCCTCCTTTTGAGAGCAGCAGGAGAAGGGAGCAGCAGGACAGAGAGTGGCATCATTGGGCCCCCTTCAGAATATTCTCTGGAACCCAGAGATCACTTTGTTGCTGCATATCTTCACAATGACAATTATTTCCCATATCAAAAAGTTTGAGGGAAAGAAAGTGATACTAGAATAAAATCTATTTATTAGAAGGAAATGCAATCTTACTATTTATACAACATCTTAAAGACTGAAAATGTCATTATTTAGAAAATTTAGAAAATAATTTGAAGAGCAGAAGTGATGGACATGTTTAGTTTATAACAGTATAAAAGAATAAGTCAAATAGTTATCCTCGTATTTATTCATGGGACTTGTGGCAGCATGTACTGTAGTGATTTATACAAATTACTTGTGCATATGGCACACATTGCAAATATGTTTAAAAATAATGCGTTAGTGGACATTTTTTAATAAGTTATTTTTGAATAGTTTCAGCACACTTGATGATGTTGAGGTGATACAGGTAGCTTTACTCTGTATAAGAAGGACAGAAAGAACAACACAATATTACATTGCTCGCCTTACAGTTGGTTTTAAATGTGTGTTGATCTGAGCGGACTCTACATAGGATTTGGTAACAGAGGAGTTGCCTGTTTTGGAGACTTTTTGCTCTCCATGAGATTACCCACACCCATGAGATGGAGGTGACCATTTTCTAATCAATGAAATTTGTGTAAGTTGCTGCGGTACAGTCTCTTAATCAAAGAGTGCCAACATGGTTAACTTATCAGCATTCTTCTGGAGGAGAGATTGGGATAGAGTGGAGGACAGAGTGAGGACAGAGTCGAGGAGAGAGTGGAGACAGAGCGGAGAAAAGAGCAGGGACAGAGCGGAGGGAGACAGTGGATGAAAAAGAGCAGAGTTTGCAGACAAGAAAATAACTTTGTATTTTACTATTCTTATTAACTATATCTGCAATGATACAGCCAATATGCTGGATCTCAGTCGAAACGCATTGGAGTTGTACTATGGTGTTATTTTCACTGCTTGTCTGGATTGCGGAGCTATTCCTAGTTATCCTAACTATGGAGGAGTTGCAGCACACCAAGGATTTTACTGTATTAAGCCATCCCTGACATTTTCAAATATGTCAAATATATTTGTGAGTATCCACTTATTATTTTACTGCTTCAAATTCAATTTTATTACAGTTTTACATTATTGGCTTTGATGTCAGTGATTTTCTATCTCCCTGACCGTGATCTTTCACATTGTGTACTGGAGCCGAGGCTTGGTTACCACGTGGATCAGCGGGAAACGGAGATACAAGAAGGACTGCAATTGTTACACATAGAGACATCACATATCCAGTGTTTGGAGGATTGACGCAACTTTAATCTGCTGAGACATAACCGTTACTTCAATGGAGGAACTTTTCCAAGTCGAGAGAAGATTTTCAGAACTTTGAGCTTATTATCCTACGTTGGGCTCCATTTACAAAGATTGTTTTCATATGATAAAGCTCGTTTTCATGTGAAAGCGGGCTTGATAATATTAATGCGAAGATTTCCTTATTTACAATGCTATCATCGCCAATGGAAACCGTGGTAATGAAATCATTAACACTACCGATCGCCGGCCTGCTCTAATGAATGCGGGACGACAGATCGCTGTATTTAGTAAATTTCAGCACGGATTTTAACAATATGCGTCGACACATTAAATGAAGGCATCTGAAGATGGTGTTAGGGTAAGTATTCCAGCAGGCTCCCCATATATCCCCTTTTCCTCTCCCTAATAGCTGTTATTAGGAGGAGGAAAAGTTGGGGTACATATCAGAAGAGCACTGGAATACAGTTAAGTAAATTACATTTAATGAAAGTAGAAAAAATATATATATTTACATTTTTTAAATTAATACTTAAATAATATATTTAAAAAAATAAATAAATACAAAAAAACCAATAAGGTTTCTAAAGTTACCTGACTGGGTGTCGCATTTGTCTCTAAACCTGGTGCATCCGCAGTGATTTTGCCTTTCGGGACTTGAGATTTTAGTCCCAAAAGGCAGCTACTGTGCATGCGCCTGTGCATCCGAGCGAGGCCGAACAACATCGGGGAAAGGCTCGCTGACCATCCTAGGACCGCGATGCGCTAATCACAGTAAATGCACCGCGTTCTCTTTACTATTTTGATACTGCCATTCTCTGATTCCCTCTATTTCTTTGCTAGAGTGCTATTATATGGGTTTCTCCTGTTAGTTTTTCACATTCTAGGTGACATAGATTCACACACCCCAGTATATAAGCTTGCTCCAGTTTTTGTTTGTACTTATTCTACCTCTTTTCACCTTTGTTTAACATTATGGTGTTGCTGCATAATTTTCAATTTTATCGTCACATAATGGCTATTACTGAGCTGAGCTGTAGTATGTTTTAGCTGTGTTTAGATACTGTGGTGACCATAACAGAACTGCTTGTTGTCATGATAGAGCTGCAATCATGTATACGTCTTTGCACCATATTTTTGTCAGAATTACCATCCCTTTAGTTGGCTTGCATTGCAAATAATTAAAATGAGCATAATACCATTTATCTATGGTGCCACTTGCCAGCAGTCCTAGATGTATACTTAAGCTTCCCAGCATGTTTGTATATAGTCACCACAGCACAGTATAATGTATGTTTATTGATATGCATATCTGTTTCTTTTCTTGGGGTCATTTGTAGGTTGTAGTTATATAAAAGTCTTACAGAGATTAAATGCTGGTGGTATATGTTCAAATATTTTTTGGTAATTACATGGAAAATGTTTGTTTCAGATGCATTTTTTAACATAATCATCTGGATTCCTATAAATTTACATGAATTAAGTATTAAAAGTGTGACTACAGTTGAAAGCTCCTAAGCACCAGGTGTGTTACCCATGCAAACGGATATTTCTCTCCTTTAAATAACCTTTGCATATGCATTAAACAAAGTATACAGCTAGTCATCATGAATATATAAAGCAAGTATTCTAGTTGCAGAGATTTTCCATAATGAATTGTACACAACACATGAATGCATCTGTAACAAGCTACAGTGTGTTAATTGTTCTTCTTCAGGGCATCTTATGAATATGCTGAGCCTATCACTGCATTGTACTGCAGCTATACTTCACAGCCCACATTATTACTGTCTATGTGGTTGTTGCTTTAAAAACAAGATTTTCACAGGCAATCACGAATCTTAGACATTAAACTGCAATTTAGCTACAAAGCTTACTGATTACATTTGGGTTCTGCCTTCCTGCGGTTTACAGAAACACTTTAAAAGCAGTGTTAGAATAGTCAAAAACACTGATTTCATAGCAGCTCTTCCTTGGCAACCTTTCCATCTTTACATCTTTAAACATTGAAAGACAAAAATGTAATGTAACTTTTTTGCTATGTTTGCAAAACTCTGCATTACATCTTATTTAGATAATGTTTTTTTTCAAGTGTGTGGTTTACAAAATGGAAACCCCAATTATTTCTATTTGAGGGGACGCAAATGTAAAGATGTAAACATTTATGTTACTTATATCTAAATCATATTTGAAATAAGCACAGTTATGTTTGCTTTTGACCATATGTGCGTTATGATTTGCACATGGCTGTTTTTAACACCAATTATAACTAAATTACTCACAGATCTGAATAAATCCCTAAATGCGCAATGTAACCCCTCAGTGTGCATGCCTTAAATATAATGATGGATACTTGCAAAAAAAAATGTTTTATTTGTGCTCGAAAAATGTTTTTTTTAAGAACTTCAATTTATATTGCATAAAACCATTCAAAGCCATAAAGTTTAAGCAGTGAGAAATAAATATGGAGCTGCAGCCAGTTTGTTGGAAACCATGGTGTTTTGCAAGTTATGCAGTAAGCAAGCACGGATTTCACCAGCATTAAGAAATGTCTTTCATAGCTGGGACAGGGTGGCTAGTCCTGATTGGATAATGATGATCTCATGCCTATGCCAATTACATTCAGTACAGACAGCTCATTTACATCTAAAAGTGGCAGAACATTCAGAGGCCCAATCAAATGAAAACCCATGGCAAAAAAAAATGACCGTGATTCATGCAAAGTTATTTCCTACAAGCAGTGGAACAATCCTTGCAGTGTTTTCTCCAAAACATTTGAACTTCTTGCTTCTGGATCAGGTCATTTTTTTTTTTACAAAGAACTGATCTGTCAAAAAAATACAAAATAAAAAAAAAAATCAGAAAATGATGTAAGCTAGGGAAATTAATCTCAAACATATTTTTTTGTTTTTAAATTGATTAGATTTTTTTGTGATTTTTATTTTCACACACAGTATCCTTTTATAGATTAAAGAATCTGCAGCTCATCGTCTGTCGTTAGAAATTATAAAATTGTGGGTCAACAAGGTTATTTTCACAGACTTGGCTCTGCTAAAAAAACCCAGAAGAGATAAAAATGACATGTACACATGCACACATGCAGTTTAATATAGAACAATATTATATTAAACTATACTTTTTAGTGTTATAACGTTTGTTTTATTACTTTATTTTTATTTTAATATCAAGTAATTTAAATAAATATCTATTAATCAAATCCAGTTTTACATTGTCACCTCAAAGCAGTCAGAGTGCAGCCCTTGCACTCCGCTAACCCTCCCTCCGGTGTCCCAGGACCAATCGCACAGCTGTCAATGAAATAGAAGCCAATAAATAATAGCTAAGAGATTCAAAGTCCCATAAAGTTAGCAACCGCTCCAATCATCTGTTAAGAAATTCCAAAGCGGTACTCCCTAATACACTAATATTGGCAGATTATGAGAAAATAGAAACATGTCCCTGCAGCCTGACCCTAACCCTCCCCCCCCCGCAGCCTGACCCTAACCCTGGAGAGGTTACTCACCTTTCCCGTGGTCCAGGTCCTGCGGTAGCGGCGGCGGCGGCGTTTCTGATTGGCATACTCACCAATTCTGAAAAAAAATGTCTAAACTGAAGGGGTATTCAAAATAGGGACATCTGAAAAGGAACTTTTGGATGTTCCTATTTCAGATAAAAAGGACATGTACACATGCACACATGCAGTTTAATATAGAACATTATTATATTAAACTATAGTTTTTAGTGTTATAACGTTTGTTTTATTACTTTACATTTTTATTTTAATATCAAGTTTTTTAAATAAATATCTATTAATCGAATCCAGTCTTACATTGTCACCTCAAAGCAGTCAGAGTGCGGCCCTTGCACTCCGCTAACCCTCCCTCCGGTGTCCCAGCCCCAGTCGCGCAGCTGTCAATGAAATAGAAGCCAATAAATAATAGCCAAGAGAGTCAAAGTCCCGCTCCAATCATCTATTAAGACATTCCAAAGCGGTACTCCCTAATACACTAATATTGGCAGATTATGAGAAAATAGAAACATGTCCCTGCAGCCTGACCCTAACCCTGGAGAGGTTACTCACCTTTCCCGTGGTCCAGGTCCTGCGGTAGCGGCGGCGGCGGCGTTTCTGATTGGCATACTCACCAATTCTGAAAAAAAATGTCTAAACTGAAGGGGTATTCAAAATAGGGACATCTGAAAAGGAACTTTTGGATGTTCCTATTTCAGAAATTAAGCACTCTAAGTGGGGACTGCAACCGCTCTCAGGGTGCTCTGATTATAGGGATTAAAATAATGTCAACTTTATTCAATATCAAAATGTTAAGAACTGTGAATTAAGACTGCAACAAAAAGATTTATAATACATTAGCACAGTGTAGTTTTAGATTTTTGTCACATTTTCCCTAGCAGTTCTTAAATTAATTGATATTAAAGAAAAGTTGATATTATTTTAACAGAGTGTTGATCCCTACAATCAGAGTGCCCTGAAAGTAATACACAGTGATCCAGAGCTGCACATACACCTTTAGGCTTAAGTGCAACCATTTTTTGCACAATAGGGGCGAGCACAAAAAAGTGGGCGCCGAGGGCTCCCATACGGGAGCCAGTGCATAATTAGGGATTGTACGTAAGAGACTGGGATTCTGTGCAACATGACAGCATTGTGTCACAAGCTTCATATCTTTTAGGGAAGCTTCACAGCTTCTAGGGAAGTGCTTGTTTGTGAGAGCAAGTAGTAGGAAATTGGCTACAGCTTCCACTACAGTATTTAAGGACCACTCCCCTCACACATACAGGACTTCCAAGCACAGAACCCTACTTTAAATGTTATGCACTGACCCTGCAGAAAATAAGGATTGTTCCATGCAAGGCCTGCACGATGCACTCCGCGGGGGGATGCGACGCATCCAAGCGCCATGCTGCATAGGCACCACCGCTCATCCCCCTGCTTATCAGAGCTGACATTTAGCCAGATCTCTGACTACTGTTAGAGCCAGCGCCAGTTCTCAATACAGTGGCACCAGCCTGTGCTGTAGTTAGATGCTAGATCCAAGTGGGCTAAAGGACCTCTGCTGATGTCTAGCCTATGTGACCAGTCACCTGATCAGAGGGAGAGTCGGTGTTTCCTCTGTGTTCCTGTCCTGGGCACAGCAGTGTGATTATAATATTTATAAAACAGGAGGGTGCAAATTTATTTTTTGCAGGGGGGCGCCAGATATGCTAGCACCGGCCCTGGTTCCAAGGGCTTACTGTCCCCTCTCGCACCATGTGCACACGCTGTATGCATGGTGGATTGAACTGCCCCGTCGCAAGAAAGACTTCCAGCGTGGAAGCCTGGATCCTATAGATCCATTTCTGTGCTGGACACCTGAAGCACATCCATGCACCGTATTGAAACTGCATCCACGTTCTGCACACAAAGTGTGGAAAATGCCTCCATTTCTTCATTCTTGATTCAGAGTAGCTGAGCCATCTCTGTTTTCCTGTGTGTGCTCTACACTGTGGAATGGGTTATTCCTCCATATAAAAATGTGTGAGATTTAGTGCTACTCTGAGCGCAGTAGCAGCTTAGATTCCCAGTGATTCCTCCTAAAATCCAAATCAGGGCTGATGTAAGTGTAAAATGGAAGAGATTTGAATCAATAAATGTCCTATTCTTAGTAAGAACACTGCCCTACACATCTAATAATTAATAAATCTGTGTAATTTAAGAATAAACATGTTTTAAAACACCCTGAATACGTATTGCCGCACATTATGCACAGGCATTTTTTTATTGCATATCATTTTTAAAAGTTATATTTTTCAGCTTAAACAAATGTTTAAAATCATTTTTTTTAAGAATTTGCATATTTTACATGCAGGAAAAATACTTTGTCTTTGAACATAGAACTCCTATAATGCATAGCTGCATATGTTTTATCCCTACATCAGCATACCCTCCAACCCATTCCATAGGTACAAAATACTCTGCTCCTCAGTTTCCAACTGTCAGTTATTATGGTAACCACCTTTTTTGAAGAGGCAAATAGTTTTTTAAATATCAGTTAATTCATTTATACCAAGTGATTGTGACAATTGGAATCCCAGGATTGGATTAAATTGTACCTAATGGAATGGATCATGTTGGTGGGTCTGTATCTGAGTTGAGCTAGAAAACATTAATTTTCACATTTACTCTATTTGCTGATTCAGTTTGCCTCACCACCCTTCACATTGCAACATGGTTTTGCTGAAGTGTACACTTACACCTGTTTAGTCTCTATGGGCTGGATCCAGACTTAAGTAAGTGCTTGAAATTAGTTACTCCTGGGCTAAACCATGTTGATTGCAGGGGGAGTCAAGTTAATTGTATTCTTTGCATGCAGGGATATATCATTGAATTGCTTACTGCACACAGATTCTGACCAGCTTTACTATCACACTGTTATATAGATTTGGGATAGGAAACATCACCTCTCACCTCTAATACTGTTTGCAACAGATGAAATATGACATATGAAATATGCATATGATGGGAGTGAACTTCCATCATATGCATGGTAGTTGGGATCCCTAGGAGATCTGAACACAGTCACAGTGGACCGGATTTACACCTAAGAAACTCCGGCGTCTTAGATATGAATTTCTAAGAATAAATCTACTACGCATGCGCAGTAGGGTAATTACGCAATCTATGTACCACTTAGGCACGTAGATTCACTATGTGTGGTCTTTAAAGACCATATATAGTGGGTTAAGAAAAAGGAGGCATGCTAACCACCTCAGGTAAAAAATAAGGAGAGTGGGATGGGGGAGGTATGGAAGGGGAGATGAGGAGGGCAGGTTAGGGAAAGCTCTGTTACGCACAGTTACGTAAGGTATCCCTATTGCACTCTTAGGTGCTATTAGGCTCCTAAAAATGGGGGCAGGTTGTGGGGCATTACAGTGTCTGGCCGCACCTGACTCTCTCTTAAGTGTGAACTCGGTCCAGTGTAGCTCTGGATCTGGTCCTTGCTGCTGTCAGTAGCTCAACAGGTTTAAATAGAAGACTCTATTGGCTCTAAGACAATAAAAACATAATGTAAAATGCAAAAGTATAGCAAATTTATCCTCCAGATCAGCATGAATTTTCTATGAGTTGTGCTACACTGTACGGATATGCATAGCTATGTACAGCAGTGGCATTCGCAGGATTTTGAAAGGGGTGTTTCCAATGCGTGTAATGCATGTGAGGTATATTTTCATAGCTGCAAACGTTTTGGAGCCCGAAAACGGGGCAAATAAGCTCCGCCGCGTCCTGCCCAAGCTCTTACCCCTAGCGTGTATATGTGTGTATGTGTGTTTGTTTGTTAGGG
>WWET01001002.1:224356-240898 GCA_011038615.1 Limnodynastes dumerilii
ACAGGTCCTGTTCTGATATTTTTTTTATAGGTGATTTATAAGTTACTTCTTTCACACAGTAAAATAGTAGTTTCATATTGAAGGAACAGATCTAATGGTAATAGCAGTATACAATGCATTAGTAGAGCATGAGCACGAGCACATTACACAATGTACAGAGCCTGTCAGTGCATAAGCACTGTTGTATTTGTAGTGACCCATTCATGATTTCCACCTGCTTTCCTAATGCAGCACAGGCCAGGACCATCTTCCTCCTTGTCAGTCCAGATCACAAGGTACCCACGAAGCCACGCCCCCTTTTAAATATTCATTTTTTTCAATATTTTTTTTCATTTTTCAATTTTGGGGGTTCTGGGCAACCAGAAACCCCCCTGGGTGCGCCACTGTACAGTGACTTATTAACCAATTGGTCTCACTTAAATTTTGTGTATTGGGTGTTATTGTTGAGTGCAGTATAAAATGAATTCATACGTATCGTGGGTCATATTGCGCTACATATGAATTATACTGTAGTGAACACCTGCAATAAGTGAAGTGTTGTATTTTTAAATCTTCTATGCTTGATACATTCCTTGCTCCGAAGTCGGGGGATGTTTTTCCATCTTTCACTGCTGTTTAATAAGAGGAGACTCTAAGATTAATGGGCTGGGCTTGCAGTTCCCTGAGTCATGGATGTGCTTAATAGAGAGTGATGGATTCAGTAGCTTTTGGTTTATTGACTTATTTGTTGCTGTTATAATAAATATGCAGTTCATCATGCAACTGAAGTAAGACAACAGCGTATGCATGATTGCTGATCTGGATCCTCTGGCGGTGGGATGGGGCGTGAAGTGGAAAGCAATTCCTCTATGTGGGAGGGGTTAAGTATGTAGATCGTTCAAGGAGGTTGTGCTAAGCACCCTCTTTGCTACCCAGACTTCTGCGTTGTCCTCATTTTAAGTGTGGATGTTGCGGAATTTTTATGGTATTGTCCTTGGATCATATGTCTTTACAAGGAAGGGAGAGGCCTCCCCTTGTCTACATAGAAGGCTGGATACAGCGGGAATCCAGCACTGGATCCACGCTGCTGCTGGACTTGGACCTCAAAGGTCATGTCAAAGTTTATGCTGTCGGTAGATATTTTTATGCATTCAGTAATAAAGGAGATTAATGTAACATTTCTTAGCAGATAAAAAAAGAGTGGTCAGAATAATGGATATACAAAATCAAAATCAAGGTGAACTTGAGTTTCTGTATTTGTCACTTTGTCTGTGCATCTTAAATGCTTATTAAAAAATGTCCCTATTTGAATAAAACATGGAAATGTAAAACAGGAAGCAGACTCCTATGTGACACAGACACATTTAATAGCTGTTGACGTTTGAATGAGATGAAGCCTATTCCACAGCCTTTCACTGTTTATTGTGTTTCTGTGTTCTCCCCATCCTTTTTTTTTGCTTTTCAATTAGTTTACTTATTTAGATCATGCCTTTTCTGTGAACAGTTATCAATAGGAAATGTTTCTGTACATAGTACAGTAATATAGATTTCACAATAATCTGCATTTGTAATTAGTTGTGTGCTAGCAGTGTCATAATAAATATATAAGATCATGGATATATCATGCTTTATACGGTGGGTTCATATTGCTCAAATTGTGCATTCAGAGAGCTAAATTAAACTGAAAAAAATAAATAAAATAACAACACAGAAACAGAAAATAACACAGAGAGGGTCGAGTTGAACATTGAAAGGATGCTGTGATTTCACTGATTTCTACCCAGACTAAATATCATATTTTGTGTATGAAACTGAGAAGTCAATGTTTCAGGGCAGCTTACAAAGTCATTTTTGAAGCATGCAGCAGTTTTACTGAAAAATAGGGTATTTTTTTGTTGTTTAATATTTTTTCATTTTTATTTTAATAGTGTATGGATTTGCTTTCTAGACAATCCACCAACCTAAAAACTGAATAAAAATCAATTTTTTATTATTTATAAATTATTTACAAAAATTACTTTTTTGTTACTAGCTTTAGAAAGGTAGTTATCAGTGGTATAACAGGAAGTCTATGGAATTTTTGTGAAATTAACTTTATAAGGTATGTTTAATATAGCTTATTAGGAAGAAAAATTGAGAAGATACCATTAGTAACCAATTACATTTTAGCTATCATTTTGTTAAACATAGAATCTGATTGGTTGGAAACATCTTGTTACATGACGCTGCAGTATTCTCTGTAACACAACCTCTTCCTCCCATGATGGCTCAAGTGGAGCCCAAACATCCAAGACACCTCTCACACAGTAAACGGACTTATAACAATCTTGGCTGTTGCTAAGCAGTACTGACCTTTTGCTATCCTGTCCTCTGCAGTGTTCTTGTCTTGTCTTAAAATTGTCTTTCTGTGTATTCTCTAATTTATCCTGCATCTTGCCTTGTCTTGCTTTTTTAGTCTTCTACTGGTTCTCATTGTTCCCTGTCTTTCGGTCTTCTCCCTTCTCTTTCCGTCTGTCTCCTCTATCCAGTTGTCTTGTTACTTGCCCTATCCTTACCACTAGAGCTCCAGAGAAGACCAGGCACCATTTAGACTTTGCACCTTGGTGTGCGGTATACCTTCTGTTTTATGCTTCATTTAGGGATTCAGTTGCCGGTCAGATCGGCTGATTTTAGACAGTGATATAGCTGACAGCTAAATTGTGACTGTAGCAGTGTTGAAATCATTTGGAAAATGAATATTCATGTTTGGAACAGGATGCATAGGGCAAATAAATTGTGCTCTCCCCAACAGTCTGCAGACCGGTTGCAATCTCCGGTCCAATGACCTGCTTTGCGAAACAGAGACAGCTGAAAGTTACTTTTCTGCTGTGACATTTTCGAATAGAGGGCCATTTTAGTAAAAAAACATTTTGAATGGGTGAGTGTGCCATTCTTTTTTGCAGACCTGCCGGATGACAGCTACGGTAATTACTCCGGGGCATTTTAATATGGGGGGGTGTTAGGGTTAGGGGCTTAGGAAGGGAGGGTTAGGACCATAGAAGGGGAGGGTTAGGGTCAGGCTGCGGAGTGGGGGGTCTGCAGATGTTGTGAAACTACGAGTCCCAGCATGCCTTAACTGCAAGATCATAGTGAATACCTGATAAAACATGCTGGGAATTGTAGTTTCACAACACCTTTAGTGCCACAGGTTAGCCAATATTGGATTAGGTGATAGAAGGGGAAGGTTTGGTTAGGCTAATAGAAAGGGAAGGTTAGGAGTAGGCTGTGGGAATATGGAAAGTTAATGTTAAGCTAATAAAAGAGAGAAGGTTAGAGTTAGGCTGCGGGATATGGAAGGTTAAGGTTAGGCTGATTAAAGGGTAAATTAGGATGAAGATTAGGGTAAGGGTTGGGGAAAATCTTGCATATTACTGTTGAAAATATTAGATCTTGATTCTTTGTGTTGTTCATGCTGTCTGCTTTCAAGTTGGAATAACATCCCTCCCGTTGTGGCTGTACTGCCAGAATACAATGTGTGCCAAATGTCTAAAACTTTACATTATTACTACTACTACTACTACTACTACTACTACTATTATTTTTATTTATTTATTTATTTATTATTTTATTTTATTTATCACCTTGCAATTCTGAAAGCAGTGAATGAAATGGTCCCATTAGTTTCCATCCACACATGGGGCTGATACAAAATTTGAGATTGATATAGAGCAGGGGTTTTTAACCAGTTGTATGTGTATGTGGTGGTACACTGGGCAAGTGAACAGGTTTATATAGAATTACAGTATCCAGAAGTATTTGTGTTTTTAACCATGAGCATTAATAGATGGCAGATAGTATATTTAATAATATAAATTTTGAACTATATGGCCTTAGAAAATATAATAATTTGAATAAAATATTACCAAAGAGTACTTTACATACCAAAATTAGAATCTTTTGGATCCAGCCTCTCATTGCTTTTGCTGGATGTTTGTGTTTTTGTTTTTATTTAGATTTGCTATTTACCTGAACATTCTGGAATGACAAACATTTAAACTCGGTTGCAGTCCCCGCTATGATAGGCTGCTTTCAGAAATAGAGACAGCCGAAAGTTACTTTTCGGCTGTCTCTATTTCTGATAGGGAGACTTTTTAGAATTTTTTTTCTGAATGTGTGAGTGTACCAATCAGCATACTTGGCAATTCATTTTCGCAAGACTTGCCGGACCCGCCGCTGACAGCTCCGGAGAGGTGAGTAACCATTCCGGGGATGTTTAGTGTTGGGGGGGTTAGGGTTAGGTTCTTAGGAAGGGAGGATTGGGGTCAGGGTCATAGAAGGGGAGGGTTAGGGTCAGGCTGCGAGGAGGGGGGTCTTAGGGTTAGGCTATAGAGAAGGGAGTATTAGGGCCAGGCTAGGGAGAAGGGAGGGTTAGGGTCAGGCTGCGGGGAAGGGAGGGTTACAGTCAGGCTGCAGGGAAGGGAGGGTTAGGGTAATGGAAAGGGAGGGTTAGGGTTAGAATTTGGGGAAGGGTTTTTAGCCTTATCTTTCGGAGCACCGTGTTCGGTTCTCTGGGGACCAATTGCTATGCCTCATCGAGGCTTAAACAGTCGATATCCCAGCCAGTTCGAAACTGGCTGGGAGAGAACGGCTTTATCGAAATAGGGCTGTTCTTAGCAGGGATCCACACCCATATAAACGATATAACCATGTTTGTTTATGTTTTAGTTTAATGGCTACATTATAAGAAAATTAGGAGAGTCTTTTGAATCCAGCCCCTCATTGCTTTTTCTGGCTGTTTTTGGGTAAATTTAGATTTTTTTTACTTACCTGTACATTCTGCAATGACCAACAAATAAACTATATGACCATGTTTGTCTATGTTGTAGCTTAATGGCTACAAGGTAGATAGCAAGTCTATCTTTGAGCCCTTACTACATCTGCCCTAAGTTGATCAATATGAAAATGTTACCATTTACATATTTTTAGAACTTTGACTGTATATGTGAAACTTAAATCTCAAGCCTCATACATAATCTGAGAACTAAAAATGCAAGCAGACCATGGAATTAGTGTAATAGTTGAGACCACCAAACATCTTAAAGATATTTGAACCAGTTCTATATCAGGTTATAGGACTGGATAGACAGCTCCGTTCGAGAGCCCTGTGTATGTGGGCTCTATGCACTGGAGGGTGTATGTAAGTTCCATACAATGGTTTTACCAACAAGGTGGGGGGGGAGCATTTCATTTGTACAGTGTGTAGTGGGTATCCCAGTTATGCAGATATCAGCGGTCGGACAGACCAATGTGACTTGAAGACTGCCTTATGCCAACGTAAGTCACACTTTTTATGAACAAGAGAGGGGAGTGACAGAGGGAGTTCAATCCCCAATCCCACGGAAAATTAAACACCCCCGCATGGACGGAAAACATTCCGGTCCATAGATATTATTTATTGGACAGAAGATGATTCAGTTTTATTTTAACCCCAAAGTTAAATGATTACATGCCTAGTATTTACAGGAGTAGCACAGATGGACGCATTTCAGATGGGTTACTTAGAATCTTTTTTGGCGGATACAATAAAAAAATATCTTACATTTTTAAAAAAACTCTAAGAAATTTTTTGGGGGATGCTACAGGGGAGCATTGGATTTTCTTAAGTTTATCTTAATAATATTTAGATGGTTTGTCTTCACAATCTGATGTATTTACTAATTTCAATAATCCTATATCATTGGAAACTCCATCAAGAACTAGAACACGAAATGTGTATTTCCCAGTGTTTTCATCATCACTTTGATTGTGAATTCATAGCTTTTGCTGATCTCTTATTCTTCTTTGTGTCATGAATCATTCAATTTATTGTGCTGCATAATATGTCATCCATTTCTAAATAATAATAATAATAATAATAATAATAACAACAGAGAAAATAAGACACTAAAGTAAGTAAGAGGAGCTGATTGCTTCTTTCCATGTCATCAGGTATTTGATCTAAAGGGATCTTAAAACACTGAACGACTAAATAATGTCAGAATTTTAGGCTTCCCAGACCATATTGATGCCACCTAGGATCATCAACTTTTAACGCTGGCCACACTCATATATTGCCATTCATACCTAGCTCTCTGTACCTCATGATGAACACATGTAGGGAATAATTGTTTTTTTTTGCATGACACAAAATGAGTTAAATAAGGACTTTAGCATTTATATTCCTTCAATATGAATATTGCCATACTTCATTTCTAAATATTGACATTAGAGCATATTGGCTTTAATGCAATTTATTGGTGCCTTGGTATCTTTTTCAAAATGCTGCTAAACGTATATTAACTCATTTATGTTATATGAATTGAGACATTCATTTGACTGAAAATAGCAAACAAATGAAGAATAGAAAAACAAAGCCTGTATGTTAACTGTACAATGTAACACATAGCCACAGTACAGAGAAACATGCTCTATAAAAAGACATTGGTGTGTATGAATGAGTACTAGCCTCAGCATCACAAATCTTGTTTTACTATGTCTTTATGTCATGTTTTATGCATCAAAAATATTACTTAATAAAAAAAGGCAATGAAACCTGATCAGGTGTGGAAAATGCAAAGGTTGCATCACATATTTAAAACTGATCTAGTGTGTTTACATAGGTTGAAAATGTATAGAATTCTGTACATTTTATGGTGAAATACCATATATATCGCACAGGATGATTCTGGTTTGTACGTGGAAGGAAAGTTAATGTAACTGAAATAATGAACAAATATCATTCTCTCCTTGAGCTTGCAAAGGAACATTTCTTATGCTATTTATTACTGAAGCAATTCAGGGATGGTAAATGCAAGGTGTTCAGCCTTTAGTTTCCAACAAAACAAAAGAAAAAGCCAACTAAGATGTGTGCCAGACGAAAATAACACTTGTGTCTATATAATTATACTGCGTTTTTCTCTTTTTAGTTGAATGTCAACCTTTGCAAACTGTTTCGAAATGATGAGTTTGCATGATGCCAAATGTGTCTGATGTGTAGAAATAAGAATGAAGATTTTACATTAGACGCCTAAATAACAATGTTTAATAAATGGAAGGTTTACTTTGTGTACAAATTGCCAGGAATACGTGTGTCTTTAAAAAGTAAGCTGCAGGTTTAACACCAAAAGTATTTTTTATTTTATTGCCACTGAAAAAATGTGTGCTGTTATAGCGCTTCACTGAAGCCCTACATGACAGTATTAAACAGAAACAAAAATGAGAACATTATTTGCAACATTGCACAGTCTATCTGTTAGACCATGCGCAGAAAATAGACCAGAGTGTGACTCAGATTGTATTGACAAGAACAAGATAGATGATCCCCTAGAGAATATAGCATTTGTATTCGGCTTTGCACCACCTTTTAATCCTTTTGAACCCCACTATTAATTCACATGCAGATGAACTCCAAGGCCTTAGTAAATACTGCCCTTTTTCCACTTTGATTTAGAAAGTAGACTGGAGAATCTAAATATTTATGAGGGTTTTTTTTCCCACTCTTCTCCATGGTTTATGATACTCTCTTTTTCAATGTTGAGGAATTACATTAATGAATGCATGCCTGCACACACAGACACAGAAACCAGGCAAAGAAAAAAACACACACACAAAGCTTTGTCAGCTCTAATGTCGGCACTTACCAAACAGTTCCCATGAAAAAAAAAGACAGGCAAAGAGATTTAAAATCTGTTGCCAGGACGAAAATAAATTGTACAGCTGAGCTGAAAAGAAAGAACAAAGTTGAATCTTTTCTTCTTTTAACTGCAAAGCAGTTCCTGTTTCATAATGCCTACATTTCAGATGAAATAAAACAAGTTTATTTTCACAAGCAAGCTTTAGATGGATGTAGAACTAGAGATGTTGCTACCAAGTTGTTTAAGGACAGGGTAAGCAAATTATAATCTAGGTTATAAACCTTTTTTCACCACTATGCTGAACACATTTACTATATAATGATAAAAGTGGTTGTTTACAACAAGGAGGTCTATTTATAAAAATGTGCATCCTTGTGGTGGAACCGATCATATGGGCTACACCATGCAGCACCTTCAACGCAGTAAACAGATTGGTTATGTGGAAACATTTGACATTGGCACTGTGAAAAGACTATGAGTTACAATGAACCCCTTCAATACTAGATAGAAGAAAGCAAAAAGAACATAAGAGCATGAGGAGGAAAAGCAAAACCTCTCCAGTAGTGAATTTAACTCAACTTATTGAAATGTCCACAATATCTTCTTTTGGATTGATTATATTCTAATCACAGAATGACCCAGCATCCATGGTGTTAATCACACATATTGTACTTTATCCAGGCTTTTAATCCTGCTGCACTCAGAGCTAAGGGCACAGCAGTTGCGGGGATCCAAAGAGAGATTCCCGTTGATTACAGACTTTCTTGCAGGTGACTTAAGGCCACTCCCCTAGCTTACAAAAATAGACCCCTGTCTTAAGACTTCTGCACATCCTTGTATAAAATGAGAATGGCTCAAAAGTTTGGATAGTATGGCTTAACATGCCCTCACAGTACTAGTTACATACCTCCCTCAAAGCTGTTTGCATCTCACCCTGTCCCACCCCAACATTGTGATCGTTTACAGTGCGGTACTCTGGATTCAGAGGATCTAGACCCGTACCAGGAATTCAAGTTGCATGCATGTTCCGGCAGAAAAGATTAAAGAAATTGCCTCCCTTATTCTCAGAACTCCAGTCCCTTTTGGCTCCTTTTTCTGGCTCTTGAATCACTCAAATCTACCAATATCCCAGTATAAAAAAATCTATCCTACAACATTTGAATAGCGCGGCTAAAGCACTCATCCCAATACACTGGCGATCTAAAGTCTTCCTGTCCCTGAAGGAGTGGTTAGCCAGGATTGACTTTTATATGAACATGGATGACATCATGTCTACATGACTACAATGTCTAGTTTGGATTGTGCTACTAAATTTACTGCAACTTGGTTTTCTTGGTGCCAATTTAAAAAAACCCAGACCTTTCACTTAGTCGTGGAAAATCCCTGATTCCTAAGCCAATCCCCCACTTGGTTATAGATGTCCCCCATGAGTCCTCTTTAGCTCTGCAAGCCACACTACTGCTCCTACTTTACTAATCTAGATGCCCCTTACCCTTCAGAATTTGTTGTGCTGACTTGGTCCAACTATAAACTCCCCTTTCCCACCCTCCTATCTCTTTACCTTCTACCTCCCCATTGTTATCTCTCTTTGTCCTTCTCCTGCCCCCCCTTTTCCTTCTTTCTCTGCCTTCTGCAGATATACTTTGTTTCAGATTATTGACACATTATGTGATTACACACTTGTATTCCTGTAGTCTTTTTAATTGTTTTGTACATGTTGACAAATCTGGTTTCCAGATAATATAAATATATAAAAATTTTAAACATTAGTGAATTGTTTGCAAACTAAAAAGTTACTTCAATTGTCTTATAGCTGCGAAGTCTTATGAACATGGGGCTGGATCCAGACTTAAGTAAATGCTTGAAATGAGTTACTCCTAAACCATGTTGATTGCAGGGGAGTCATATTTCATCTGTTGCAAGCAGCATTAGAGTTAAGAGGTGATGTTTCCTATCCCAATTCTAAATAGCAGTGTGATAGTAAAGCTGGTTAGTATCTGTGTGGAGTAAGCAATTCAAAGATATATCCCTGCATGCAAAGAACACAATTAACTTGACTCCCCCTGCAATCAACATGGTTTAGCACAGGAGTGAATAATTTCAAGCACTTACTTAAGTTTGGATACAGCCCATGGACTTAAACATGTGCTGTAGACAGTGCAAGTAATCCAGTTGATATTTCGTATACTATAGTTAATGCTGGGGTTGAATTGGCCTGAAGACGGCCTTACAGTAAATGAGCAACGGTATGTCACACCTTCCCTCCCCTCTAACACCCCTTCAATTAACCTAACACCAAATCTCAAGTTAAGTTGGAAGAGGAATACTGACAATTACTAATTACAAAATGCTAATCTCTCAGAAATTCCTTCCAAATTTCAATTCCTTTAAGCAGTTTGCTTTCCTTCCAGCCCAATACAACACATGCTTATTTACACTCATTTTACAGTTCTAGGAAAACCAATTAGAAAACTATTTTGCAATATTACACTGGGAAGTTCATTATCCTCTTCTATAAAACAATGTGTATACATCACTACTGTATAGCAAGTGAAGGATGTAAGTAAAATATTATAGAAAGATGATATCCAAATTTCTATAGAGGATGTCTGCCCTATTAAATATTTAACTGAGTTAATGCCCCCATAATATGCCTCCACTTATGCTTTTCCCAGTGCTTACAGAATTATTAGAAGTTATGAAATTATGAAGTTCTAATTGCTGGGTCAGAGAATCTACTATACAAAGCTTATTACTTCATCTTCCCCTTTCACAGATCTTCCAACCAGTAATAAAAATGACTAAAGTGAACAAAATGTTCTCCTTTATTCTATCGGCAAGAATGGAAAATATATTCTACAACAATAAATTCATGCATATCCACCACCTTTACTGTCTTTGTTAAAACAGGTTACACCTATGAACAACAAAGCTTTATTGACACCATTCCTAACATTTAAAATGAACAGACTAAAACTAAACTTCATTCAATTGATATCTTGATATGAAACCAAGATAATCCTAAATGTTCTTCGCATAATTAATTAATTATAAATCATTTCTTGCTTTCTCTCACTATATTGCTTTCCAATATTTTTCATTGAAATCTTGGAATACTCAATAAAAAAATAAAAAATAAATTAAATTCTTATGAATTATGTTAATACAGTAATGACTATATACAGTAGTAGATATTATAACATAGAGTCATGTTTTATACCAAATATCCCATTTTAAAATATATGTGTAGTGTAGTATATCTGTTGCCAATGAGAATGCCCTCAACCATGTTGACTATCAAATATAGAACACTGAACTAAACAGAATTATAACCTGTATAAGTGGAAATTTCAAAGTTGTGATATTGGATTTTAAGAGTTAATGATTGCAAATAAAGCTGTAAGTATGGAACAGTATAATTACATAAAAAATCTACTTCCATTAACACAAAAATTGTTGCCATTTTGGTTGACATTAATAATATGTTGAAATTGTCTGTATGTAGCTATGAATGGTATCAATGCTAATATTCTTAACCATATCTGATGATATATGTTATATGTGGTTATAGTAAGTGATATAGTAAGTGGCAAGTATATTAAAAGGCAAGTCTTTTCTTATGAATGAAATTTTCTTCCAAGAGCAGTTCAAGTAGCAAATATGTTTTATCAGTAAGACATAATTTGCATAACCATTACTTGATTACAACTGAATTCTGGTTGTTTCTAGTTACACTCTCATTTTATTAAATGTTTAATACCGGTTTAAAATGTTTATGAAATTTGAAATTCATTTTCTGTTTATGTTGAACAGGAGGAATAAATAAGGTAACCTAAAGACCACAATGAAAAGCCTCCAAAAAATATACAGGGCAATATTAAGTTCAACAGTCCAGAGAGAGAAAAAGGAGATTTGTTTTAGGCTTGGTTTGGTTATCTTAAATTAAATACAGCAAACTAATGATGGGGCTGATTCAGAGTTTGGGAGTAAGGGCAAAACAGGTGCAAGTGTACAGCTCGGCTAAACCATTTTGCAATGTTAGAGGTGCTATTTCATTTTAAATCCTTTGCATGCAGGGAAAATACTTTACTTTTGCACATAGAACTCAAGTAATGCTTAGTTTTGTGTTTAATCTATAAAAAAGAGTGCTAAGAAACTTCACCTCTGAAATCTAATTCTGTTTTTACAATTTAAATATGCCTCCCCTTGCAGTTCAACATGGTATTTCCCAGGTCTACACTTGCACCTAAAAAAGGGTGTAAATGAATCAACCCTGCTATCTCAAAGGCTTTGTATACTACACAATTTTAGAGATATATAATAAACTTCTTTTTTTTTTTTTTTTTACTATATTCTGTTGAAAAGATAATGCATTTAAGGTTAAGGAAAAAGTGACGAAAAGCGGAAAAAATAAACCGGCCATGTGTTGGTCTTTGGAGGTTGTTAAGTATGAAATGATACCAAACATTTTGGACACAACTGAATCTTTGGATTTTCACTGTTTCTGTTGTGGAACTGTGGAAGACTTTTAATATACATTTTTTTCCGCTAGTGTCCAACTCCATCCAATCTTACTTCAGGTAACACCTTCTGCCAACTTTTTGCCTTATTTGTTGGCATTTTCACATTAGAGCTAGAAAGTCTCCCCCTTTTTTTTTTGGTGTTTTCACCCATTTTAATTAATGTTGCTTCAATTCCCGCTTTAAATTGTAGTAAATTCATGTTTGATTTTTTGCTAGTTATGAATAGGATCCATAAGTTTACTGTGGAAACATTAAGAATATGGAAGGTAATCCTATGGTAAAATTTTAGATTTTTGATTGAATAAAGCAGGTGAGCAATCATCCAATTGCACATATCTGCTTCCCACATAAATGTGTTGCATTGGTTGACAGCTAATGGCCTTGTTACTTGGGCATAGTCTTTTATTGTTGGTCCCATCCGGAGACTTAAATTTAGACTTAAGTGGAGTTTAAGTACAAACTCGTAGCATAGTTACGCGATCGTAAGTCCTATGCACTCCCCCAGACATTCCCATCGGGTGTATGTAATTTACTTGATTGAGTACCAAACCCTACCTTAACTTTTCCTTGCATAAGTACGGTCATACGTAATATAACCGCCTAATCCGGCCCATACTGTATAATTTAAATGCTTCCCTCCGCCTAAAATGTGTATTTCCGGCCATCAAGGAAGGTACGTATGGTCAGAGATACGACGCCTAACATCTGCCGCACGCATGCGCAGTACATACAAAAAGTTGAAGACACGCAAGCGGCTAGCGTAAATACACTTTCATACTGAACTCAGGATCTGGCCCAATGTCTTGCAGTTCTATTCCTGGATATGGAAACATCATATGAACAATATGCCTTATCCAGGACACGCTATTTTCATACAACATGTGCAGAATAAGCCTGTCTGTATGTATTACTGATGCATTATTCCATGAGGACTACAGCATTCATCAGGGGGGCCCACTCACCATAGATATGAAATATGCATGGCGGGTGGGAAAAGCTATGCTAATCATAAATAAAGGGCTTGGCTAAATCCTTACTTATAATCCTGTATTCTGCATGTACAGACATATGTGCGGAACACTTGGGCATGGAACTCCCTTCCACACACAGGAGTGAGGATTGCAAACTCCATATTATAGACTCAGTTGCGAAGGCTAACGTACAGAATATGGCCCATACTCACACCTAAGCAGTCACTTCTTAGGTGCTTATCTTTAGTAAAGGACCTACTACGCGGTGTAATGCCGCCTCAGGGAGGGATTAGGTAGAAGTGGGAGGGGGTGGCATTTAGATTAGCTGGGGAGACGAGGAGAGGCGGTGTCCGTAAGGTACCTATTATGTAGCCATTACATAGCTTGAAAACTGATTTTAAAACAATAGTGGTTATTTTTTTTTATTATTATTTTTTTTTACACAATCAAATATGTTTTTACTGTAGTATGTCTGAGACAGATAGATAGACTTCCATAGATCACCTTTATCTTTCCGTGTGCATTCCCGTGCATATATTTCCTCCGTACATGCATATTATGATGATGGAGGAGGGACGGAATGCTCCAATCAGCTGCTACATGACGCAACTCTGGGCACGATAAATAGCCCTTCCAAACTCAGGATACTCACCTTGAAGAAGCCGCTGTGCGAAACACGTGTCGGTCTCCTGTTATCTTTGCCCATATCTCCGGTGGTAACTATTTGCTTTACATGTGCCTCTAAGCTATAGCATTGTTATATGCACCTACCTGCATTCTATTTGGGCTAGCCATAGGTAGGGATAGCAGAAGCCCTTAAGTGGGTGAAGCGCCACCGTGAGATGGTTTTATTATTTTCCTTTTTTTGTTTTTTGTTAGTGAGGGTTAGACATGTTTTTAAGCCAGGATGTAATTTTGGTCACCTGCTTGCTATACCAGAGCTATGAGAGGCTTTTTAATAATTGTTGTATTTTGTGCTTTGTGATGTTTGTAGTTGTATTTTTACAGATACTTTTTGATATGCTACCAAATGAATAATAAATAGTTTATATATTCATAAACTTGCATGGTGATTTGGTGTGCACACTACCATTGGTCTGGGAGGAACGCACACCTCTTGTGGTTTCTCAATCTGTTTTCTGCATCTATAGTACATACCTGTTTTTTTTTGTTTTTTTTTTATTATGTTGAAGTAATACACTACTTGGTACTATTTGTTATGTGTCCCAATGGAAAGCACAGAAATTCTAAATGTGTTGTTGTAAATCGATATTGAATATTGTTTATATTGTTTATTTCTAAATATATATTCAAACTTCTAAATGTTTTCCAATGAAAAATGACCGTCATTTTTCAATAAAATTAAACATACACCTATGTGCCCGTGTCCCTAAAGAGGTTAAGTCTACACACGCAGAATGGCAACAAACGGAATGCAGCATTGTACGTAAGGGCTTAACCAAGCGCTTATCCCTAATCCCACCCACCAGGCATATCAAGTACCCATGGTGAGTGGGCCCGCCCCGCATGCAGAAATAGATTTCCGCATCGAAAAGCAGCGTTGGTCAGTTGTGTTCTAATGTGGAAACACCTGTTCTGCACATGCGCGGAGCAAATGAATAGCCACCTTAGGCATGCCACTTTTGTAATTGGCTATCGTCCTATTTCTGGATCCAGACCTATATTTTCAAATTATATGATTTATTCTATTAACTAAGATAAAAATGTTGTTAATAATATCTTTTTTCCCCTCTCTGTTTAATGGTATACTTGTATTCTATGGAAATAATATCACATTTTCATTTCTTAAAACTCATAACAATTCTTTTAGGCTGTTCAATGATTTTTAATTACAACATTAATGCATAAAGTCTGAATTACAGATCAATAGAAGGAGACCAACTGTAAAGGTCCAGCATTCCAGTGGTATTTAGAGTCAAAATTTACACATTAATGAGAAATGACTAAATAATATTAAAGTGGTGTTGATGAAAAATCAAATGTTAAATGTTAATACAGGAAAAATCAGATAAATACGCTTCATTTGTTTAACAACTTCTCTTAGGGGCTGATAAAAAGTTTGAATATAAGAGCAAGATAGGTACAAGTGTATGCCTGGGCAAAACTATGTTTAACTGTGCGGGAGGACAAATTTAAACTGTGAAAACAGAATTAGAGTTCAGAGATGACGATTCCTAGCTCAACTTTAATTTACAGATTACTCATAAGGCTTTAAGGTATGTGGGCCTCATTTACTAAAGTCTATTTTGCTAAAATCGACCAAAGTCCTGCAACTTTGGCTGCGATTATGCCATCACCACATTCACTAAAGGCAAAGTCCCGGGACTTTAGCCATTAGCAAAATTAACACGGCAAACATCGCTGACAAAAAATCATCCAGATGTTTGCCATGTCACACATAGCACAGACAGGATTCACTAAAGTCAATTTTACTAAATCGCCACTAGTTCGGTCTGAAAGCACTGAAAAAAAATATTGCCTCCTGTGTGTGTGTTTCATAGAAAGCGACACACACTTTAGCTGAAAAACACATGTCAACAGCTTTGACATGTGTTTTTCATAATGTAAAAATGATGTGCTGCATAATTATATCCCTTTTTATGCAGACGCATATAGTACTATAAGGCACAGCATGGCCATGTGTTTGTGGCCATGCTGAGCCTTATAGTACTATAAGCGTCAGCCTGAAAAGGGATATAATGCTGACGTATAATGTAAAAAAAAAAACCATAACCACAATAAGCATACCTAATGTACGTGAATAAACAGTAAATATCTACACATAAAAACAATGTAACTAATGTGTCCCCCTGTGTTTTTTTGTAACTATAATGGTGGCCACTATGTGCTATATAAACCTATGTCATCTGTCTTGGGATGAATTGCTAGATGATCTGGTCGTCTTGCAAGATGATCTTGAAGTTCTGGTCCTTTTGATTAAAGATGCTGTTTTGTTGCTAGAAGATGGTCTTCAGTCTCTTCTGGCTCTTGACGCGACATCCTCCTCCTTCCAGTTCGGGGTGCCGCTGCAAATGACCATTCAGTCACTAGAGGTCCCCCTTTTATAGAGTCTACGATGTCAACTTTTAAATTAGCTTTCACTGTTTATATTTGCCCTCCCTTGCAGTTGAACATTGTGTGCAGGTCTACACTTGCAAATGTTTTCCCTTACTCTCAAACTCTGAATCAGCCCCTTAATGTGCAGAAGAATACAAGGGTTTTCTTTTAAAACCCAACCCTTACGCTGACCCTCTGTTTCCCTTTCCCTAGCCGCCTACCAGCCGTCACTAGAGACCTAACTGCAGCCGAATCCCGTCATAACCGTTTCAGCAATTTCTTCCCTTGAGAGTGGATAGCCGAGCCATCTTTAGAGGGAGCTTCTTAACACCATTCTTC
>WWET01001002.1:256783-270855 GCA_011038615.1 Limnodynastes dumerilii
AATAGCCCACACCTGTCCATGAAATAGCTTTTGAGTCGATTGTCCCATTACTTTTGGTCCCTTAAAAAGTGGGAGGCACATATAGAAACCGTTGTAATTCCTACACCGTTCACCTGATTTGGATGTAAATACCCTCAAATTAAAGCTGAAAGTCTGCACATCTTGTTTGTTTCATTTCAAAACCATTGTGGCGGTGTATAGATCCCAAATTATGAGAATTGTGTCGATGTCCCAATATTTATGCACCTGACTGTATGTACTATGCTGCTCTGACAGCTTTAAAGTATTCCTTCACAGCTGTCAGAGCTTTGTACATAGATACAAAGCAGCAGCAGCTTTGAAGAATAGGGAGCCCTTCAGCTTGCTGATTGGCTCCCTTAAAATATCGGGAGCTTTCTCACAATTTAAATCAAACATACTAAAAGATCAAATAATCGCGTTTCTGGTGCGTTTTTTAGCGTTTCAAAAATTGATCTGTACTATACACTAGAGCGATTATTTGCCGGATCACCCGATAATTGGGTGATCGGACCGATAATTGCTCTAATGTATGGCCAACTTAAGATCTCTAATAGCCTTTGTGTCCAAAAATTCCAGTATCTGTGTGCAGTAAGCAATTCAAATATATATCCCTGCATGCAAAGAATACATTAACTTGACTCCCTCTGCAATCAACATGGTTTAGTTTGTGTCCAAAAAGTCCAGTATCTGTTTGCAGTAAGCAATTCAAATATATATCCCTGCATGCAAAGAATACATTAACTTGACTCCCTCTGCAATCAACATGGTTTAGCTCAGGAGTAACTAATTTCAAGCACTTACTTAAGTCTGGATCCAGCCCATTGTTTACATTTTTTCAAGTGACTGCTTCAATAGTTAAGGAAATTGGGGTAGATCCAGAACTACGTTTGCATTACGTTTACACGCGTAGCGTGTTTACTCGTGCGTACCTTCTATACACTCCCCTTGTCACACCCCTTGAATGTACGTATTTTGTCTAAGATACGCTTTTCAAAACCTTCCTTAACTTTTGGCAACGTAACCGATGTGATCCGCACACATACGTATGGGCAACACGTATTTATGCAGCTAAGCACGGCCATACTGTACACTTTAAATACAAACCCCGCCTACATAACGTATTTCAGATGTATTTTTGTAAAATTGGCACGCCCACACGTAAGTATTTACGTGACACATACATGAATGGCCCATACGTTCACTTCATTTCATTTACGCTACGTTACGTGCATTTTTTCTATGGTGCGCATGTGCAGTACTTACTAAAAGGCGATTTTACATCTCTGCCACGCGTAAATTCGCTCACAAGCGTTGTTCTGGATCTGGGCCATTATTACAATCAACTTCCTTCCAATAGGTGCAGGTGCAAATCTTGTTCCCTTCAATTGAAAGAGCAATATTAAAAAATTGGTGGTACATGGACTATGGGTGCTCGTAAATATTAATCCATAGGAAATATAGTGCTATAGTCCCCATCCCAAATAAAACACAGGTCATCAATACATTTGGACTAAGAGGACCAAGTTCCGCCTATGTGGGCAGGTCCTGATTTACTCTTCTTCGAACCAGCCCATATAAAAATTTGTCAAACTAGTTGCATACTTGGTCCCCATGGCAGTCTCATGCTCCAGTAAATAAAATTTGGAATAAAAAAGAAAATTACTGTTTCAAAATCAACCTAATGGACTCCAGAATAAACACATTGCCTATTCCATATGGCTAGATGTCTACAAAAATGTCTTTACTGCTGTAATTCCCTTCTCATAGGGAATGTTGATGTAGAGCAATTCTACGTGGCATGTGAGGAACAGATAATGAGATTACCATATCACTCTATTGATCAAATTCAGAAATTGTCACGAATTTATGATTAGAGAAACAAGACGTGAGGCTGTAGCTGTATATTCACAAAAGATGAAAGAACAAAAGATAGAGAACCTACACCAGAAATAATAGGTCGTCCTGAAGGAGAAGTATCATTTTTGTGTATCTTTGGTAGATGATAATAAGTGGGTATAATCAAATAAGGGTCATATAGAGAAAATCCATCTCTTGCCTGGGCATCCATCATCTACAGATTTAGGTTTACTAAATTTACAAGATTTACTAAACTGCTGAAAAGGAAAAGTGGAGATGATCCCCACAGCAACCAATCAAATTCTAGCTTTCCCTTTCCTATTACATATTAGAAAATGCCAGGTAGGATCTGATTGGTTTCTATGGGCAATATCTCAATTTTTTTTCATTTTCTGTAGTTTAGTAAATCTAGCCTCTGGACTTCTTCACAACCAATCTTGGGGCAGTCAGCAATGAACATGGTGAACAGTTCCAGCAGGACATTTCCATAATTAAAAAGTGGTACCAAGTCAAGTGGAGTGCATATATGTCCAGTGTTTACCAATACGTCCGGTGTTCTGAATATGTGCCCAAGTATGCTGACTGACTTCTGATGTAGACTTACAAGAGATGTTCCTGAGATAAGTCACAGCAGAGAATTCTGTGCTACAACATTTTAATTGTGTTAATCATTTACTATGTCTGTGTTGTAAGTAAACATATTAATGTAATCTTTAACTGTGTCACTCAAAAATGATGTGATAGTCATTCTACACTTGCTTGAATTCAGCACATAAAACACTATGCACTAAGCAATGCACTTGTATGTACTTTTGTAACAAAATATAATACAGATTTTGTTGACTAGTGTAACTGATAAATTCGAAAAAATGTATGTCTGTTCACGTACCCCAGAGAGCAAAAATACAGCTAAACTACTACTTGACACTGTTAAAGTCATAACTAGGGTCTGATGATACAGCCTTTGAGAAGTGTATGAAACAATTTTTCTGGTAATTTGAAATCAATAGACATAAGAAATAGACATTCACAGGATGTGTAAAACAACTTAGATTGTAAGATTAGGAGTATGTCCAATTACAGTGAAAAAGGACATCTTATACCCCGTTCACATCGCCGCCCTGGTAATATGCCAGGTCTGTGAACCCAGGATATTGTCTTGTCACCATATGATTCAAGGGTCACAGACCCTGTTTCCCTGTTGCAGGGTTGATCCGGGAAATGCCGGGACCCAGGTCTGCCCTGTCAGTAGTGTGAGTGATCACACTTTGTAATTTGTTTACTACTGCTCTGGCAATACTTGTTGCCAGGGCAATAGTAAACAAATTACACCAATCATGTAGTTTCTGTGCTATCCGGGTTGAAAAACCCAGGTAGCACCTTTCACACTGTACCCCTACCCAGGTCGGACCCAGGAACAACCCTTCTTTAGTCTGGGGTCCAATTCCCTGGTCATTTGACCCGGGTAGAGGCACCCGAACCCTTTCACACTGCGCCTCGACCCGGGTTGTTGTGGCTTGCCCCACCACTAACCCGGGTTTTTGGGGCGATGTGAAAGGGGTAGATAGATTACAATGATTTAAAGTCAAGGCAACAAATCTGAACACGTGCTGGCTTCCAAAATCTCATGAAAAGTTTGAAAACCTAACTATAATATCACTAGAAAAACCTGCCTAGTTTCTGCTATTAGTTGTTATGTAAGTTTTTTATAAATTTAATAAGTGATTTTTTTTCTTTTTTATTGCTCCCATTGACTATCTCTTCCTCAGTTTTTATGTATTCCCTTACAGTTGTTTTTTTTTACTGTTCCCCTTCTGCAGACTTCTCTCTTTTGCAGTTTTTCCTTTATCCCTTAAAGTGTCCCTGTCATTTTTCTCACTTATTTGCCATTGGACTTCACCTTGGAATCTCTTTTTCCTATCTCTCTTCAAATATAAGTCCATTAATTTAGAGCAACTTGCTTTAAAAAGAAAATGTAATAGTTTGTACTGATAAGGAACAGATAATGTTTGAGGGTCAGGATTCAGAATTAGGTGCAAATTACTAAACCTAACTCACATTTTATCATAATCAATCTGTAGTGGATATTTATAGTTTATAACCTTTACTCCAGTTTGCTTTCTTCTCTACGACCACTCCGGATCTAAGCCAGGTAAACCCGGAGTGTCGTAACATTAACCCGGAGTGTCGTAACATTATGTAAGTTTTTTAAAATTTAATAAGTGTTTTTTTTCTTTTTTATTGCTCTCATTGACTATCTCTTCCTCAGTTTTTATGTATTCCCTTACAGTTTTTTTTTTACTGTTCCCCTTCTGCAGACCTCTCTCTTTTGCAGTTTTTCCTTTATCCCTTAAAGTGTCCCTGTAATTTTTCTCACTTATTTGCCATTTGACTTCACCTTGGAATCTCTTTTTCCTATCTCTCTTCAAATATAAGTCCATTAATTTAGAGCAACTTGCTTTAAAAAGAAAATGTAATAGTTTGTACTGATAAGGAACAGATAATGTTTGAGGGTCAGGATTCAGAATTAGGTGCAAATTACTAAACCTAACTCACATTTTATCATAATCAATCTGTAGTGGATATTTATAGTTTATAACCTTTAATAATTGGTGTAATCAGTAAATATATTTTACTCTCAACTGCCATGTAACGGCTATTAATAACCAATTAAAAAGCATTGGACCAAGAAATGAACTGTGAGATAGATATATTACTTTTAGATTTCCTGTATTTCTGCCAGAGTTTGAAAATAAGTAGAAAGCAGATGGAACTTTACACCTGTCCAAACCAAAGTTGATTTTCAGGTAGAATCAAATTAATTTTATTCTTTGCATGCATGGAGAATATTTAGCCTAAGCTTATTGCAAACAGATACTGAGCAGCTTTACTTTTTGGGTTAGATTTATTAATCTGCAGAAAAGAAAAGGGGAGATGTTGCCTATGAGATTCTAGCTCTCACTTTCCTATCACATCCTAGAGAATGTCAGTTAGAATCTGAATGATTGCTATGGGCAACATTTACATTTTTTCCCGCAGTTTTAGTAAATCTAGCTCTCAAACTGTCTTAAATTTGGACTAGGAAACCTCTTAACTCTAATACCGTTTGCAACATATGAAATTTGCCTCCTCTTCATATTAACATAGTTTGCCTCCTTTTTTCAAACACTGGATCTGGTCCATTGTTGTAAATATAATGGTGCCAATTTACATTAATTTGTAGTAATGTGGCAGGATCTTTCAGCCAGTCCTACCACCATTACTGCTTATATTTTTGAGGGCCAGCTGACAGATTTACAAGCAGAATACTGCTACACAGATTTACAAAATGATATGTCACCGTCTCCAGCTTCTGCAGTGTCTGACATTAATGTTCCTATTTACCATCAAAGACTTCAATTTGTAAAATAATTCTGAAATCAATATTTTGCAGATAGTAATAGCTAACATCTTGGACGAGAGCTTGGACATTTATGTTTTGGCTAAAGATGCATTATCATCAATCACCAATGATTTAAATTATAGGATTTAACGAATTTGAAATTAATTTTAAAACAGAATTCATTGGAGGTTAATGATAATGGGCCATATGCAGACCGTGTATACGCAATCTACGTTGCAAAAAGTAACGTAGATTACGTAACAAAATTGTTGAAAACTCCGACCGCAAATGCTATGCGGCCAGAGTTCTGCATACGGCCCTATGTATCATCAGTTTGAACATAATCATCCAGACTCTCATATTTTAACAGGTGGGAAGCAGCGACCTAGGACATAAAAGGACATAAAAAGACATGGTTCCCCTCACGGTTCCTACCAGATCCCAAAGATCCACAATGAAGGAAGCCACTTTGTTCCCTTTCCCGGGTTGCAGATGTGATGCACTGTAATCTGTACAATACAATTAGTCCACACCAATATCTGCCAGTGACCAAAGAAAACAGGGATAGTTAGGACATGGGTGAGCTAATCATCATCACTGGCAGAAGTCTCAATAGCCAATTCCCATTGAATGTTTTCCACACTTCTGGTTCAGTCTGCACCCGAGGAAGGAGGTGACACATACACGCTAACACAGGGAATGATACTTGCCACTTATCTGGTCAACTTGCCGGACCATGGGCTGGATCCAGACCTTTTTAAGTGCATGAACTTAGTTACACCTGGACTAAATCATGTTCATTTCAGGGGAGTCATATTACATCTGTTGCAAACAGTATTAGTGTTGAGAGGTGATGTTTCCTATCCCAAGTCTAAATAACAGTGTGATAGTAAAGCTGGTCAGTATCTGTGTGCAGTAAGCAATTTAAAGATAAATCCCTGCATGCAAAGTATACAATTAACTTGGCTCCCCCTGAATTCAACATGGTTTAGCCCATACAATTAGTCCACACCAATATCTGCCAGTGACCAAAGAAAACAGGGATAGTTAGGACATGGGTGAGCTAATCATCATCACTGGCAGAAGTCTCAATAGCCAATTCCCATTGAACCTTTTCCACACCTTCTGGTTCAGTCTGCACCCGAGGAAGGAGATGGAGGGAATGATACTTGCCACTTATCTGGTCAACTTGCCGGACCATGTCTCCAATTGTTATACCTATAAGAGAACACATACCTCTTTCCTGTTCCTCTACTACAGTGGATGATAGATGGATTGGATACTGTTGCTAGTGTCCTATCTCTACTACCAGGGCCTAGTGCCTATTATCCAATCTGTGTCTACATGCCCCATCCAGGGTCTAACACTCAACTATAACCCTGGCCCAGTGCCCAAACTTAACAATGACCTATTGTCCTTATCTCAGGGTTGCGAAATTTGGGCAGTTCTCCAGGTATCCCGGGAGAGCCTGCATGAAAACCACAGACTCAAGTCCTACTCCCCTGCCTGGCAACACTAGTATCCTAGTATCCTAGTGTTGCTAGGGACAGGGAGGGACTTGATGACGTCAAGCCCATCCCCCATCCCTTGAAAACCTTAAAAAAGGGGTAAGTGGTAATCAGGGGACGGGGCTTTATGACGCGATTTGAATATATCTTTAAAGATCGCACGTATGCAATCTACGTAACAAAACGATACGTAGATAGCGTAAAATAATTACTACACATGCAAAATATTTCGGAGTTGTTAATCTGGTCCTATATTATCACAGGAGTTTGTTAACACATGATAAATTTCAATTGAATTATTTTACACAAACATATTCAGGGCTGCTTCCCCCTTTTCTTTTCTTTTTAAATGCACTTATTTATTTCTATCTCACTATTAATATTTCACTGATGATGTTAGGGGCTCCCTTTTTTGGTAAGATATATATTTTTTTCTTGGGGATCTATTTATCACTTTATTAGCACGGACCGGATCCTGATTTAAGTACGCACGCAACTCGTGCACCTCTGCAGTGGAATTGAAGTTACACAAAGTGTGATCCTATATTCCGTACAGAACTTCAGTACACAGGACTTTACCTTAACTTTTATGTACATGCCCCAACTAAAATGGGACTGGTGCGTAATGAAGGATCATATGTAAGGACTTAACCAAGCCCTTATTGTACTGTCACACCCCACCATTGGAAAGTTGTACAATGAGTAATCCAGAATCGTTCATAGTGCATTCCAATGTGCAACTGGATGTCCACACATGCAGAGAACGGACATATGAAGTACTTATGCATTCTAAATGCGTACATGGGCTGACATACATAATTCTGGATCCTGCCATATATTAATAAAGTTATATTTGATAATAGAATTTTCAAATTGATTGAATATCTTTCTGACAAAAATAATATTTGTAGTAGGTAGAGTACTACATTATTTGGATGTGTGTAGTAGGTAGAGTATCTATGTACATTCACATTTTTTCCCACTTGCTGGAATCCACCATAAGTTTTCAAGTTTATTTAAATTTGGTGAAATACAAAAGTTTGCACCAGTGCATATTAAGGAAAATGCTGAAGTCTGCACCTGATTAAATGTACCATGTAAAATTTTAGTTTGATTAATTGTTGTAGATTATACTGAATAATGTTATCTTCTTGTGTATATCTGTCTATCTATAGAGGAAGTATTTAAGTATTTAAAAAACTTTTGACCAGGTGACTAAACACATTGAGGGGATATACCTGCTATAAAAAAGTCGAACTTTGCCTTGTTGGAGAACTAAAAGTGTGCTCATACCTTTCTTCAGTAGTAGTACCGGTTCAACTATCACAGGACCTCTAAAAAAGATTTTTATTTAATACCTTTGTTTTATTTCCTTTTTATACGCATGTTTTAAGTAAAATTACTTTTCTATACTTCTACACAATGGCTCAAATGTTTTCTATTCCATGTAAAATGTGACACTGAAGTACAAGCCTCCAGGCTCATTATAAAGATTGAATCAGAAGAGGTAGACACAGATCACAGTCAACTCTTCACACTTAATTTCTTGGTTGTCCCTGAAACTACAGCAGGATACAGCAGCTCCTATTCAATACGTGTATATAAGGTGCCTATATGAATCATATATATATATATATATAACATGAGTTGAATGAATAACAACAATTTATTTTATGAAGAGCTTTCATCTGATTTTATACTTGAAATGTAATTCTTTTGGAATAAAAACAACTTTCAAATCAAAGAAGAGTATTATGTTATCATTGATTTTCATTTGCACAGTACTGTGATTGTGACTATTAAAAAAACAACAACAACACATCAATAAATAAAAACAATTATTACTAGAAAGAATTGTAAAGCATAGACAGCTAGTATATATAGATATTACATATGTAACGGTACAATATAGAAATGATAGTTTCACACCCAACCCTTTACCTTTACCCGTTCCAGCAGTCAGTTGTGACTTCTCTTTCTTCTGTTCACCGGGGCCTTCCCAGCTTTGCAGACCACTCCGTCACCTGGGAAGAGACAACAATTACTGAAGGGCCAATCACTATGACTGGATAGTAGTGTTCGAGCGCCTCACTAGGGGCAAGTTCACCCTCTGGCTGGAGGGTAGCTCGGTTACTCTTGCCGGGAACATGGGGCTGAGCGTAGTCCTCTCCACACCAAACTGTAGAGAGAGGGTCCACCTTACCCGCCTGGTAAGGTGGGGGCCAAACAACAGTGATATCTATGAACCATACTCACCGTATGCGCAGTATCTGCCCCCTATACCTCTTCTTCTTGCAAGAAAACACGGGAAGCCTGGCCTACAAACACTATTCTAACAGGCCTAGTGCCACTATTCTAATGGGGGACTACCCCCACTTACCAACCAGTACCTCAACGGAGGGACTAAACTGTAAAATTTATAACTAACAATAGTACTTAAACAGAATATGTTAGGTGCTCCTAACCAAACAGCAGGGATCCCAAGATAGGGGGTAGCTTAAGAATTGGTCCCCATCTTAGTGCACTCCACACCACAGGCAGACAGGGGGGTGTTGTGCTAAGGGGAGGAGACAGGCTTCAGTAGACTAAAGGATCCTAGTGTAGGGATAGGTGGGAAGGGAGGATGAACAACAGCTTTCCCCTGTTGCCAAGTGGGGGGGAATAGAATAGGCGGGTGCAGGGCCAATGTGTGGGTGAACACAGTACAAGGGTGCAGGCCCAGGACGCAGGGCAGAGCCAAATACGGCAGGGATGACTATAGCAGGGCCAATGGTATAGGGCCTAGATCCAGGACATTGAGTGAAGGGTAATGGGCACAGGGCCAAGGTACAGGGCAGGCAGGGTGCAGGCCAAGGGCGACAGAGCCAGATAGTGGGGCTAATGTGCAGGGCAGCGGTGGCAGGGCCAATGGATGGGGCTTAGGTGCAGGCCAGAGGTGGGGGCTATAGTAGGGCCACTGCTCGTGGCCTAGGGGTGTAACAGGTGCCAGGACCTATGCTCATTGCTGGGGTGTACAAGTGTCAGGCTGGCAGGGGTGTCACACTCACCACACCCCTTGCCCTTATACTGGGGGTAGGGGGCAGCCTCCTCTTACCTGCTACCCAGGGGCCTATGAGCGCTTTTGCGAGCCCCTGGATAACAGGTTGTTGCTGTGCCTCGCTGGCGTCTTCTGCCTGCTGGCTGCCTCCTGGCTGCAGCGGGGCTTCTGCGGCGTCTTCCTCTTCTGCCCGTGTGTCTTCTCCTTGCGGCCGCGGGGCTTCTTCCGGCATCTTTTCTGAAGTCTTCTTCCTGGATCTTCCTCCGACGTTCTCCTGCCGATGACTGAACTCTGCTCCCGCTGCAGCGGCTTTTATGTCACCTGGTGGGGGCGGAGCCAATGACAGGAGGGGAGTGACAGGAGAGTTCTGTGTTCTTCTGTGTAGACTTACAGGACCTGATTCACACTTAAGAAGAAGATAAAAAAGGAATGGATTCACAATTTTACGCACCAAAGTGGCAAGGCAACTCTCTTGACAATCCCTCATTTTTTTTTCTTCTTAACTGACTTAAGAAGGCCATAGGCAGCCTTATCTTTCCGTGCAGATGTCTCTTCTTAAGTAGCAAAAATATGCACATACTTAGTAAACCACGTTCTGTCTGCCCCATTTAAATGCCCCCCCCACCCATTTTTTTTAACTTCTTTCTTAACTTGGCCCGGCACGCCCCTTCTTACTTATCTCATTACGAGAATGGATCCTACGTACGTAGAGTGCGTAAATAAGAGTACTAAGCATGCGCAGTTTAATCGTTCTTAAAAATACGCTTTAAGTTTATGGACTTGTAAATTTGTGTTAAAAAAAATTGTATTTGTATAATAGTATAAATAACATTGTGAACCTAGTACAGAGATTTTCCAGATATGTGAGTTCCAATAGTGTAGGACTAGTTGAAAACGTAATGTGATGCTCTCTCTTTAATCGTCACTGTTGCTTCCCAAGAGTACACATATCTATTTATATCCGATCTATATGCATTTAGACCCAATTTATATTATAAGGAACAAAAGAGAGGTCCGGCGCTCCAAACAAGCATTATATAACACTATGTGTCAGCACATACATAAAAAGGAGGTTTAGTTCACAATATAGTTATATTGGGTTAAGCTCAACTGCCCAGCATCAAGGCACCTCCTATAGTGTACAATATACTATCCATCTGCTATATGTGTACTCAGGAGGTCTGTATTGAGACACCCTGCTATTTGAACAGTGTGCAAGCAGCCATTTTGTTGGAGGGGTCAAACTCCCAAAGTGAAACTAGCAAAAGTAACATAAAAACACAGGCCGCGCTTCTAATTCAATATATGGTATGTGTGCAAGTGTGTATATAAATGTAGAGGTACAGCCAAGGACCAAAATGACCACTGTGCAACTACAAGGAACAAAAGAGAGGTCCGGCGCTCCAAACATACATTATATAACACTATGTGTCAGCATATAAATAAAAAGGAGGTTTACTTCACAATATAGCTATATTGGGTTCAGCTCACCTGCCCATCATCAAGGCACCTCCTGTAGGTGAGTCACTATCCATCTGCTATATGTGTACTCAGGAGGTCTGTATTAAGACACCCCTACTATTTACCAATTTGTATTATAACTTTGCTTCATGTTGTTAACATAATCCTGACAATATGTGAATTCATGATCATTTATTTATTAACAGGTTTTTATATAGCGCCATCAGATTATGTAGCGCTTTACAGAGATTATTTCACATTAGTCCCTACCCCATTGGAGCTATATTCTAACACCCCTAAAACACACACATACACACACATACACATACACAGGGGTGGATTCACAGATGCGTGTTTACTAAGTGCGCATTTTTACACACACACGTAGCAAGACACACCCATGACACTCCCCTAGCACGGACAGGTTTTCGGTGACTTACGCCTCCATAGGGCACCCTAACTCTACGTGTGTACTTACGCGTGTATGTTACTTCCGTACGTGCGTATCTTACTAACCGTTCACTCAAAAGCCCATTTAAATGCTTCCCCCCACCCACTTTCACGTAACTTCAAATGTACGGAAAACAGCCACACCCCTCCGTATGTATGTCCCTAAGTGCGATTCACAAGTCCGTGCCTAAACGTGAGTAAATACTACGTAATTTGCGTGGAAAAAGTTACTACACATGCACAGTTAAATCACTCCTAAAAAGTATCAGTGAATACGGCCCACACACACTAAAGTTAATTTAGTCAGCAGCCGCTTATACTATTAGCATGTTTTGGCATGTGGGAGGAAACCCACACAGATACAGGGACAACATACAAACTCCACACATATCACTGAGCCACAGTGCTGCACGGGTGTGAGGCAGCGGTCCGAACGGCTAATTTTCTCCCAGCCAGTTGCGAACTGATTGGGATTGGGATTTCGATTGCATATGCCTCGATGAGTCATAGCAATCGATCCACGGAGCACATAAAGCTCCGGGGTCCGAAATAGTAATTTCAAATATTCCCCACTGCTTTCCCTAATTCTAACCCTAACCCTCCCCTCTCTCTACCCTAACCCTAACCCTCCTTTCCTGGCTGCCTGACCCTAACCCTCCCTTACATGTAGCCTGACCCTAACCCTCCATCTCCCGCAGCCTGACCCTAACCTTCCATCCCCTGCAGCCTGACCCTAATCCTCCCTCCCCTGCAGCCTGACCCTGACCCTTCTTCCACTACAGCCTGACCCTAACCCTCCCTACCCCACACAGAGATAGTTTACTCACCTGGCGATAGCAGCGGCGGAGGTGCGGCGGAAGGATATTTCCGAAGGTAAAGGGGGGAAGTATGATTCGAAAAATAGGGACATCCGAAAAGGAACCTTCAGATGTCCCAATTTCGGTAAGCAGAGTTTCATAGCGGGGATTGACAACGGTGCTGCACAATCATTATGAATTTACCATATAGACAATAAAAATAAAGTTAGGTCGTGGAAAGGTGTCAAGGCTGCTGTGTGTAAAATGAATGAGAATCTGGCAATAAAACAATTTATTAGCATACACAGCAGGCTTTTCTGCACAGTGTTTAAAATTAATTATGATTTGGGGAGTTTGAGAACCTTACAAAACTGGTGATAAATGGACACTAAGCTCAGTCATATATTTTCATTTACAAGTTATGAAAATAATGGCATGCAATATATCTTCTATTTTAACATATTTGTGCAATTACAGCTTGCTTCAGTTTCTTTACTTAGCTATTTCTTTGGTGGTTTACACTATAAAAACATTTTCTGCTTAAAACATTTCCTATTCCCAAAGAAAGAAGGTTTATTTATGTTTTTTATATTTAATATTTCAGAACCTCTGAAATCCTGGAATATGGGTACCAAGACAAATGTGTTACTATAAGGAGATGCTCAGAATTCCAGGTATGTTGATTAGTATGTATATACTTATATATTGATTTGATATTTACTTATAAATTTATTTGAACAACCTCCATTTTGTGTGTTTGTTTTAAAGCTTGTCTGGGTTAGCAGCTGACAGGGGGTGCTGTCATGGAGTAGCTGTTTTGGAGGCTTAAGGACCAATCCCGGCAAGGGCTGGCTTGCAAATTTTAGCCTCGGGGCAAGCCCACAGCAGCGGCCCACAAGTTAATGGCTTCGGGTTAACAATATTTAATTGGCAATTCAGTGTATAGGAGGCCACATCACCATCGGTTGAGACCACATAGTTCACACATAGACTGAACAGATATCTGATGCAACCACATATTTCTTGGAAAACGATTTGGTCCTACAGGCAATGTCATACGGGGGTTATGGAGGGGTCACCAGGGGAATATTGTGATTGGGATCATCACATAATTGAAGGGTCAGAGGGTATTTGTAGAACTGTACCATGCAAATATACTATGGTATCAGCTGCACCGACAGACTGCATCATCAGCACAGTGTGACAAGCATGTATTATACAATTATTTTATATGTATATATCTACATTTATTACCTGTTCCTCTTCCCCAGATTTCCCCCTTGTCTTACCTTTACTATACTCCTCTTTCTTCTTCCTCCTCCATGGCGCGCTCTGTGGTGATCCCCACTGTGCCTTTCATCATACGGGAGCCCTGTAGGACCAAAGCTGTTTATGTAAATAAACGCTGCTGTAGATGAAAATACACATCATTCACATGAGCAGATATGATCCTACAGGGCTTCTGTAGGAGCCCTGTACAATATGTACGTTCAAAACTATTGCAAACTATGTAGCCTCCATAGACCACCAGGGACCAACCCAAAACTCCCAAAAAGTAG
>WWET01001002.1:302392-315060 GCA_011038615.1 Limnodynastes dumerilii
AGCAGGAATATTTACCCTAACGCCATCTTCAGATGGCTTTATATATAGTATCGGCACAAATTATTAAAATCAGCACCAATACTTTGTACATACAGCGATCAGCTGGCCCACATTCATTAGAGTGGGCCAGCGATTGGGGAGAGCAATGCTAATGATCTCCATAGTTTCCATGGCGATCATTGCATTGTAAATGGCAATACCTTAATTTTCAGGAGATAAAGACCTTTTTCAGGTGAAAACGGTCTTTATCTTATGGAAATAAAGGCATCATCGTTTTGTAAATGGGGCCATTAGTGAGATAAGTCAGATAAGCCAGTTCTCCATAAGAAGGAAGTTAAGAAGAGTGGATGGGGGGGGGCATTTAAACGAGACATTAAGGGCGCGGTTCGCTAAGCACGCACAGACATGTGCATGGAGAGTAAAGGTAGCCTTATGGATGCGAAAGGCAGCTTAAATCCATAGGAACGATGGGAGTGTAATGGGATTTGCCTTGCCACTTAGGTGTGTATTTTGCTAACTTATGCGTATTTATTTCATTGTTATCTGTGAATCCGGTCCAGATTTCTTAGCACAGTGGCTTTGGAAGTATGGATCCGACCCACAATTAGAACACATTCGTAAGTGGATCGGATAACGTTTTGTAAAGTCATGTCACCTGATGACCTCATAAACAGGTCAATATTACCATGACTGTGCTTTAGGAAACATTTTAGCTATGTCACACATTTATGTATCCTTATGTGTAGCAAACTGAATAATAATAATGTTGTATGACACTCATGGATATTTCCTTTACAGTTATATTATTACTTCAAACATTTAACCCTTTTTAACAAATTATAATCTCTATTTATAGTATCAAGAGAATTAGATAAGGATTTCTCTTGTGTAATTACTTTATAGATTAACTATACAGTATTTATCTTTAAGTGTTATCCGGTGCTTGTCAGCTTATCCAAACTTGATAAGGCCTATTAGAAATGCTTTCCAAGTTGAAATGGTCTATTCAATTACCAAAGAGTAGAGGCTTTTTGTTCAATCAATACGAGCTGGACTGATAAGAAGGGCAAACTGTGACAGTCATCTTTTCTGTAGACAATAAGAGGTTGTCACATGTCACCAGTCCACAGAACTAGGGTGCTTTTGCTAGCAGTAATGTTGCAAAGTTACTTGTATTTACCTTCAGAGATATTTATGCTACTATGATAAATATCATGTCATATATCTGATAATTCTGATCACATTATAAAAGATCCATCATGGCTGTGTGTGTGCATTATATTATATGTACCAGTAATCAAACTAATGTGGTGTTGCTTAGTACCTCTGTTTCTTATAAAACTTTAAGTACTTACAAGTAATAGGTTATCTTAAAGGTCTCATACACAAATATATATAATAGTTTCACTTAACCAAAATATAAACAAATTAAATGACCAGGCTTAGTCTTTCTATAAACAACAGCAACAATTTTGTGGACATTTTTATTAGGCACCAATGATTAATTAAATTATGTGCCATTTACACATAACTAAATATTGTAAGGTAAGAGAAATCAGTTTTATTTTTCAGACATTCCTCCTACTTGAAATGGAGGATGTTTGGATATATTACAGCCAACTTTATTTGTTCTGGATTGTTTCAATAGAGAGGAAATAAGCACATTTAGCATTCTTAACATAGAAAGTAATTGTAACTATTCATATCCATAATTCACATTTTTGTATGCAACACATCATCTCCTAGCACTCTAAGACCATTTAGGGAACTAAATAAAGAAAAGGGTGAATGCAGAAAATGGATGTATGTAGAAATTGCTTTCTTGCAATTCATTAAAGATGACCTTTGCATTTGGCCTACAAATACTTTTACACCAGTGTCTGCAGACACTATTCTCCCATCCTGTTTAAATTAACCACATGCAATACTGTAAACTAAAAATATAACCTAACCATAATCCCCTCAGACTAACCTCAATCTTGTCTACTTCCTCACCTTCTACACAGTTTTTTACAGATTTAAGAAAGATTCCCACAACCAACATTTTCTTATACTTGCAAAGCCAAAATTTTATGTAATGTTAAAATGAATGAATGTGCCCGCCTCCTAGAATCTCAAGAATCCATGAAATATAGCCAGATTGTAGAATGAGAAAACCTGCCTTCTTTGTAACACCACTTACTATAATTGCTATCTGCCACTGTATGATATCCTACATAGGGCCTGATCCAGAACTACGTGTGCCGTACGTGTATTCGCGTAGCGTATTTTCGTGCATGTAAGTTCGCTACACTCCCCTCGGCACACCCCTTGCACGGACGTATTTTGTCAAGATACGCTTCCCAAACCCTACCTTAACTTTTTCTCACGTAACAGCGTACGTCCGCTAACGGACGTATAGACTATGTGAACGTATGCCGCTTAGCACGCCCATACTGTACACTTTACATACAAACCTCCACCTACTTCACGTAAATCGAACGTATTGTTGTCTCACGTAAAATTGGCACGCCCACACGTAAGTATTTACGTGACACATACGTGAATTTCCCATACGTTCACAATTACGCTACGTGAATGTGCGTATATTCTATAGTACGCATGCGCAGTGTGTTCTAAACTGCGATTTTACGCCTCTGCCACGCGTAAAATCGCTTCGAAACGTAGTTCTGGATCAGGCCCATAATCTGTAATCCTGTCCTCGTTGAAGACTGTTACACTGTTTCAAAAGCTATCATTCCTGTTTTGTATAATAATAAAATATGTTTTTCAGCTCCTTGGATCTACTTGTTTCTTTGCCTGTAAATACTCTCCAATATAGGAAAATAGGAGACGATACCAAAAATGATGATCACAAAAGGTCATCAGGTGTGTCACAACATATTTTGTTAGGGGGGCAAGAATTTAGCCCTTTGCATGGTGCCCCCTCTCCCCTTGGTGTTCTTTCCCTCTCCCATTTGCAAATTTACCTTGAATGACGCTGACGTGACTTTTGGGTCACATCAGTGTCACTCAGATGGAGGGAGCTTTTGCGGAGGAGTTCAGAAGCTGACAGCCTAGCACTGTCTCTATGCAATCCTCTCCTGGCACGCCCCTTTCATATTTTTTTGTGCGGTGGGTCGAGATGCACCCTTGCCCCCCCAATTCCAACACCAATGCTATAGTAACAGGTGGAGATGGCAGTACTCTTAAAACTCCTACTTCAGAGTCAATGCAAGTACAACCTCCCACTACAGGCTGCCACCAATGTGTTTCAACTGCTTTCAGTAGTCTCTTTCAAGGTGAGATCACTGCCACTTTGTTTCATAGATGTGCTCTATTCTTTTACACTGCCCAGTGTTGGTGCTGCTGCTCTATTACTTAGTTTAGCTTCTGCAACCTTTAACCAATACTCAGGGGTGTATCTATGGGTCCAGCACCCCTGGCAAAGTAAGGGACTGGCGCCCCCCCAAACCCAATACTCCCATCATGTGCCTTCAGCCCCCCCCCCCCCCCCCTCCTCTCCTGCTCCCCCATCCCATCATGTGCCTCCAGCCCCTCCCCAGTACTCCCATCATGTGCCTCCAGCCCCCCTAGTACTCCCATCATGTGACTCCTCCAGCCTTCCCCCCCAGTACTCCCATGTGCCTATAGCCCCCCCCATCCCCAGGTTTTCTTACCTTACATGCTGTATACAGGCTCATCTGACCGCGGAACTGCGGCAAGAATATGAAGTCCTACAGTGGCCGAGACTGGGAAATAAAGTCCCGCGGTCACAGACTGCAGTACTTCATTTCCTATTCTCGGCTACTGCGGGACTTCATATTCTAGCCGCAGTCCTGCAGTTGGATGTCGGAGTCTGTAAAGGAGCCTGTAACGGAGCCTGTAACGGGGTGGGGGAAGGGCGCGGGGGCTACTGCAGCTGGATGCATGGTTCTATCTGTTGGCCACGGGTGGCATTGCCGGGTGGCGCCCCCCTATGGCTGGCGCCCCTGGCGGGTGCCATCCTGGCTAAGGGGTGGATATGCCCCTGCCAATACTGTTATTTTATTATATTTTGAGGTGTTCCAGTTTGACTAGAATCACACCCTTTTGATGTTAATATGTTTCTTAAAATAAATAAATAAAACATTAGATTTTTTATTTTACAAATCAAAACATAACGGAAATTTTAAACCAAAGCCAACGTATAAATCAGCAAGACTTTGTTTGTGATTTGCGGTTTGAGCAATCTTAATGTGGTGGGTTTTGGCTAGACCATATGTGACACAGGATATTAAAAGTGAAAGTTGTTCATTTTCATGATGAGAACAGAAAACCTCATAGTGGAATAATTCTGAGATGCCACAGATTTATTCTGAATATTACTGCAAGGAAACTGGATTGGATTGGTCACATACAGTACGAAATGAGCAAAAAGTGAATGGAAAGGTTGCGAAATGTAAGGCAACAGGTATTTCACATAAATGTGACTTGCTAATTGTGTCAAGGTAGATTTGCAGTCATTTAAATTGCCCTATGCACTATATGTAATACTGAATGTTTGGTTACTAAACAATAAAGTTTAAGAAGGTCCCTATTGGCAATGTTTTTGTACATTCATAATAGTTTATTTAGTTAAAGCCTACAAAAAGGTTAAGAATAATAAATTCCTTACATTATTTTAAATAAATCTAAATTACTGTATCAGATTATCTTGTAGTTAGGTAAAGTGTCCCTTTAAATTAGTTTTGAAAGTAGGCTTTTCTTTGGAAACTTTTATTCATTCTCAGTTAACATAATACACATGACAAAGTTTAACAGATGGAGTTTTATATGCAATAATTGTTCATCCTACAGATGCTGATCAACAATAAACAAGCAAGAAAAAAGAAATTTTGCTGAAATTCGGTTTACCTCCCCCATTTATAGTATTTAGAAAAACTGTATAATTTATTGTTTATCAGTATATGTGCTATTTGGATGCAAACAGCTGTTTTCTGCATTTGCAGAAATACAAAATGACTGACTTAAGCGTTTTTCCTTTTCCTCTATAACAAAATATTATACACCCAGACATATACAGTTTGTAAAAGATCAGTGCAAGAAAATCCTGATGCCTTTCATAGAGCTGTCTCTAGAGCAGTATTACACATTTGTTTTTAATGCATTTGTCTGAGAGATATCTATTTTTTATATTCATTAATTTGTATTTGTTTCACAATATAAAATAATTATTATTTACATTAATAATTATAATAAATTAATGAAATAGATTAAAAAATATGAAAATAAAAAGGATAATGTGCTTTAAGGTGCTGAGGGCAGTGATAAAATATGTGGAATAACAATAAAAATAATAATAAATGTTGTTAAAATCGAGGTGGATTACTATAATAACAAGTCCTAATAATGAAATGGGGTTTAGATCAAAATAAAAATAATCAATCCAAAAAAGCTCATAAATTGGATGAATCTGTGCAATTATAAGACCTCTAAACAAGAAACTCTATAATAAAATGGGGAATAAACCTAAAATAAGGAATCCTAAAGTGCACCAGTGCTCATAAATTAGGAAAATCTGTGCAAAATTGTGCAAATAGTTAATCATTCATTCAATACAAATATACAATTGTATTTGAAATCAAACGATAAGTAATGGATAATTAGCACTGGGGGGAGAGGGGGGAGTGAAGACTACAAGTCCTATTAAACAAACTCCTTATAAATAAATAAATAAATCTTTCCAGTTCTAAAATCCATGGAAATCCTAAGAGCGGCACAAATACTGAATAGAAACTGTGGTGGATGAATCTTCAAACACAGAAATCCCTTTAAAAAAAATCAAAACACCATATAAAATAAAAACACTTTACTTCATATATTAAAATAATACATATGACATAACAAAATAAAAGATGGCTGAGAACTTCCTTAATACCAAAAGCCAACAGCTGAAGATCTTCCGGCGGGACTGAGCGCTATAGAGAAGCCCAGGCATCGCTAGGTGAAAATCAAGTCTTGTTTGAGCAGCAGGAGTCAGAAGGCCGGGAGGTCCGGAGCTACACAACACGTTTCGGGCGACCGCCCTTTTTCAAGTAATCTTAAAGCATCTTTTCTTATAAAGCATTTATTTTTTAAATGTAAAATAATTATTTAAAAAAAATAATTATAACAAATGGATGAAATGGATATGAATATGAGGTTAGTCATTGTTGACTTATCTTTTGGAACATCATCAAAAAGGTTCAAAGAGCCGTATTCGCCTGTATGAGATGATCGAAGATAACAAAGGACTTCATGATGATTAGGAGTTATTGCTGTAAACAGGGCAATGTTCATTTGGCAAGTCCACTGCAGTGATTGGGAATGTCATTTGTTATCATTATTATTATTATTATTATTATTATTATTAGTAGTAGTAGTAGTAGTAGTAGTAGTAGTAGTAGTAATTATAGGTGTTATGGTTGCAGTAATAGTAAAATGGTAGTAGTAGTAGTACTATAGCCACAAAATTATTGTTTTAGTTGTTGTTACTACAATAACCATAAGATTTTATTACCATGAGTAGCACTTGTGTCTCACAGCACTGAGGTCATGAGATTGATTCCTGAACTAGGCATTATCTGTGTGGAGTTTGTATGTTCTCTCTGTGTCTTTGTGGGTTTCCTCCGGGTGCTTTGGTTTCCTCACACACTCCAAAAATATGCTGGTTAGTTAATTGGCTGCTGAATAAATTAACCCTAATGTCTGTGGGCCGGATCCAGACTTAAGAAGGAGCTTGAAATTAGGAGAGAAAAGTTACTCTTGGGCTAAACCATGTTGATTTCAGGGAAGTAATTTCATTTCATTTAATCTTTTGCAAACAGTATTAGAGTTGAGTCTAATATCCCAAGTCTAAATAACAGTGTTAAAGTAAAGCTGGTCAGTATCTGTGTGCATTAAAAAATTTAAAGATATATCTCTGCATGCAAAGAATACAATTAACTTGACTCCCCCTGAAATCAGCATGGTTTTTCCCAGGTGTAACCTTCCTCTCTTAATTTCAAGCTCCTTCTTAAGTATGGATCCAGCCCTGTGTGTATGTATGTGTTAGGGACCTTAGTATGTAGCTCCAATAGTGTAGGAACTGATGTTAATGTGAAATATTCTCTGTAAAGTGCTATGTAATCTAATAGCGCTATATACAAACCTGTTAATAAATAAATAAATTACTGACTAGCAAAAGTGTATACAAGGAACAAAAAAATATAGGTCCAGAGCTCCATACCAAACATTATATAACACTCTGTGTGAGCACATACATAAATAGGAGATTTAGTACACAATATAGCTGTATTGGGTTAATCTCACCTGCCCAGCATCAAGGTACCTCCTATAGGTGAGTCCCTATCTGTATGGTGTATTTGTGCAGAGGAGGCAGGTCTGTATGAAGACATTCCTACCATTTGAAAGTATGTGGTGGCCCTATTGTGGAGGGGCCAGATTCCCACAGTAAACTAGTCACAGTAACAAGAAAACACAAGGCTGCGCTTCTATTCAAATATATTAAAAGTGTGCAAGTGTATATATAAATGGAAGAGGTGCAGCCAAGCAGAGGCGGAACTAGTGAGTTGTGGGCCCAGGTGCAAAAAAATATGCTTTGGCCCTTATGATGTCTCCAGTTACCTGGTGAGGAGCTTTGGTGATGCGGTTATGACGGCTGTGGGCCCTTGTATCAGCATGGGCCCCGGTTCCATTGCACCTGTTGCACCAATGGTAGTTCCGCCTCCGCAGCCAAAGACCAGATGTGACCACAAGATTAGCAAATTTACTCGGCATTGCCCGTGCTTAAATTATTAAGTTATTAATGCCATACCGTGCAGCTGCTTAATGCTACTAACACTGCTGTGTGACTGGATCATACAGACCATTGAGCACTTTTACCATGCAAGCTGGCTGGTCCGTTGTGTGACTTATAGCACTTCTCCTTATGTATCAATTACTAATATCCTATAGAGTGTATTGTTCCTCTTACCCACCCAGTCTGTCTGTTACCACCCACTCTTGTTATAATGATTGTTAAGTTGTAAAGCGCTATGTAATCTAATGGTGCTATATAAAAACCTGTTTAAAAATAAATAAATACGTATGTACAGTTTTTATTAATAACATAATTTACAGCTCTAAAAACATTGGGCCTGATTCACACTTAAAAAGCTTCTGCTTCTTAAGTGCGCATTTGGCTGAAATGACATACTGTGCATGTGTAGTAGGTTATTTATGCTATCTACATAGCAGATTGGTACCTGGTAACATAGGTGTGGTCTTTAAAGATCAAACGCAGTGATTTACGTCCAAAGAGGCGGCGTTATGCCGCCTTGGGGCGTTTTTAGGAAGAAGTGGGAGGGGGGAGTGATTTAGATTAGCTGGGGAGCTCTGGGGGAGGCGGGTAGGTGCAATGTCCATACGGACATTGCACGAAGACAAAAGGGAGCCCTATGGCATTCGTAAGTACCATAAGGTACCTAAAAATGGGGGGGCGGGTTGGGGGCTGGAAGACTGAGTTAGATGCGCATCTGCCCGCGCCTAACTTACTCTTAAGTGTGAATCAGGTCCATAGTGCCCAACATTTAAAATCCTGAAATTGGGACAAAATAAGCTCTGCTCATGTTGCACCCAAAGTCCACCCACAACTGACCTTATTAACTCAAACCACACCCTCCTTTGCATAAGCCCCTCCTATTTTGTGGCTCACAAATTAAAACAGTCCCTCCAAAATCTGGATATGATTTTGTCCAAATCCATCTAGTGGAAGGCCCAGAACAGGCTTATGATATCCAGTGCTACCACTCTGAGAAGTTTTCTTCCAAATTCTTCATTCAAATTAAGCTCCACCCCTTTCTGGCCAATCTCCGGCCACAACTGACCTCATTTGTTTAAACACAACCAGTTTTTCATAAGCCCTGTCCCTTTTCCCTTTTTGCCCTGGCACTGAAAGGGATGGGTTTTTTAAGGTTGAAACCCCACCGATTTTTTAAGTTTTATAATGAGGGGTATGTGTAGAAATTTTGTGACCAGATCCATCAAGCCATGCAGGAGCTTATGAAGAATACACATACATACACACATGCATACATAATTAGAATTTTATGTATATAAATAAGCAGGGGCGTAGCTAAAGGTTCATGGGCCCAGGTGCAAAAGGTCAGCTTGCCCCCCCCCCTACAACAAAAATAAAATTTCAATCAGTTTACTCCATAACGTAGTGGAGCGTAGTGGGCAGTTGAGCGCAGCGCACCTCAAACAGCCTGTATGATCAGGTCCACTGAAGACAGGTGAGTGACAGGCTGGTGCGCTGCAGGGTGACAGCTTCCGGTGTGCGCTCTGATTCACAGTGTGGTGGGCGGGACAGCACACTGTGGTGGGCGGCACACTGCTCGCTGGACTCAGAATGAGCATGGCACTATTGGTGAGTGTCGGGGGGGGGCTGTGCTGGGCCCCCCTAACTCAGGGGCCCGGTCGCAAGTGTTACTGCTGCGACCCCTGTAGCTACGCCACTGTAAATAAGTTATTGTGGAAATTTTTATAGAAGTACTATTCTATGCTAAGGAATTATATCTGATTTTGGTAATTGGTATGGCCTTTTTGCCGCTTTACACCAAAGACATCCAAAGGTGAATTACATGTATTGGTAGATTCATGCACAAATTCAAAGGCAATGATATCACAGCAGATTAAAGAGCTACACTGTCAGCACTGGACATACATTACACAACCCCTTCCACTATAGGTAGAGTGGTAACGATCTTCCTTTAAATATTCACCACTCTATTGCCATAATACTTTTACAAATACATTGTTCCGAAAGTAAGCGTAGATTACTCCATAGCATTTTCCAGTGCATGTCTTCTTATCCTTTGCCATGATTATCCTATGCACTTCTCTCCAGCTCCTGCTACTCTTGCTGAAGGGAATGCTTGGCTTCTGATACCTTTATTGCCCGAAAGTCCCAGGGATTTTGGTTGCTCTGAGAGATTTTCTGTCTCTGTTACTTTTGATCAACATTTCCTTCTTCCCAAATTATTTTTTACTCCCCCTTACTCCCACCATCCGTTGTTTTATACCTGATTGTAGCTAACAGGAGGCATAATAATGCTCCTTTTTTTAAAATGACAACTGGAAAATATATGGTATGTGTTTAAGATGGAATATATTACATGTAGTCTCAACAATTCTGCAAAGTTTGGGAACTTGTGAGCCTCCTATTGTGAGAGTCAACCTTCCCATCTTACATCAGCCATTAGGGCAATATCTTTCTTTCTATTTATCTACCTTTATTTCTCTTTTCCTAATTTGCTATAAATGTTTTATTCACTTTTATTACTCTGCCCCTCCCTCTTTCTCTCTCTCTCTTCCCTCTTTCTTTAATCTACCCATAATATTACCTTTTCTTTGGCTTTCATTCCGGTTCCCCTGTGCGTCTATGGCTCAACATTTTTGCTCTTAACCTTTTGCATTTTTCCTAAACTTAGGGGGTCACACCCACTTTTAGTAAGACCTCAAGTTGATAATCTTATATTGGAGGTAAAACTCCCACCAATTCATTTCTCCTACCTGATATCTCTCTTATTTAGTTATGCTGTGTTATGTCATAAAATGTGAACCCTAATCACTAAATAAGTATAAATTTAAAAAATATTGTCCCCCATTAATAAACAATTGCATAGCAAAGTCCCAGTATAAAGTTAATATATTTTAGTGCCCAAGTAAGATATAAACTTGTACCTGATTACAATTGTGTTCACTTATTAATTCACAAAAAAATATAAAATAGTAAAATTGTATAATATAAAATAAATAGCAGTGCTTCCATTGCAAAATGTTAATAAATAGAATATACAGAAAATAATGTATTATATGTATTCATCAAAGTCACTGCATCTTGGCTATGCTTCTGCAAACCTCACTGTCACCACAATTTTATATCTGGACAGCATGATCATAAGATTCAATGACTTAAGAGGAGTTTCGCTCTTATTTATTTGTTCTCATAAATGATCACTCTTTGAAGAATAGAAAAAACACCATAGATAGTTTCTTGCACTGTGACGTGCAGCTCTTCTCTGCAATTTCAGCTTGTGACAGTGTGCAAGAAAGAAAGACTAATTAAGATTGCTGTAAATTAGTCAATTTTGAACTACCATCTTGAAGCACCATTAGAATGGCTGACAATCTTGACAGGTATGAAAGTTCATATCTAAATAGGGGGTTTGGTTCACTGCTTCCAGTGGCCATTTTGCGACAGTGCTGTTTTCTACCAGCCTTTTGCAATGAGGGACCACAAATGACTGCCTCTTCTCTGCCGGAAGTGAGTTTTTCCCCAATTCCAACTATTATTCTAATCCTTCCCCTTCCATAACCCTGACCCTTCCTTCTCCGCAGCCTTACTCTAACCTTCCCCTTTTATGTTCCATCCCTTCCCTGCAGCCTAATCCTAAGTTTCCCTTTCTTGCAGACTGATCCTAACCTTCCCCTTCTTCAATCCATTTCCTCCTGGCAGCCTAACCCTAAGCCTCCTCTTCAAGCCTCCATCCCCTTCCTGCAGCGCAACCCTAAGGCTCCCCTTCTAAGTTCCATTCCCTCCCTGCAGCCCATCTTAGGGACGGAAAGCTGATGGTGTAGTGAATGGGTAGTGGTTAACCTAACCGCTAAATAGAGTTTCTAGACTCCTCTGTTTAGCACTCCCTCTGAAAACCCATACACAAACAAAACTGTAACTTGTGGCAGCCATCATCCTCCACCAACACTGAGCTATATATACAACTTAAAAAAAAATAATAATAATTAGCTCTGTTTAGCCTCTGAAAACCCATACACAAACAAAACTGTAACTTGTGGCAGCCATCATCCTCCACCAACACTGAGCTATATATATACAATACAACAAAATAATAATAATTATATATATATATATTTTTTTTTTCTTTAATAAAGTTTCTCAAAGTACATTGCTATTAAAAAACAAAGAAGCAAAACAAACATAAAAAAAACAAATAAAAACATTGTCAATGTCAAATTGTAAATTTAATATTAAATGCACACTTCCAAGGCAAATGTACTTCTGTGTCTTCAATGTAGCTATCTGTATTCCAGGACCGTTTTTTCTGACACGCACAGCATGTCATTTATTTACTATTCCTAGAACATAAGAAGTAATATTTAATAATCAAAGGCATCATTATCTATGAATCTCTTTTATTACTAGATCTCTTGCTTATAACATTTCTTTTTTGTTTTGGGGTCTCTGCTTATTAAATATTTAATTTAATCCAAAAGTAAATGAAGGATATATCATGCTTCTCAGATTTTGTTTCTCTTGCCCCAGAAAAAAACCACTACTAGCAGATAAAAGCTTATTTTGAAATCATAGTTGCTTCTGAGCACTCATATAACATATTTCCAGACTTTACTGGGTAATTGATCATATATCCTAACCTTAAAATCACCTAGAATTATGTTTATGCCTGCTAAAATGCAGTTCATTTTAGAAATGTGAATACACACAAATTCATTCCCTTACATATAAAAATTTGTAGCTTTTTTTTGTTTTTGTTATTTTTCAATTATTCTGTATTTTTCTGTAGTGAAATACAAATAACTTTATGTTATGTGGGATACTAGAATTGCTGATGGAACTAAGACAAACACTACAGTGGCAAATTAAATTA
>WWET01001002.1:336506-357262 GCA_011038615.1 Limnodynastes dumerilii
GGTTAGGAGGTAGATGGATAAGAATTAATGAGAATTAATGAAGAAGTGAGAATGTGAGATGTTGAGGGAATATGGTAATAAGATTGGATATAAGGTTATTGTCACTGAAAAAACAAAGAGGGTTATAGGGAGAGTGAGTAAAGATAAGGTTGGAGATGTAGGGAGTTGTGGCATTGGAGAGAGCTTTGTAATGGATCCCCCATGTGGATTATGATTAGGCTAATATTACAGGATTCCTCAAATTGTGGAAAGTAACAAAGGAAAATGTATTATAATTTTATGATTTTTTCTTGTTAAATAACTAATATTAAATAAAAATTATTGTTTTATTTTAACACAATAAAACCATTTACATAGCAAAAACTATTTCAGGAGAAGTTGAAGTAATTCCTGGCATATGCTACAGTGCAAAACCATGAAAATAACCTGTCATAGTGGAAGAAGTTATGAATAATTTACAATATTAAAAATACATAGAAATAGAAAGCTCTGTATGCATGGGGTGCTGCACCATATATTTCTATGCATTTCAGCAAATGTTAAATACTTAAATATAATGTTTATTTGTCAAATAGTTTGTTACGTTTTTTCTTTAGTGTTTCATTTAGTATTTTCTTATTTCATTTTCCAGGGTGCATTGAAAAGGCCTATTGGAAGTGTCTAAAAGGAATGAAAAAAGAGACCTTTACATCCATGCAGTTAAAGCAGAAAATTCCTTTGGGCAAGTCGATAAGACACATTTTTATTTTGAGGTATCACAGTTCCCAAGATACTTCAAGGTGAGGATGCAGTAAGTATAGGTTGTTCTGTATATATAACATTAAAGAAAATGTTTTACAAGATTTGTAAAAAACATTTACAGCATTCTTACCATATACACTCACAAATTATCCCAAATATTACCAGAAATGTGAAGGTTTATCTAACACAAACATACTATGTTTACGTCTATATTGTTGATAAAAAACTTTTAAATGTTAAATTATTCTGTAAAAAATTACTTTTACTTTTGTTATATTTAATTTAAGCATTTATATCATTTGGAATGTGACAAAAAATTTTTTTTTACTCTTTACTTTGTAGGATCTATTTCATGTAGAATTGCAAATGTGTGTACCCAGATAATTCAGATATATCTTGTAAATAATAATAAACAATGCACATTGCTTAGTTAGTAAACAGCAACAGTTTACCAATTGTTGGTGTTGAAGGTGTTTATAGTTGTAGCTGACAAAGTCATTTGGACATCAATAGGATCTGATCCTTCTCTATCCACAAGTATCTGTGAAATATTGCTTGGGTCTTTTATTATTTGGTGAAAATATGCTTTTAACATTTTAGACCTCCATAGTCTCCAACATCAATGATAACATTATTTTAATCATATATATTTATAGGTTTAGTTCACAATATAACCATATTGGGTTAAGCTCACCTGCCCAGCGTCAAAGGCACCTCCTGTAGGTGAGTCCCTACCATTTGCTATATGTGTACATGGGAGGTCTCTGTTAAGACACTACCTGCATTTGAATAGCCTGCAGTGGCCATGTTTGGGGAGTGGTCAGACTCCCAAATAAAACTAAACAGTAGCAAGATAAATGGCTGCGCTTCTATCCAACAAATTAAATATGTGCAAGTGTATATATAAATATAGGGGTGCAATCAAGGACCAAAGTGACCACTATGTAAATACAAGGGACAAAATAGGTCCGGCGCTCCAAACATACATTAAATAACACTATGTGTCAGCACATAAATAAAAAGGAGGTTTAGTTCACAATATAGCTATATTGGGTTAAGTTCACCTGCCCAGCGTCAAGGCACCTCCTGTAGGTGAGTCCCTATCCATTTGCTATATGTGTATAGCTGACGCTGGGCAGGTGAGCTTAACCCAATATAGCTATATTGTGAACTAAACCTCCTTTTTATTTATGTGCAGACACATAGTGTTATTTAATGTATGTTTGGAGCGCCAGACTTTTTTTTTGTTCCTTGTATTTACATAGTGGTCACTTTGGTCCTTGGCTGCATCCCTATATTTATATATATATACTTGCACATATTTAATTTGTTGGATAGAAGCGCAGACATTTTTCTTGCTAATATATATATATAACCTCCATCCATATGCTTTTTCTTTCCTGTCTCCAGATGTCTTGGTGGCAAGTTTTGCACACAATCTAATTGCCAACTTCTTGGACAAAAGTACTTAATTTTTATACATAGAGATACAGACTATTAATCTTTAATTGGCATCACCACCATGGCAATAACTAAAGTTTTTCAACCCAGGTTATTGCCGTTGATTTTCGGTGAAGGAAAGAAAGCAGGGTAGACCAGGGAAATTCTGTGTCCTTGGTCTGTCCTGACAATGTGAAGAGCTGCGCGCAGCTCTGGAAGAGCGATTTCTTTACTATTGCTATAGAAATAGTAAACAAATCTCTCTAATCAGGTGTGTTAGGTGTGCCCCGGGTGGCAACTTACCGGGGTTGGACACGGGTGGCACCTTACCAGGGTTGAACATAGGTCATTAGAGCCGGGACAAGGACCCCGGTACCTTTCACTTCACCACCAAACCTGTATTGGTGGAGCCTTGACCCGGGTCTAAAGCCAACAACCTGGGTTTTTAGTAGTGATGTGAAAGGGGTATAAGACTCCCTTCACTGCAGCCTAAGCCTAAGTCTCCCCTTCTATGCTGCATCCCCTCCCCGTAGCCTAACCCTAAGACTCCACTAACCTGTCCTGATGGATCTCGTGTTGGGGAGATCTCGTGTTGGGTACTGCGGTGGGTCTTGTGGCAGTTCTTGTGTTCACTTCTGAATGGGTACGTTTCCGAAAAATAGATTCGGAATACTTACCCATTCATTATGAAAAATGTCTAATTACTCACATTTTTGCAATAGAGATAGCTGATAATTAGCTGTCTGCTGTCTCTATGTCGCAAATTTAAGTTTCACAGAAGCGAAAGCAACCAATCTTTAAGTTGCCACAGAACAAGGGTCATCATGTGTACTAACTATCAGAGTGTACATGCAAAGCTATAATCAACATTTTTAATGCAGTTTAACACTGTATTCATTGTTATTACATACAACTCATTAACATGACATGGAGGAACGGAACAGCGCTGGACAGTTGCTAAAGAATCAAGCAGCAATAAGGGGATAGACAATACTTCTTCATCCCTGTGAGAATGCCAATATAAGTATTCCTTAAGATTTATAAAAGTGTTTACACCTTGCTCCAAGACACCTATACCCACCATAGTACTGGGGGGAAAGATTGCAGTTTCAAGCTTGATCTTAAAGATTGTCACTCTTTAGTATGTGCTTCTTTCTATTCTTTTTTATATTTCAGACATAAACTTATTTCTATACACAGTGATCTATATTGCAATATTTAACATATCACTTACTACAAGCACCAAAAGTTGAATATTTCCTCTTGAATGGGCTTTTTTGCATTGACACATATACACCAATTGCAGAAATGCAATGCAATTAATTTACTTTAACTTTCTTCAGAAGTATACAGAGTCTTTCAATTAGTAATATTTTGTTATTACTTTATCTGGTCAATACTGAAAGGAGATATAGCAGTAGGAGACATATTACAAAGATTAGTTTCATGAAACATGATATGGATACATTGTGTTTATTAAATAGTATATTAAATGCTATGAAAAAGACTAGAAGCTACACAGTAAAACACTTAGTTTATCTCATTCTGTAGAAGAACAGCAAGAAATATTTCTTTTATTTTATTTCATGCTTCCAGTGGATCTGTCACAGTGCCCCGATCACAGCACAGCAGTCTGCCATGAAGTCTGAGTGGAGCAGTGCATACAGTTTTTGTTATGCAGGAATGATGTAAATCCAGGTGTGAAGAAAACAATCCTGTAATAGATAAATGATTGGTGAATATAATTCAGTTGATGTAAATGTAAAAGTCACCTGCAACTATGAATCATCCTTCATGAGTTCTAATTGATACAGTAACAATAGTATTAGCGATGAACATTGAAAACTCTCTCCCATGGTTCACAGCCACACAAGTATAGCAGTCATGTTTTTTTTATTTTATTTATGTATATTACAAAAGAAGACTGTAATGCTGTACAAATACAAGATACAGAAATAAATTCAGGTCGCACAACTCTTATTACATGAACAAGCGGTCTTGTCATGATTCAGGCAAGATGTGTGCTTCTATTCTTAGGTCCTAAGTCTAATATGCATCTAGTGTTTGCTTGAAACCCGTTGCAAGCTGGGATAGTCATGACTGCAAGGCACATGCAGGTCTGGGCCCAAAAGCATAGCTATTGTTGTGTTGTGTTTTCAAGCTGGCAACCTAGATCAAGCAGGTAGAAGACACAAAGTTACATTGCTTGGGCCAAATTTGGCTGCTACCACAATGGTAATTCGTCACAAATGCGGTCACATGCTTCTATCCCTGCAATGTATGATACATCAGATGAAGCAGTGGCTGTAGTATTAGTGGTATAACATGAATGATAAGGGCACTTTTCAGTATTAGAGAGTAAAAGAGAAAAAAAGGTACATGGATGCTGCAAATAACATACAAACAGGAGAGGGATTGCTGTAGCAGGGTGTGTTTAACAATCAGAAATTCAGGAATATGTGGAAGTGAAATTGAAAGTGACACACAGGAGGAACAATGGATTACTTTACTGTAAAACATAGACAGTGACAGCAGATAAGAACCTTTGGCCAATCTAGTGTTCCCATTTTGTGATTGTTTTTTTTTAAACAACTTTTTATTGTTTTCATGTTTTGCAAACATTTGCAAACATTTATACAATCAGCATATCTGTTATCAATATATAAGACTTGCAAATACAGACAATAAACAAAGAAAAACAACATATTACACGCAATCAGAACCTATTTTTTTCCCCCAGAGAACATGGTCACCTATACAGAGATAACAGAGACACATACAGTTTAGAAGAATGTGCATCCGTATCCTCAACAGCAGGGAAGCTCTTGAACACCATAACAGATTAAGCTATTATATTTGTAACCTGATGAATAAACTAACCCCCTTTCCCCTCTTATAACCTGCATGCACCCAACTCTAGACACCCAAATTTCTCATGAGTGACCACCTGGTAGACTCAAAGAGGGACATGATGTGATCCCTTTTCTCTGGGCTAAGATATTCAATATACGTCCCCCATTTTTTATAAAATTTTGAGACTCCAATATTTATATTTGGTAGCGTAGCTCTTCTGTCTAAGTAAATAATTTCAGGGAGCGCATTTTTAACCATATGCAAGAATGGAGGGGATGATTTTGTCCACGCCTTCAAAATTTGCTTCTTCGCAACTGTCACTACTATAGATAGCAATGGGATGTGTTCTATAACCCCAGGGATTTCAACCCAGTCTATGAAGTGTGTCCATATCAAAGCAAGAAAACTCTTAGGTAATTTGGTCCCCAGAATATTATTGAGGAGCCCCAAAATTTTGTCCCAGAATTTTCTTATTTTCCCACGCTCCCACATGTTGTGTATAAAGGTAGCATTAGACCCACGACACTTTGGGCTTTGGCCAGTTTCTTCATCTGTCAAGTGCTTTCTTTGTGCCTGGGAGATATACACCCGGTTGAGAGTTTTAAAATGAACCTCCTGTAATATTGCGGAACTAAGAGCTTTTATTACACCATCGTAATATTTAAGGGGCTCCTCAGAAAAAGCTACATCTGGAACGTCTCTTGCCCAGGCTTTCAAGGGACGCTCCCATATTTTCTCCCTCCTGTCAGCACCCAATATGTCATAAACATAACGTACATGAAACTTGTGGGAACGTAGATAAGACAGAAGATTATGTATTAACTCTTCTTCTGTACTCATACAAGCTACCATTTGTTGTATGAAATGTCTAGTCTGCAGATACATAAAAAAAATTAGTATGTGGAACTTATCTTTGAGTTTGGAAAAAGGCATGAACTGCCCTCCCGGGTCAAACACATCGCAAATAAATTTTATTCCCTTGTCTCTCCATTGCAGATATTGAGCATTCTCTAGGCTGGGTGTAAAATTTAGATTCCCCCAAATAGGGCTAAAGCAAGATAAAGTATGATTCGCTTTACATGTTTTGTGTAGTCTGATCCATGCTTTGTATGTATCCCTAAAGAGTATATTTTCCTTAATCTGGTCTGGGATAAACTTACTCGGTGTATGCAATAAAGCACCCAAAGAATACGGATTCACTAAGTATTGTTCCAGGTCAAGATTAGTGAAACACTGCCTATGGAACAGCCAATCTGTAATAAACCGGAAATGGACTCCCAACGTGTATGACTGAACATCCGGAAAATTAAGACCTCCCCCATTTCTCCTCAGCTGAAGCCTTTCCCTGGCTACTCTGGGTTTTTTCCCCTTCCATAAGAATTTAAGGAACAGCTTAGTACAATAATCCATATCTGACTGCGACAAAGAAATGGGCAGCATCTGAATATAATATGCTAGCTTTGGAAAAATTACCCCTTTCAAGATTGCTTTCTTGCCCAAAAGAGATATAGGTAAAGCCATCCACTTCTGCATTATATCTGTAATAGTTTTTATTATCATATCAAAATTGGCGTGATATAATTTCCCTAACAAGTCCATTATCTGGACCCCTAGATATTTGAATTGCAGCTACGTTAATTTAAAATGCTTGCAGACCAATGCTACAATCCGAGGATCCTCTGAACCTTGTAAGATCATAACTTCTGACTTATTAGTTGACTCTGAAGCCAGGAAAGGAGCCAAACTGCATAATCATCTTTAGGATATGTGGAAGTGACTGGGTTGGATTTGCTATAAACATCAACATATCATCCACGTACATGGCTAGTTTCAGCTCATGCCCCCGGATAGCTACTCCCTTGTACCCCTTTGATGCTCGCATCACAGTAGCTAAAGGTTCTAATGCTAAGGCGAATAATAATGGTGACAAGGGACAGCCCTGTCGTGTGCCGCTCTGTATAAAAAATTGCTTAGATATAATGCCATTGCCGGCCACCTGGGTATACGGGTTTGAATATAATATATTTAACAAAGTAGTAAACTCAGAAGGAAAACCAAATTTATTTAGAGCTTCTCCAAGATGATCCCAGGTCAGCATGTCGGAAGCTTTTTCTGCATCTAGTGACAATATCAATTTTGCTTCAGAGTCCTGAGACCCTTCCACCTGCTGAATCAATGTTAATACCTTTCGGATATTTGTCACTGAATGCCGACCCCACATAAAGCCCGTTTGATCTCTATGTATAACAACTGGGCAAGATAATCTTAAGTCTATCAGCAAGAATCTTAGTAAGGAGTTTATAATCATTATTATGAAGTGATATTGGCCTGTACGAAGCCAGTAATGTAGGGTCCCTTCCAGGTTTGGGCAACTGCTGCATTAAAATACAGAGGGATACACTGCTGGTCAATTATAGAATTAAACAGTGCCTGCGGGGTCTCACCTATTTCGGGCGGCAAAATTCTGTAGAATTCTGGCCCCCCCCTGAAGCCATCCGGTGGCGGGGCCTTTGCGGGCTTCAGAGACTTAATTGCTGCCTGGACCTCTATCAGAGAGATTGGCGTGACAAGGGATTGGCTATGGCTCAGAGAGATCCTAGGAACAGACACTTCACTCCAGAATGTTTCCTTTTCAGCTTGATTTATAGGATCCTGGCTATACAATAGCTCATAGCAGTTTTTTAGTATCTCCAGGATATCCGTGTTTTTATGTTGTAAGGGGTGTGGGTCCCCGGTTAGAAAATCCCAATTTAGAAAATTCGAATAGTTAGAATAGTGTACATTTCGAAACAGAGCAAAGTAGAATAATGGTCAATTTCGAAAATCTGAATTTCGAAAATCTTCTAGTAGAATACATGTACTTTACGAAAAATCGGATTGCGAATCGTTCGCATACCGAAATAGCCGCACTGCAAATTTTTATGCGAAATTTTTGCAAACGGCAGCCGCAATGAGTTAGCTTTAGATTGTTGACAGGGATTAACTATACTTCCATATGAAGGGAGGGAGTGAGTGCTTTCATCTTCAAATCAAGCTTTTTGCTGCTGTCAGTTTTAATTTAATTTCATTTTATTTAATTTCAATTAATTTATTTAATAATTTTCTTTAATGTAATTAATAATATGTACACTGATTTTGTATATGTTTCTATGCCATACCAGTTATACTACCGTTACCACTATCCAGTCTTTGCTCAAATTCTATCCCACCAATGAGTATTGTTGCTAGTTTAGTTTCCATATAACCCCTTAGCAGACCTCTATCCTACATCACACTGCCACCAATGATGGCTCAAAACATGGGCCGACGTGGGCAGCACCTAGTCCCTGCATTTTAAGAGCACTAAGTCTTTGTAGATTAAGGACATTAGACCCTGGTAGGTTGAGGGTGCTAACCCTGGTTTATTAAGTTGGTGCCAAGTCTTGGATTATTTGGAAGGCATTAAGACCTCTTGTTAGAGGGTGCTACACATTGGTTTGTTATGAAGAAGCCAAGGGTTAAGCAGCAGGGACTTCCTGAATAAAGTGGCATAAGTTCTTCCCAGACGCCCAGAGGTAAGGGAGCAGGGAGCAGTGCATTCCTGGGAAAAGGTAAGAAAAATCCTTTTAATGGAGCCCACAGCCAGTAATAGCTATATTACTGGATTGGGCCCGTTACCAGAGCCTTCAGAAGGTAAGTCTAGAGCTCAGTGCTTCCATTGTCTCTGGTACTTCAGCCACTGCCTGGATATAAGAGTTCTCTCTCTTGCAATTATCAAGGGGACAATGGTTAAGTGCCCACCTCTGAGTGGGTAAAACAGCTATTTTAGATTTTTTTATTTTAATTCTAAAAATGGCTTTTATTCTTTTTGGAACCAGTGAGGGTTAGCGTTATGATTAGCTTGTGGGTAGGAGACTCTAGATTTAGGTTGTGGGGATAGGGTTAAGCTATGGGGAGGGAAGCCTTAGGTTTAGGCTATGAGGAGGGAAGTCTTAGGGTTAGGTTGCAGGAAAGGGAGTCTAAGGGTTAGGCTGCAGGGAAGGGAGGGTTAGGCTCAGGGTGAGGGGAAGAGAGGGTTAGGGCCATGGAAAAGGAGGGATAGAAATGTAGAAATAAAAGTATATTCTGAATAGGGAGTTATAGAGAAAATTCGAAAATAGAAATGTAGAAATAAAAGTATATTCTGAATAGGGAGTTATAGAGAAAATTCGAAAATAGAAATGTAGAAATAAAAGTATATTCTGAATAGGGAGTTATAGAGAAAATTCGAAAATAGAAATGTAGAAATAAAAGTATATTCTGAATAGGGAGTTATAGAGAAAATTCGAAAATAGAAATGTAGAAATAAAAGTATATTCTGAATAGGGAGTTATAGAGAAAATTCGAAAATAGAAATGTAGAAATAAAAGTATATTCTGAATAGGGAGTTATAGAGAAAATTCGAAAATAGAAATGTAGAAATAAAAGTATATTCTGAATAGGGAGTTATAGAGAAAATTCGAAAATAGAAATGTAGAAATAAAAGTATATTCTGAATAGGGAGTTATAGAGAAAATTCGAAAATAGAAATGTAGAAATAAAAGTATATTCTGAATAGGGAGTTATAGAGAAAATTCGAAAATAGAAATGTAGAAATAAAAGTATATTCTGAATAGGGAGTTATAGAGAAAATTCGAAAATAGAAATGTAGAAATAAAAGTATATTCTGAATAGGGAGTTATAGAGAAAATTCGAAAATAGAAATGTAGAAATAAAAGTATATTCTGAATAGGGAGTTATAGAGAAAATTCGAAAATAGAAATGTAGAAATAAAAGTATATTCTGAATAGGGAGTTATAGAGAAAATTCGAAAATAGAAATGTAGAAATAAAAGTATATTCTGAATAGGGAGTTATAGAGAAAATTCGAAAATAGAAATGTAGAAATAAAAGTATATTCTGAATAGGGAGTTATAGAGAAAATTCGAAAATAGAAATGTAGAAATAAAAGTATATTCTGAATAGGGAGTTATAGAGAAAATTCGAAAATAGAAATGTAGAAATAAAAGTATATTCTGAATAGGGAGTTATAGAGAAAATTCGAAAATAGAAATGTAGAAATAAAAGTATATTCTGAATAGGGAGTTATAGAGAAAATTCGAAAATAGAAATGTAGAAATAAAAGTATATTCTGAATAGGGAGTTATAGAGAAAATTCGAAAATAGAAATGTAGAAATAAAAGTATATTCTGAATAGGGAGTTATAGAGAAAATTCGAAAATAGAAATGTAGAAATAAAAGTATATTCTGAATAGGGAGTTATAGAGAAAATTCGAAAATAGAAATGTAGAAATAAAAGTATATTCTGAATAGGGAGTTATAGAGAAAATTCGAAAATAGAAATGTAGAAATAAAAGTATATTCTGAATAGGGAGTTATAGAGAAAATTCGAAAATAGAAATGTAGAAATAAAAGTATATTCTGAATAGGGAGTTATAGAGAAAATTCGAAAATAGAAATGTAGAAATAAAAGTATATTCTGAATAGGGAGTTATAGAGAAAATTCGAAAATAGAAATGTAGAAATAAAAGTATATTCTGAATAGGGAGTTATAGAGAAAATTCGAAAATAGAAATGTAGAAATAAAAGTATATTCTGAATAGGGAGTTATAGAGAAAATTCGAAAATAGAAATGTAGAAATAAAAGTATATTCTGAATAGGGAGTTATAGAGAAAATTCGAAAATAGAAATGTAGAAATAAAAGTATATTCTGAATAGGGAGTTATAGAGAAAATTCGAAAATAGAAATGTAGAAATAAAAGTATATTCTGAATAGGGAGTTATAGAGAAAATTCGAAAATAGAAATGTAGAAATAAAAGTATATTCTGAATAGGGAGTTATAGAGAAAATTCGAAAATAGAAATGTAGAAATAAAAGTATATTCTGAATAGGGAGTTATAGAGAAAATTCGAAAATAGAAATGTAGAAATAAAAGTATATTCTGAATAGGGAGTTATAGAGAAAATTCGAAAATAGAAATGTAGAAATAAAAGTATATTCTGAATAGGGAGTTATAGAGAAAATTCGAAAATAGAAATGTAGAAATAAAAGTATATTCTGAATAGGGAGTTATAGAGAAAATTCGAAAATAGAAATGTAGAAATAAAAGTATATTCTGAATAGGGAGTTATAGAGAAAATTCGAAAATAGAAATGTAGAAATAAAAGTATATTCTGAATAGGGAGTTATAGAGAAAATTCGAAAATAGAAATGTAGAAATAAAAGTATATTCTGAATAGGGAGTTATAGAGAAAATTCGAAAATAGAAATGTAGAAATAAAAGTATATTCTGAATAGGGAGTTATAGAGAAAATTCGAAAATAGAAATGTAGAAATAAAAGTATATTCTGAATAGGGAGTTATAGAGAAAATTCGAAAATAGAAATGTAGAAATAAAAGTATATTCTGAATAGGGAGTTATAGAGAAAATTCGAAAATAGAAATGTAGAAATAAAAGTATATTCTGAATAGGGAGTTATAGAGAAAATTCGAAAATAGAAATGTAGAAATAAAAGTATATTCTGAATAGGGAGTTATAGAGAAAATTCGAAAATAGAAATGTAGAAATAAAAGTATATTCTGAATAGGGAGTTATAGAGAAAATTCGAAAATAGAAATGTAGAAATAAAAGTATATTCTGAATAGGGAGTTATAGAGAAAATTCGAAAATAGAAATGTAGAAATAAAAGTATATTCTGAATAGGGAGTTATAGAGAAAATTCGAAAATAGAAATGTAGAAATAAAAGTATATTCTGAATAGGGAGTTATAGAGAAAATTCGAAAATAGAAATGTAGAAATAAAAGTATATTCTGAATAGGGAGTTATAGAGAAAATTCGAAAATAGAAATGTAGAAATAAAAGTATATTCTGAATAGGGAGTTATAGAGAAAATTCGAAAATAGAAATGTAGAAATAAAAGTATATTCTGAATAGGGAGTTATAGAGAAAATTCGAAAATAGAAATGTAGAAATAAAAGTATATTCTGAATAGGGAGTTATAGAGAAAATTCGAAAATAGAAATGTAGAAATAAAAGTATATTCTGAATAGGGAGTTATAGAGAAAATTCGAAAATAGAAATGTAGAAATAAAAGTATATTCTGAATAGGGAGTTATAGAGAAAATTCGAAAATAGAAATGTAGAAATAAAAGTATATTCTGAATAGGGAGTTATAGAGAAAATTCGAAAATAGAAATGTAGAAATAAAAGTATATTCTGAATAGGGAGTTATAGAGAAAATTCGAAAATAGAAATGTAGAAATAAAAGTATATTCTGAATAGGGAGTTATAGAGAAAATTCGAAAATAGAAATGTAGAAATAAAAGTATATTCTGAATAGGGAGTTATAGAGAAAATTCGAAAATAGAAATGTAGAAATAAAAGTATATTCTGAATAGGGAGTTATAGAGAAAATTCGAAAATAGAAATGTAGAAATAAAAGTATATTCTGAATAGGGAGTTATAGAGAAAATTCGAAAATAGAAATGTAGAAATAAAAGTATATTCTGAATAGGGAGTTATAGAGAAAATTCGAAAATAGAAATGTAGAAATAAAAGTATATTCTGAATAGGGAGTTATAGAGAAAATTCGAAAATAGAAATGTAGAAATAAAAGTATATTCTGAATAGGGAGTTATAGAGAAAATTCGAAAATAGAAATGTAGAAATAAAAGTATATTCTGAATAGGGAGTTATAGAGAAAATTCGAAAATAGAAATGTAGAAATAAAAGTATATTCTGAATAGGGAGTTATAGAGAAAATTCGAAAATAGAAATGTAGAAATAAAAGTATATTCTGAATAGGGAGTTATAGAGAAAATTCGAAAATAGAAATGTAGAAATAAAAGTATATTCTGAATAGGGAGTTATAGAGAAAATTCGAAAATAGAAATGTAGAAATAAAAGTATATTCTGAATAGGGAGTTATAGAGAAAATTCGAAAATAGAAATGTAGAAATAAAAGTATATTCTGAATAGGGAGTTATAGAGAAAATTCGAAAATAGAAATGTAGAAATAAAAGTATATTCTGAATAGGGAGTTATAGAGAAAATTCGAAAATAGAAATGTAGAAATAAAAGTATATTCTGAATAGGGAGTTATAGAGAAAATTCGAAAATAGAAATGTAGAAATAAAAGTATATTCTGAATAGGGAGTTATAGAGAAAATTCGAAAATAGAAATGTAGAAATAAAAGTATATTCTGAATAGGGAGTTATAGAGAAAATTCGAAAATAGAAATGTAGAAATAAAAGTATATTCTGAATAGGGAGTTATAGAGAAAATTCGAAAATAGAAATGTAGAAATAAAAGTATATTCTGAATAGGGAGTTATAGAGAAAATTCGAAAATAGAAATGTAGAAATAAAAGTATATTCTGAATAGGGAGTTATAGAGAAAATTCGAAAATAGAAATGTAGAAATAAAAGTATATTCTGAATAGGGAGTTATAGAGAAAATTCGAAAATAGAAATGTAGAAATAAAAGTATATTCTGAATAGGGAGTTATAGAGAAAATTCGAAAATAGAAATGTAGAAATAAAAGTATATTCTGAATAGGGAGTTATAGAGAAAATTCGAAAATAGAAATGTAGAAATAAAAGTATATTCTGAATAGGGAGTTATAGAGAAAATTCGAAAATAGAAATGTAGAAATAAAAGTATATTCTGAATAGGGAGTTATAGAGAAAATTCGAAAATAGAAATGTAGAAATAAAAGTATATTCTGAATAGGGAGTTATAGAGAAAATTCGAAAATAGAAATGTAGAAATAAAAGTATATTCTGAATAGGGAGTTATAGAGAAAATTCGAAAATAGAAATGTAGAAATAAAAGTATATTCTGAATAGGGAGTTATAGAGAAAATTCGAAAATAGAAATGTAGAAATAAAAGTATATTCTGAATAGGGAGTTATAGAGAAAATTCGAAAATAGAAATGTAGAAATAAAAGTATATTCTGAATAGGGAGTTATAGAGAAAATTCGAAAATAGAAATGTAGAAATGGAAGTATATTCTGAATAGGGAGCTTTATGAAATAGAATTGTTCGAAATTGAGAATAATAGCAATAGAGAATAATCGAAAATAGAACAATCGAAATACAAATACAATCGAAATGTGCATGTTTCGTAACCTATTACATTCGAAATAGGGAACGTTCGAAAAAGCGAAAATTCGAAATTGCGAACTTTCGAAATAGCGAAAATTCGCAATTTAGTGGTCGAAATAGAGATTTTCGAAATTGGCATTTTCTAACCGGGGACTGCATACCGTTGTAAGTCCCCATGGGCATCTTCCAGTGCAGCTATGCAGATAGGCTTCTATTCTCCTTTTTAGCAAGTTCGATAATAAATGGCCAGTTCGATTACCCCATTTATAAAATCTAAATTGTTTCTGGAAGGCGGTTTTATCTCCCATCTTATGTATAATACCCTCTAATTGTGTTCTTTGAACATTATATAGCTGTAGATGGTGTTGAGTGGGCTGAGACACGTATACATGATAAGCTAGTAGCAAGTCTTTCTGCGTCTGTTCGTATTCCTTAACCATTGATTTACGGTACTCAGAAACATACAAGATGATATTACCCCTTGCTACAGCCTTGAAGGCTTGCCATAACAACTTCTATATGTTCAGAATTGGAATGCTTAAAAGTGGCCCAAGTTGCCTTCAACATATTCCTAAACTTCAGGGAATTAGATAGATATGCAGGGAACCGCCACAAACCCATTCTCCTCCTGCCTTCTGACTCGTTTAGATGAGCCCACACCACCGCATGATCTGAGATGATAATGAGTTCAATCTCTGTCTTTTGAGCTATGGCAATAGGGTTTCAGAGATCAGCAGGTAGTCCAACCTTGAAAGGGATTTATGAGCTGCCGATAAGCAGGAATATGTCCTATCAGAGGGGTGTCTTACTCGTCATACATATATTAGTTGTAAATTTTTTGCAAATTGAATGCTTCCCAATTTAGGAGGTCGCCTCATTTGCTGCAGCCCAGATTGCCTGTCCAGTGAGGGGGATGCTACTAAATTAAAATCTCCTCCAACTATCAGGGACCCATCCGTATGGACATAAAGTAAGGACATAAGATGCATAAAGAATTGTTTGCTTTAAACATTTGGGGCATACACACTACATAACGTAAAATTCTTACCATTAATGGAAACATATAATATAGCGTCCTTCGCTATCTACATGTTACGTATGTACGTCACAGGATAACTTTTTATTAACAAGGATGGCCACTCCCCTGGCCTTAGAATTGAACGGTGCAGCCCCCAAAACCTTATATTGGCCACAACTTAATTTGCACATTTCCTCAGCAATCAGATGGGTCTCCTGTAGCATGACAATGTCTAATTTTACACCAATAGACGCTTCCTTTTAACAGGAGAATTAATCCCACCTATGTTCCATGTCCCAATCTTAAGCTCAGCCATACAGTGAGTCACAACGATGTAACATATTCATACCATGATACCCCTGTTTATAAAGTGATTAAGGAGCATACGAGTAGGGGAAAATCACAATTTTACACTTAATTGCAATGAGAGCGAATTTATCCTTATCATACTTATTCCTAACCACCACAGAAGGATATCTGAGGAAAGGGAATTTCTGGCAGTGATATAAGGCATTTAGGTGAATAAAAACCATGAACTTCTGGATATAAACAATAAAAAAGAATATAGTATGCAAAGCAACGTAGCAATGCATATAACAACTTAAACATAAAGAGTAGAACCTCAAAAGAAGGCAGTGACGTCCAGCCATATTTTGTAACCATAAAAGGTCTGAACCTCCGGGATGTCCAAAACCTATATACCGTTTAAGAAATATGAAAAGAAGGAAACAAAACATAGGTAAGTTTCCGAAGATACTTGCGCCAGCCTGCTGCCTCCAATATCTTCATGTTGCCGGGAACCGCAGGTAAGTCCAATATCGAGGACCAAGATAGCGCCATTAAGCTCTGTGCCATCATATCAGCGAGTAGTAACATTAGTTATATCAGGTGGGGTTAGGAGATCCAGATTCTCTCTCCAGCTGATCCAGGAAATGCTGGGCCTCAGATGGTGTAAAGAAATCTTTGTGATCCCTTCTGTGATAAATACGCAACCGTGCAGGATAAATCAGCGCAAACTTTTTCCCAGATTTCACCAGCGACATGCAAATGACAGAGAATTCCTTGTGCGCTTTCATAACTTCCACGGAGTAGTCCTGGAAGAGGTGAAGTTTTGCTCCTTCCCAAGCTATTTCCGCAACTTGCTTGCTTGCAGACCACAGGATAGACTTGTGCAAATAACTAAGGCAACGGAATATCACAGGCCTCGGTCTCAGGTTCGCACCTTCCCTCAGCGGGCCCAGGTGATGCGCCCTTTCTACCACTAGATCTTTGCACTGCTCTTCCACTTTCATTATAACTGGAAGGTGCATTCCCATTTTGTGATTTTTTAAATGCTATTTGGAATGACTTCTGTTCCTATTCTATTCCATAAGGCCCCACTGATTTGTCTACTTTCTGTTCTGAGGGCCTCATTTACAATTTACAGAATCAATTTGGCCGCGATTTAAATCAAATCACACGAGTTTCAATAGAAAACCACTGCGATTAGACCTTTAAAAAATCGCAGCAACTCGTGTGAGATTTAAAAATAACTAAGTGCTGCATGGCTGAAAGCCTTAGCCATGCTGTGCTGATAGAACTACAAGGCTAAGCATTGCTTAGCCTTGTAACAATATCAGCGTAAGCATGGTAAGGCTTCTAACCATGCCGCGCTGTGTGTGTTGTGTGTGTAACAGAAAAAAAAACGTGTGAATTTAATAAAACATTTTCCCTCACTAATAATGTCCCTTAATGTTTGCGTACAGCAGGCTTAAAGCGGCAGGGCTTAAGGAAAAAAAAAAAAACATTGAAAAATTGTCCAAAGAGTTGGGACAAGCTGGGAGGCGGGCGGGACTGCCGGACAGTCCCCCGAAAGCGGGACTGTCCCGCTCAAATCGGGACAGTTGGGACCTATGGTGTAATAGTATAGCTGGTCAGTATCTGTGTGCAGTAAGCAATTCAAAGAAGATTTTGCATGCAAAGAATACAATTAAATTTGACCCTTTCTGAATACCGCGATGTAAGTTTAAAGGGTCAAATCACGCGATTTCTGGCAAAATCGTTTTTTGTAAATGAGAATTCTGTTAACACCTTCTCAATAAAAGGAAATATAACAATGTCCTATATATCAACATTATTGCAATTTAACTTATTTTCCCCTATCTTGTTTCATGAATACTGAAAATTATCTGCTGTAACCCTGTCACCCTCAACAAGACTCTTAGGCCTAGATTTACTAAACAAAGAACATGGAAAAGTGGAGATGTTGCCCACTGCAACCAATTAGATTCTAGCTCTTACTTTCCAGTTACAGTATATACTAGTAATGTAAGCTAGAATCGGATTGGTTGCTATGGGCAACATCTCCTTTTTGTTCTTTTTCACAGTTTAGTAAATCTAGAACTTACTCTCTGTTTAAGTCTTAATATACATGGTTTTCTCCTTTCACTTACTAAAGAGGTTATTTTTCTCCTGTGCTTACTGACTGCAAATTTTTTTTTCTTCCCTTTGGTCCTTTGCATCTCTGATCACAATCTATTATTATTTAAGCCTATATTTTTGAGTCTGGTTGGTTTCCTAAAGGTGGTCATTTTTGCTTTTACCATACTACCTCCTTTGCAAACCATATTGATACTGGTTAGTTGCTGTTAGTTTTAAAGCTTTTACATTTTCCCAGACTACTATAAGTGCATCCCCCTTATCACCAATTTGTTTACACATTTCTCTATACCTAGATAATCAGTCTTTATAAAATCTAGCACTGTGTTTGAGGTTGTCGCTATAGTTTGATGATTACTGGATTACAGGTTTTTTTCCACACTTAGCCGTGCAGATGTTTCATATGAATGGATGGATAATGGATTCCCATTAAAGAACAGGTAAAATGAAGACCTCAAGAATACGGGAAGTAGAAATAAACGTAGGATTCAAGCTAGGGAGGCATACCAGATTGTACTTTTCCTATACTAAGGAAACTTAAGTGAATCTGAGGGTCTCATTAATACAAAAAATACCACAAATATTCCTTGTAAGGAAGTAATGATTCAGGGGATATGGTGGTTATAGGCAGAGTAGAGACAGTGGTAAGGAGTGGAAATGAGTTTAGAAAAGTAGGGGTGGTGGTTTGTAAATTTGAAGGCTCTGTATGTAAAAGTGACCAAATAAACTTTTATTTCAAAGGAGATTAGTAGAAAGTGGCTTCTAGCAGTAGTAAGCATTTGGCAGAAATGATTAGTAATGGCAGGCTGCTGACAAAGGAAACTTTGGCAGGTATTGGCAAGAACAGACACAAGGAAGTGAATAAAAAGTATTAGTAGAATCCATAGTTCCAGTAATAAAAAAAAATTGATTTGCAGTGACTATAAGTGTGATATGAAGCAAAGGAGACTGTTATGGATGATACCTACTGAAAAGAACCATAGAAGAAGGAAAGCAAGTCCTAAAGGAAGAAAAAACTATTATTTCATTCTTGGATAACGACACTTTAACATCCAGCTAGAGATATTAAAAAAACAGGCAGAACAGCATGAAGGAAGCACATGAAAAAACAGATTAAAGGAAAAGGGGGAGATCCGATATGTAGCACAAGGGAAACTGTTAAGGAGGAAGGAGACAAAGCTAAAATGGCAGCGAGCCAGATCCTGAGTTCAGTACGAAAGCGTACTTACGCTAGCCACAATTTCTACTTTTTGTATGTATGGGGTGGCAGATGTTAGGCGCGGCAGATGTCAGGCATCGTAACTCTGATCGTATGTACCTTCCTCGTAAATAAGTATGAGGGGGCAGGTTATCCTTGCGATGGCCGGAAATACGCTTTGTAGGCAGAGGGAGGCATTTAAATCATACAGTATGGGCCGGGTTAGGCTGTAACATGCAACAATCCATTACGTACGACCATACTTATGCTTGGAAAAGTTAAGGTAGGGTTTGGTACTCGTAAATTAAGGAAATTACGTGTGACTGAGGGGAGTGCCTGGGGGAGTGCATAGGGCTTACGATCGCGTAAATACGCTACGAAATCGTACTTAATCTGCACTTAGGTCTGGATCTGGCCCAGTATCACAGAGGACCAAAGAGTGAGTAGGTACAACCAATTAACTTTGCTTTTTAGCCTCTGGTCAGTAATGATTTCTAAAAAGTTAACTAAATGTAACCTTAAGGTTTCCCTTTTTATATATTCAGGCATTCAGAAATGCTACCAGAAATTTCACCATAGGCAATGGCACAAACTAAATAGCACAGGTCAATAAGAAAATGGAACAACAGTATTCTACTAACAGTGGACCAAATCTAGTCCTCTGCTGCTGGATTCCCATTGCATCCTAACTTCTGTACAGGTAAAGGAAGGCCGATCTCCTTGCTCGTAAGCAGGAACCTACCATAAATTTGTAGCACCATCCTCACTTAAAATGGGGACAGTACAGAAATCTGGATACAGTGAAAGGGCTTAACCTACTTAACCCCTTACTCATCACTTAATCATACTTATCATTTAAATCCCTCCCCCTACCACCTTGCATACTCGCAATATGCAAGCCGCTCCTTGTTGGAAGTCTTATGCGCATGAAACAAGGAGAGGCTTGAAATAAGTAATGAAATGCCCCCCGTTTTATAAGTCTGCATTTGGTTCACCTGAAAAATGAATTTAATTTCCAAACTGAAGTTATTATAATTGTATTACCACATAATAAGCTGAAAAAAAGTGTAAAGACTTATCAAGGTAAAAATCCCAAAAACATTTGTCACATACTCTGCCCTATTTCAAAACTTTCGGGTGATTATAGTCCAGACCCTCTGCGAGTGCAGTGACAGTGGAGAGCCAAAGCTGCATGATGAGTCCAATGTGGTTGAAAGGAGACCACTCCTATCATATGTACAGATGAGGGAAGGTCCCTAATACATTAAGTGGGGGCAGCTTGGAAATCTGGATAAACTCTGAAAAACGCCCCCTGCTGTAAAATTGAAATCCCTGCCCCCCTTTACCTAGTATACACATCTTACACAACACACCCCTTAATTCCCAGATAGCACAGAGGTCTGTATTCTGAGGATCGAGGTCCATGCTGTAAGTCTGCTGCGTGGTCACCGAATATGGGCCTTTTCCTCCTGCAAACATCGCCAAATGCGCACATATCATAAGTCTAGGTGCAGTACTATGTTTGTGGCATCATGATATGATGTGTAGAGTGGGGAAAAAAAGAAACAGAAGAGCAGTGTTTCCCAAAGAATCTCCTCTAAATGTTGTGAAGGCTGTATTGTCAAACACATTTCTGTGTGAAAGTCATTTTACACACCAGATCTAACTATAAATATGTTCTTGTATTCTCCCAAATAATGCACATTAAGGAGAAAATAATTTATCCAAAAATCTCTACTTACTAAAAGAGAAATTCCCAGTAATGAATGAATAATGAATGGTGTGCGTCCTGAGGTGCAAAGTCGTCTTTAACCTCAGGCAGCAGTAAGAGTGTTAACACCAGTGGTGGTGGAAGCTTTACTTTCTATTTATAATGCTCTTTTTATATGTTCATTAACACATACATGGTTTATTAACACTGAAGATGTAACCAAATCTTTAATGTAACTTGACATTATAT
>WWET01001002.1:365114-387603 GCA_011038615.1 Limnodynastes dumerilii
AAGGCTACCTTAACTTCAGCCGGCGTAAGGAAGGGGCCTTACGCTCACACAGGAGCGTATGGTCGCTTAGCCTGCCCACCTACCCTCATTAAACTAACTCCCCCCCGCCCACCTACACTAACCTGAACGTAGGGATGCTGGGTGACGTCCCCTCCAGCGTCCCTACGGCGCTGCTACGGACGCCCGATCCAGGATCGGGCGTTGCCGTAGCAACGCTGGGCAACATCTGCCCGGCGCATGCGCAGATCGGCCGATCTTACGCTTACGCCCGCCGTCCTAGCGACGGCAGGTGTACCTCTGGATCAGGTTCATAGAAACATAGAAAGTGACGGCAGATAAGAGCCACATGGCCCATCTAGTCTGCCCATTTGTTTATTGAAAACTATACTGACCCTAGACCCTATTTACCCTCAATTTGGTTTACAATTTAGGATATCCTTATATTTATCCCAAGCATGTTCAAATTGTTCTACTGTATTGGCCTCAACCACCTCAGATGGGAGAATATTCCACTTATCTATCACCCTTTCAGTGTAGTAGCTATTGTTCATTGAATTACGTCCGTCTATGGAAGACGGTTGTAGTTCTGGATCCGGCCCAATGTGCCAATCAATTGATAAAATTCTTCAAAAACAACTTCAAACTGAAATCAAAGAAATTCCATTACCACAAGTGAGGAAATCCCAACCAGCAGGAGAACCAGGTTGCTTAGGTGGATATTCTCACACATAGGGCCAGATTTACTAAGCTGCGGGTTTGGAAAAGTGAAGATGTTGCCTATAACAAGCAATCAGATTCTAGCTTTCACATTCTATTACGTAATAGAGAATGTCAGCTAGAATCTGATTGGTTGCCATGGGCAACATCTCCATTTTTCCAAACCCTCAGCTTAGTAATTCTGGCCCATAGGGTCTGTTGTGCATATTTCTTAAAACAGAACGGCAATACATTTACAAAGACCACCATGTGTGCATAGGAACCTGCACCAGGGCAGGGTAGGAGCAATATTTATCAACTAAACACTACTGCCCCCAACCCAGCTTGGAATGCTGTGTACCATCCTTTCAGCTAAAGGTGGTGAGGGGGAAGGGACCACGTTTAATTGGGAAGGCTATTAATACAATGTGGGCAATTACTACCACTCTTACTGAGGAGCAGGTATTAAAAGAACTTTCAAAGCTGAAAGTGGACAAATCAGTGGGACCAGATGGGATACATTGTACTGGCAAAACCATTAACTGAATTATCAAACCAATCACTAATAACTGGGATGATTCCAGAGGACTGGAAAATAGCAAATGTCGTCCATCTGCATAAAAGTGGAGGTAGGGAAGAAGCATCAAACTACCGACCAGTGAGTCTACAGTAGTAGCAGTGAGTCTAACATCAGTAGTAGGGAAATTGATGGAAATACTGTTAAAGGAACAAATTGTACAGTATCTTAAATCCAGTAACTTACAGGATCCCAAGCAGCATGGATTCACTGGGGGAAGATCATGTCAAACAAATCTGCCGTCGCTGATCCATGGCTGCGGGCATGGTGCCGAGGGCTGGCGATGGCGCAGGGAAATGTGAGTGTTTTCATATGCCATCATGTAACAGTAATTAGTAGCGTGTGATGTAAACATTAGCCATTTTTAGACAGACTAGGTGGTTGGTTTTGATTAACCCTTTGCCACACAAAGGTTCAAATGAGTGTTGATTGTGACAGAAAAGGGTGTGCTCCAACAATTGTCCCTTATTCAGACCGAAACAGTCATAAGTATGTTCAGTTTACAGCAATACATTTGTACCCATCACAAAGTATGTCTAAGTTCAGGGAGATGTTGACAGCTGACATTCCACAACCTATTGTGTTCACATATAACCTTCTGAACAAAATCTATGTAAAGTATGGGGGTTATGCATTGCACAGTTTTAAAAATAAAGAAATGCACACACACACACACACACACACACACACACACACACACACACATATATGTATTCATTAAGAAGCTATTTTTATTCAAGACTCTACTTTTTCTGCGTTTGTGTTGTCTCAGAAGCACTTGCACAAATCATACACACCATCTCCACTATACATTACATAAAAATGGCATTTGGCTCACTGGGGCAAGACAACGTACTGTATCTGAAAAAGTGATGGGAATTGTGCTTGGCTGTACTTTTTACATATACAAACTGCCATACTTGCCATGAGATACAGAGCTGCAGTTGCGTGTGTTTCTGGGACTAAGTCTATGGGCCATATTTTCTAAACCGCGGGTTTGGAAAAATGGAGATGTTGCCCATAGTAACCAGATTTTAGCTGACATTTTCAATGATGTAATAGGAAAGTGAGAGCTAGAATCTGATTGGTTGCTATGGGCAACATCTCCACTTTTCCAAACCCGCAGCTTAGTAAATCTGTCCCTATGAGTCACAAAGTTTGGCTTGTCTTTGTAAACATTATAATATAATGTAATTGAAAAAAATATATGCTACTGTTTTGCTGTTTTGATATTTGCCAAACTCAGATTGACATGATGTTAAAAAATCAATAGAGGAAAGATTAACAATTGAAAATGGTTTGATAAATAATAAATAAGGGTTTCCTCCTTGCGGCATGTCTCATGTCTCAAATGAATCCTGTTGTTGCCTAAGATTACAGTAATACAATAGTAATACAATAATAAAAACAATCCTTTAGCAACAAAATCCAGATTAAGTATCATAATATATGTGCATTTATTTGCAAATGTACAACTCACTTTCTGTTTGTGTATTTTTGTGGGTTTTTTTTACATTGCAATGCACAATGTATCTTACGATTAAGCGTAAATATGTATAAATTCTTTTTATTCTTGATGTAGCAGTAGGGAAATAAATATAATGCTAATAATGGGGTAGATCCAGAACTACGTTTGCCGAACGTTTATTCGCGTAGCGTATTTTCGTGCGCGTAAATTCGCTACACTCCCCTCGGCACACCCCTTGAACGTACGTATTTTGTCAAGATACTCTTTCCAAACCCTACTTTAACTTTTTCTAACGTAACCGCATTCATACGCGCGCGTACGTATGACCTAGACGAATTTACGCAGCTAAGCACGCCCATACTGTACACTTTAAATACAACCCCCCGCCTACTTCACATATTTCAGACGTATTTTGGAGTAACGTAAAATTGGCACGCCCACACGTAAGTATTAACGTGACACATACGTGAATGGCCTATACGTTCACAATTATGCTACGTTAATGTGCGTATATTCTATGGTGCGTAAGCGCAGTATGTACAAAACAGCAATTTTACGTGTCTGCCACACGTAATTTCGCTCCGAAGCGTTGTTCTGGATCAGGCCCAATGTTATTAGAGTTTAAGAATATATATTGATGTGTCCATAACAGCCACTCAATATGCAGGTGGTATGTAATCATGAGTGCCATGGCTGGAACCAGCCTATGTTCCATGCCAGTTGCCTGTCACCTGTCTATGCTTAGTTTATACAGGGATTCATAGTCAAAGTCTGGGGCACAGGACATGGGGGGTGCACTGCCCAGCTGCTGTCTGCAGTTACTGTTTCAGAAGCTGCAGAATACATGAGGACCATTAAGGTGATTGTAATGTAGAAAACAAAATAACATAAATGTAAGTTTAAATTAAATTTAACAGAAGGTATTATTATGGGGCATAGAGAGCCCTATAATAGGGATAAGATTACTTGGTGTAATTAGAGTAATATGTGCTACATAATAAAGGCCTTTATAGCTCCTTAGTTATTATGAGTTTATGCCCAATAATATGGCTCTATATGCCCCATAATAAAGCTTTTTATTACTCAATAATTGCTTAATAAGGCCCTATGTTTCCCCACAATAGGTTTTTTATCTTATTTTTTTATATACAGTAATTTCAGCACAATTAAGAAAGTAAAAGAACACTTATATGAGGCATGTAGTTACAGTATAAGACCCATACTAAATCTCTTTATACCTCCCTAATTGTGTTAGAATAATCCCCCATGGGTCTTTATATTCCCTTATTACAGTACCCTATTATTCAATTATAGTGCTATTATGGGGTTAGTGCCTATTATAGTGGATAATTTGAGAAAAATAGTGCTTTATTATAGTATATATAGACTATAAGCCACATAATAAAACTATTTATTCTTTAAAATATCCCCATAATTGGCTCTATATCTTAATAATTATAAGGCTTTATATTATATAGGACAGGATCCAGAATGAATAAAGACAGCCGATTGAATATGCTACATGCATACGTTGGCTGTCATTTGGCACTTGGTACCGTGAATTCTGCATCGGAACGCGGCTGACCAATTCTGTCTTTGTCGGCGTGGCGGGGATACTCACCATGCGTACAAGATACTTACACGCACACACTTAGACTAGGGTTCATTTAGTCAACAGTATGTTTTTTAAGCATGCGGGAAGAAACCGGAGCACCCAGAGGAAACCCACGCAGATATGGGGAGAATATAACAAATCCACACAGATAGGGCCTAGTACAGGAATCAAACTCATGACCTCAGTGGTGTGAGGCACAAGTGCTACTCACTGAGGCACTGCTCATACAATAAGGATGTTCCAAAGCCCTGATCCCCCATTCCATATGCAGTCTTCTGTATGTAGAACCTCAGGTTGTGCATGTGGAAGGTCCATACATGCGAGGGGAATGCAAGGGGTGTGAACTCCCCTCACATGTACAGAATGTAGGATACCAAAGTCTGCATGTTAGCCTAATTCTTCATCAGGTCCACAGACCAGTATTGTGGGTGTTCATATGAGTGCAAATAAGAAGGAATAAAAAGTTTTATTACATGACTGTATTTAATATTCCTCTTTAATGTCTCCAAAATATCCCTATTATAAACCTCCATGTTTACCCCATTACAATGTTCTGTATTTTTTCCATAATAAAGCTCTACAAGATTTCTAGCTCTATTAAGGAGAAATATTTAGGAAATATAAAGCATTATATTACGGGGGCAATATAGAAGCATTTTATGATGGGAATACAGAAACCTATTATAGGGGTTATTTGGAACGCAACTAAGGAGAAATAAAGAGATTTGTTATGGGGTGAATGTACTGTAGTTGGATGGTAGTCTATCTATCTGTCTGTCTGTCTGTCTGCCTGCCTGCCTATCTATCTATCTATCTATCTATCTATCTATCTATCTATCTATCTATCTATCTATCTATCATTTTTAAGTGTTCTATTTATTACCCGTGCTAATGTATGGTTTCTTAAACTATTTAAATAAAAAAAAAATCCATAGACTATAGCTGATAAAATGTGTCACCTTTGCTGATGGAGGAAGGATATGTTATTTGATTACAAACATCCGTGAATGTTAAACATTCCGAATACATTAACTCTGCAAGGACCATATCACTTGATCAAGCCCCATTGATTGGGTGCCCTCTAAATATTTATACACTTATTGATAAACTGCCTGTTTTTCACATGTCCATGAGTTGAAAGTGAAATCCCACTACTTATTAGGCGAGTGCAGTGGTTTATGCTTAGATAGTATGTTGCCCCATGTAATTGTTCGGTGGTATATATTTCTGCTTCATGTTTCTATGTCTAGGTTAAATAATACTGAATTCCTTTACAACATTCATTGAATTGGGAAACAATTTTTTCTAGGTGTTATAAAAAACTATTTAAACTTATTTATTTTAAAACTTGTAGTACAGGTGTATAGAAATATATACAGCAATAGCTACCAATAAAGGTATAATGGGACACTATTCTAATAGGGCTGACAAGAACTAAAGATCTGATGTTAAACCTAAGCAAAATAAAAGAACAGACAGCTGACATCAGATCTAATCCTTCCCCCAGCTTGGGTGACATAATCCACATGAGCAGAGCGCTGCATGTCACTGGGTGTCCTTGATGGAATTGTAGCATTGTAATGTGCAGCTGCCCATCTATTATTCTATTTATACTGCAGACACATGGCACCAGGCAGATCAGGAGCTGCTGAATACCTCTTGTTGATGCTGTTTGCTTGATATGTTTGGCTCATGTGTCAGCCTAATCTAACAGGGTCTAACAAATGAAGATGTTTTAGGGACTGCAGTGACAAATGGATAATACTGTAATGTATTCTTTGTTACCCTGCATATCTAAAGAATATTATCTGGTGGCTGTAAAATGTTTTCTGCTATTTTATAACATTTGCATTTTTTAAGTGGTAATTGGCTGTTGTGTCTAATCCAAATAATTGGGATATAATAGGTTAAATGACACTTATTGCAAACTAGAAACTTTCCCGTCAACTTAAATTGCCCATGCCTGCCTAAATATTCAATATTTATTACTTAAATACCACTTAAAGCAAGATGATTTCTTAGAGACAGTGTACAGATTTTACACTGTATGCAAAATAATAACCAGATCCCTGCATGCTTCCCGTGAACTCCCCTTTCACTTCCCTCTCTCAGTCGGAACAAGTGTGAATTACGTTGCCATAAAGCAGCCTTAAGTCACGCTTGCAGATCAGCGGTCTATCCGACCACTGATCCGCTTGTAAATGGGGGAAATACAATTTACATGCTTCCCCCCCACCCACCTTGGCAGGTGGAGGGGAAGTATAGCCCCTTCCCACCTAAATGCCATCGTACGAAACTAAGTTCTGTACGATGGTAGTAATGTTAGTGTTACGCTCATAACACTAACGTAACATCTGGAGGGTGCTTGCGTGCATAATTGGGCTATCTTTATTAATACTGGATCTGGCCCTAAGCCTTAACAGTCAGGATAATGTCAGCAGATGTACAGTCCATTTTGTATCAGTCCCAGGGACTGCAACTAAAAATGAATGGACTCAGGTTCTTGCTCATGCACAAAGGGTCATATCCAGACTTAAGAATAATAGGCATAAGTCGGGCTGTGAATGATCATACTGTGCATGTGCACACCAGAACTGGTATGGAACTGTTTATATGCACTCAGTATTCTGTATGTTGGGGTGTAACAACACTCTGTACCTTAAATTATATGCATAATAGGCATGGGGAGGCATTTCAAGTTTACACTATGGGCTGGGTCAGGCACTTCCAAATGACGATGCATTCTGTACAAACAGCAATACACGCAGAGAAGTTTAGGTAGGGTTATGTCCGTAAGTCAGCAAAATTCCACACGTGAGAGGGAAGTGTTATTGGAGTATGTGACTTTCACAAATCTGTGCATATGGAAAATACTCAAGTCTGGTTCAGGCCCTAAGGGTCAAAACATATTTTAGTATAAGTGTGTGGACAATTTAACCCTAGCAGTTTATGGGTTTTGTGAGCACTTATTGGTAGCTGTATCCATATTTATGCTATGTTCCTATAGGCTATATTATCTCTTAGGTTGTCATGTACAGACTAAAAAAAAGTCATTTGAATATTGAAATATTTTTACTTTTTACTGATACCTTAACTCTATAAAGTAGATAATTAGATTATTAGATATGGGTAAATCTGAGATACAATGATTGAACTTTTAGGACCAGATCTACCAAGCTGCAGGTTTGAAAAAATGGAGATGTTGCCTATAGCAACCAATCAAATTCTAGCTCTCACTTTCTTTTTACACACTAGAGAATGTCAACTAGAATCTGATTGGTTGCTATGGGCAACATTTACATTTTTCCAAACCTACAGTTTAGTAAACCTGGCCCTTAATATTTATTAATTATAACAGACATGAAAGTATAAGACACAAACAGGATTGTAATTGCTTATTGTATTTCTTTTGTCTTTCTACAAATGGGTATGTATGTTACTACAGTCCTAGTATCGCTCAGTTCACTCACACAAGGAGTTGATTAGTATTTCTGAAGCTTCTTGCTTTTACTTGTCAGTGATAGGCAATTAGTGATGATGCCAAAGCTTTATTCCAAAATCTGGAACTAAACGTGACAAGCACTTTAGAGGGTTAATGGTAAAATTACTATAGGCAAGGTACTATGCCTCATGGCCCTGGAGCATTTCTAATAGCCCTGGAACACGACACCTGAAAAACCTGCATAGCTACAAGAAACATGTTGAGTTAAAATCAAATGTGCTAAGAAAATGCTAAATGTAAACTTTTAATTAATCTATATTTCATGTACATTGTGTTTTGGATGTTTGTACATTATTTCATGCCTAGTAATCAAAAGTGACTGAAAGATCACATTGCATTACAGCCTCTAGCTAAATCATGACTTAATGCTTTCTACATCATTCTACATTCTAGAACAAAAACAACTCTAGCTTTAAACTTTTAGCAGAAAGAACAGTATATTGCTATGTTAACCCTGAACCAAACATTGAAAATACTTTATTTTCTATAATAGTACACCTGAGAAAAAGTCATTCACTTGTGTGTGACCTCTTTTACTAACTGCTAGTCTTACCATACCTTCCAACATATGAGATTTGGAAAGAGGGACAAAATTTTGAGGCATGGTAGAGGAGGGATGTCTTGTGCCACTCAGTGGGGGTGTCTGGGTAAAGTGGGTGTGTTTTATACCACACAGAGGGCAGGTCTAGTGCCTTCCCCTTTTATTAATTCAGCCATCCATATGTCTGCCCCTTATTATTAGGCCTGCCATCTATATGTCTGCCCCTTATTATTAGGCCTGCCATCGATATGTCTGTCCCTTATTATATTTCCAGCATCCTTATGTCATCCCCTTTATTATTTGTCCAGTCTCCATATGTCTGCCCCTTTATTATAAGTCCCATTAGCTTCGGGCCCAGGACAGCAGTGCCAGCTGCCTCCCCTTGATGGCGGCCCACCAGCCACACCACTGGGCAAAAAAAAGACAACTTTGTCCCAAGAGTCTTCTGATCTTTCGGGACAAGTTGCAAAGCAGTCAGGACAGTGGGACAGTCTCCCAAAAGAGGGACTATCCTGCTGGAGTCGGGACAGCTGGGAGGTATGGTAATACTGACAGGACTATGCAGGGGCAGCCCTAGGTTTTGCGGGGCCCTAAGCGACACAGCAACCCCCCTGGAAAAAAAAACTTGGAATGACACATTTACTATTTTATTTTTATTTATTTATTTATTTTACTTTCGTCAACTGCCACTGGCCTCCAGGCTTGCATGAGTGAAGTAAAGGCCCCGCGCAGGGCCGCAGCAGCCATTACAGTGCCGTGCAGGGCCTTTACTTCCAACATGCAAGCCTGGGGTGAGTGAAGTAAAGGCCCCGCGCAGGGCGGCAGCAGCCATTACAGTGCCGTGCAGGGCCTTTACTTCACACATGCAAGCCTGGTGGGTGACAGTCTGAAAGAGGTGCGGGCCCCCTAGGGACCCCTGACCTGCGGGGCCCTAGGCGGCCGCCTATACCACCTATGCCTATACCACCTATGCCATGGGTCGTTAATGGGACTATGTAAGCAGCAAAGGGCTGATGACTCATTCACACACCATTCAACCAAGCCTACCTTAGTAAATAAGACACAGACACTTGTATTGCAGTTAATGAAGTGGGCATTGTTTATTAAGTAATCTGAAAAAGAAGTAGGACTATAACCTCTGTTGAGTGATAGATAGGTGGCACTGATAGCGGCTAGGATCAACACCTGATGACAAGGGATATTTGTTCTCTTATTACATTAATCCAATGCAATATTGGATTAATGCAATAAGAGAACAAATATTCCTTGTCATCGGTTTACCCCCAGGGCCAGTACCATTACATGTAGACACCTTCTCTAATATACAGCCCCATGTTCTAGATTGGGTACCAATGGACTCAGCTGCTAGGAATGGCATCCCTTTGCCTTCGTATTCAAGGTTTGTGTCTCTCTAAGGCCATATCAACACACCATTTCCCCTTGTACCAGACTAGTACTCACTCTCGCTGCTATCAGAGTCTGAAAGGGACAAACATGTTGACACAAACAATCTACTACTACAGGGGGAGATGGAAATCCAGGAACAAATAGGCAGATATCTGGTATGCTTATCCATAAATAAACTGCATAACCCAACACCTAACCTTTTCCTCTTACTAACCCACCCCTTTGATAAATGAATTGCTTAACCCCTTGTCTGCCTGGTCTGCAGTGAGTTCCATCCTATGCTTATCTTTCCTTCTGCACACCTTTTTTTTTGTTTTTGTGAGTACTAAGATGCTTATTGGGGACTTCCAGACAGACCTCTGTCTTCCATCTGCTTAGCTAGAATTCTTAGGCTTACAACTGATTATTATGTGATATGTGTTGAGTGTTAAAAAATTGAATGGAGCCCTTGTTCAGTTTAAAATAAAAAAAAAACCTTCAGAGATAAAAGAGTAATTCTCATTCCCTGTCATATTAGGAGACAATGCTTTTAATCGTCATGGAACACATTCTGATTTCTGTAAAAGGCATGTTTTTCCACTCACTAGGATCTGAAAACACTTGCAGTTTGTTTCAGAGCGTGCGCAGGCACTGTCCTTCCAGTATGAATCTGGATTCCCCAGGTCCAGACTTCTGCAATGGAAGTGTTTCTGAGGGCAAAGTGGGATGGAGCAGGATCTGTGTGGAGATTGTGTCTGCTGTGTGGGAGGAGAAAGTATGGAGATCATACAGTGAGGGAGTGCTAAGCACCCGCCGCTGTATCCAGACTAGTGAGTCGTCCCCATTTTAAGTGTGGATAACTTGGAATTCTTAAGGTAGTATCAACTGATCAAGTCTGTGTGTGCAAGGGCTAGAGACAGATCCCTGTTGCTGGGGCTAATACATTACATCAATTAATTTATGTCACATTTTCACTAGTTTAATATATATGTGTAATTGAAGCAATGTTGTAAGCTTTATTGATTTTACTTGAAGGTTATGTGGCGACTGGGTGGGGAAAATGTGTAAAATATCTTTTCATGTCATTGGTCTGTAAAATATGTGCATTTATTTAATATAGTAATCAGGTAATTGGTAACATGATTGTCTAGTTTTGGAACTGTAGTTAAAAAATAGGACAGCCATCAAACAACAAATATGAATGCGAAACATAAATGTTTTTTTCTACACTGCTCCATTAAAATGTTTACTATGGATTTTGTCCCCGTTGCGAACTGCCCTATTTCTTTAGGGCTATTTGTTCCCAGCCATTGTCTTGAAGAGCCATAGCAATCGATCCCTGGAGCACTGAAGATAGTCCTCCGAAAGGTAAGTTAGTATTCTATCCCCAACCATCTCCCCAATCCTTACCCTAACCCTTCCCTTCTATTACAGTAACCCTAACCCTCCCTTCCCTACAGCCTAACCCTAACCCCCCCTTCCCTGTAACCTAATCCTAAATCTCCCTTCCCTGCAGCCTGACCCTAACCCCTATCTTTCCATGGCCCTAACCCTAACCCTCCCTTCTCCAAAGCTTAACCCTCCCTGGAGAGGGTCACTCACCAATCCAGTGGTACGGCGGGTGGCGGTTCTGAAATGGAATGGGTGAGTATGCCGATTGCATACTCAGCAATTCATAAAAAATAGAGAGTTGAAAAGGAACTTTTGGCTTTCTCTGCTTTGCAATGACAGCTATCGGTGCGGTTTTCTACATAGCCAATGCTGCTTATTGATTAGGCCACTTGATAAAGCTACATAAGTTGTTAGAATGACCTTTGCTGCCCCAGATATATATCATTTATTATACATATGTGAGTGGCAAATGCAGGATTTTGAAAGGGGGGTTTCCAATGCTTGAAATATATGCAGGCTATATAAGGGGACTGGACACAGCATGGTATATAAAGCACATGGCTAAATAATGGATCTGTGATTGACACATACTATAATATATGTGAATTACATCAGGGCCGTCTTTAGGGGGGGCAACTGGGACTAGTGTCCTGGGCCCGGGGCTCATCAGAGTTGCTCATTAGTGGGCCAATGTGCAGAGAAGAGCTTTCCTGTGCACCGGCCTACTGTTAAGGGCCCTATTTGACGTCACTGATGAATTCACATAGGGGCGGTACCCTGTGGCTGTGTCCCGAGCCCTATAGTTTCTGTGGCAGCCCTGATTTAGATTAGGGTTTGGAAATGGTCCACTTTTTACAGTTTATATCACACATATATTATAGTATGTGCCATTCCCAGAACCCTATACAACCTACATGCACTTTAAATAGTGAGCCATTCCCAGACCCCTGCATATACTAAAGTATATGCCATTCCCAGCACCTAATGTGCCTTATAAAGTGTGCCATGTCCTGACCCCTAAAATTCCCCACATGTAATATAAGTCTTTGAATGACACTATACACAAAGTACATGTGAGTATTATGGGTCTGGGAATGATTACTATAACAAAAAATGACAAAGTACAAATGATAGAAAACAACTAATAGAATACTGTATCATTTTAAATGAAACACTGCATTGCATTTTGAAGCAGAATGGTTTTGCTTGTTCTGGAATTACAAGGACAGATGTAATAGCAGATTTGGCATTTTCTAAAACATTCTGCGATTTATAAAATTTCAAATCAGCAATGGTTGAATTAGGAATTCATGTAAACCATGTTTCATTAAGACTCTTCTGACACCTGCTCTTAAAAATTCAGCACATGTGCCATGCATTCTGCCTTTCTGTATTCCACAAAATGATATCTTATTCAATCACAGACATAATCAACTTTATTTTTTTACATTTTTTTTTTATTTTTTTTTGGCTTGGAATAATGTCGCTTTCTGTTTGTCAGTGATGTGAAACTACCTAAATATACTTCAGCATTCAGCAACTGGAGAACCAGCCCAATTACTCAGCTTAATGTACTTGGAGAGTGTTGTTTTATGATGATATAGTAAAAGCTTCCAACAGATCACATTCTCTAATAAATCAACATGTAGTTTTATCCATAAAAGATAACTATTTCCTAGTGAGGTTACAGTTGTGTTTTTCCCCCACAAAGCAGATAACAGATGCAGCTACATGATTATATTCTGTAGATTTTCCCAATTACAATTAAGGGCCACATTTTATTTAGAAGGATAGATACAAAAAACACACACACACACACACACACACACACACACACACACACACACTTAAGATAGTTAAGTCAGTTAATGACAAATAATGCTAAGTCTGTATTATTGCAGACCCTGTTGGTAGACCATTCTATATAGCAGCCTTGATCCATGAATATTGAGATATTTCAAAGACATAAAAGAAGTGAAGGCAGATGAAAGTCATTTGGTTTATGCAGTCTATCTACTTTTTGAACCATACTGATTCTAGACCTTATTTGATACTCTGATTAGTTTAAGATATAGGATATCCTTGTATTTATCTCAAGCATGTCTAAATTAATATATGTACCTTCACTAACAAGTAATGCTTCACATGTGCTTTGCATTAATGAGATTCAAAGCCACAACTACAATATATGAGAGAGAGAGATATGTCGGTAGGCTGCTGTGCCCATCTACACTACAGTATAGGCACAGTGGACTTAATGAAGGTGCAAATTTATAGTTTGCAGGTGGGCACTGAGCATCCTGGCACTGGCCCTGCTGTCAGTTCATCCTTACATTCCCAATAGTCATCATTTTATTGCAAAATGCTGCAAAGTAATTGTGAATGTTTTATCTTCTTATCTTAGATATTTTAGTGATTGACATTATTTGCTGTTATGTGTTTGGTGATGTTCTTTCTAATTTTTGGCACTGGCTTAGTACAGGTAATGATTCATACAAAGACACACTAGATGATATGCACTTATTCAGAGTTGTGTTGGCTAACTACTGACCAGGATTTTATCAGAGGCCCAGATGGTGGGGATGGGCTTTACCAGAAGGTTGCAGCCATCTGGGTAGTGCTGGAGTCTGGGTGCAACGTTCAGAGAATGAGGTGCAGGAGAAAAATTACAGAGTAATTGTGGAATGCAATGATTTCAATGAACAGGAATACAGGAGTAGACAGCAAGAACAGGAACAGGATTCAAGATAACCAGACTATAAGCAACATCTCCACTTTTACTTTCCCGCAGCTTAGCAATGTAAGCGCTTGAAAAATAAAGGAAATATCACATCTCTGGATCAGATCTAATTTAACTTTTTTATTATTATTGCAAAGTTTTTGTTATCCCCCCACCACCACCACCACCATCACCACCATCACCACCACAAACATACCTAAAAAAAACCTGTAACTTTTTTCTTTTTTGAAGCCTTTATTATTACAATTGTTGAAAATGGTTTTGCTCCTGCTGTTTTCATTAGTAGGAGAGAAGGAATATTCCCTATAGATAAGTAAAACCTTCAATTAAACAATTAATGCTTGATGCTCTTTAATTATATTCATTAAGATGAGTGCATGGACCACCTATGGAACGGAATAATGTTTCCATTAAAACAAAGTACTGTATATTGTTTTCAAATGCAACTCATGGTGATTTAACCTGTATGCACTTGTTTTTATCCTTAAAAGACTTATTCTAAAATTTCAGATGAATTAAAACTTTGTAACAATGACAATTATAAACTGCAAGCAAACGTTCCCAAAGAATGCCAGAAATGTATCTCCATATACCTTTATTATAGCTCTCTCGGACATTAGCAATTTTGGATCTGAATGAGATTACTGACTGAATGTATGTATTTATTTATTATATATTTTCATTAATTTATTCATTCATTTAAGGGTTTTTTGTGTTTTATTTTTGTATATTTTTTTATTTTTACCTTTTTAAAAGCTTTCTATCTCTTGGCTATCCAACGCTATGAAAAGAGTGAGGGGCAACAATATATTATTCCAAGTGATCAGATATTCTCCTTATGGTATAGAATTTTAATCATTATATAGATGTAACCTCTAGGTGCAGGATTGGCTGCTTCCTTTACAGGATTTATGAAAGACTTCTTTAAACAGGGTTTCTCCAAGATGTCCTTTAATCAGAAGCTGAAGCTTTCCATGAATCTGATAGGACAGCATGCCTAAAAAGAAAAAAAGTGCACACTCTGAGAAAAATGTGACATTTATTATTTAAAAATGTAAAATCTGTGGGATAAACTGAAGATTTTTGGAAAGATCACTGAGATCAGTACTGGGCCACACTAAGCCATCCGCACATTCACATTTCAACCACTGTTGCCCGCACGGATGGTATTTTCAAAAGCCAGGGTTTACAGTAAGTTTTCTGCCTCCAGCTGGTAGAAATTCAGAGAAACACAGAAATGTGCATCAGTATGCAGACAGTGGGAATGTTTATACTGTACTTTAACTATGGGAACATCCACTTGCAAATAAAACCCAGATGTTTGGATCCGGGCCAATATTGTTTGGAAGATAAAGCTGCTATTTGGTTCTCTTGTCTTTCAGTTGTTTGAAGTGATATAAAAGTCTCATATATGCTGCCCAAAATACTAATAGAACTTAATACAAGACTACGCACCTTTTACCAGATCCTGATTTAAGTAAGATCGTACACACATAAGACCATTTGTACAGCAATCTGAAAGTTTGTGCATGCGAGGCTACAACACCCATACTGTACGATCTGTATACTTTACCCTGCTGTCAAAGGCCATTGCTGCATGGTATGTATGTGCCATAGAAATGCATAGGGTACATATGTAGACGATCTGTGTAAGTACCCTTTCATTCCTAAAACTAGATCCTGTCCCTTGATGTTAAGGATGATTAGTGAGCTACATTGTTACCTTTAAAGCAATTCTCAAGTACTGAAGTGAAGATCCTGCCTTCATCTTTTTGATTAGGCCTCCCTATGCATTAAGTTAAGCAGGGGCAAATATTTATGATCTGGATACAGATTTACGATACCGCAAGTCTGGATCCAGTCCTTTATTCATAATGTAAAACTAACACTGATGTAAAATAATGTGTCATGCTATTAACTGAGGCTGCCACTCTGAACTCAACAGAAAACATCTGGGCCAGATTTTCTAAGCTGCGGGTTTGGAAAAGTGGAGATGTTGCCTATAGCAACCAATCAGATTCTAGCTCTCATTTTCTTTTTACATACTAGAGAATGTCAGCTAAAATCTGATTGGTTGCTATAGGCAACATCTCCACTTGTCCAAACCCACATCTTAGTAAATCTGGCCCCTGGTCTTATTGGATGAAAGACTGAGACCTTTTAGGAGCTGCTCTCAACAGGAAGCGGATTATAACGGTCTAATTTTTTTGGCCCTTCAAATGCTAGTAAGGGATTGACTTTTGGTGCCCTGTCCCATATGAGGAAAACACAAATGCTGATTTTTATGTTTATGATTAAATCATGTGACAGTGTTAAAATGCACAAGTTTCTTCAGACAGGGCTATTAGACAGGACTATCAACCATAAAGGCCTAGCCTTATGAACCATCTGTTGTCTGCCAGGGGAAGGCTATATCTAGCCCATGAAACTGATAGCTATGATATAATTAATGTGCCTTAATGCTTTGTATTTATCTGATACTCATTTTTTATATCAATGTTATGTTAAAGTCTGTTGATGTCTGTGTGTTGGAACTCCAATAAAATATAAATAAATTAAAAAAAGAGTGTGACAGACTTTAGAAGGTCATGTACAACTTAATGTTCACAAAGCATATTGGACTCCCAGCATTAAAAACTCAAGGGTATATTTCATGGAGCTTCAAATAAATAAATCTGGCAATGTTTCAAAGTGTTACGATAGTACCATTGATCTGGGGACTAAACTTGGACCTGAAGTTTACTGGAGCCTATAATGGTGAGCATAGATTTGTACAGAAGGCTCCCAGCAAATTTCTGCCCATGATCGCAGCACTCATATCGGGCAGAGAGTCAACAACAGCAAGAGAATCAGGTACAGACAGGGAGCAAGACAGGAAGCACAGACCAACGGAAAATAACAGCAGGATAAATGCAGGAACCTGACACTATAACCGGCAGTGAGAAATGCCATTGCTGGTTCTTAAAAAGAGGCTGCTGACCAGTGATTGATAGCAGCCCTCCTCCCTCCTGACCTGATTGGCTGTAACCTAGCAGCCATGATGCCAAATAAAGGCAGCATAGGAAGCAAGTGTCTGCTAAGGAGGCTGCTGCAGTGCTACACATGAAGATATTTGCATACCATCACCTAATGTGTGACAGTGTGCTGGGATGGGGGATGCAGTTGCTGGTACTAAATTAATTAAACTATTTCACCAAAGTACCCGTTCACAATAGCAAAATGTTCTCTCTCCAATATGGGCTGCAAGGGGCTGCAGGACAGGCTTATAGAAGGTGAAGTTTAGGATTAAGCTAGGGGGACATGGAATGTTAAGGTAAGGTTTAGGATTATGGTGCGGGAGATGGAGGGTTAAGATTTGATTAGTAAAGGGTTAAGGTTAGGGTTTGGCTAATAGAAGGGGAGGGTTAGACATGCTTATACTTCCTTATACTTCTAATCCACAACCCAGACTTTCAGAATGAGGCGGCCACCTATCCCTTCATGGCAAGGAGAGATTGTGGCCTTATTACCACAGCACATAAAAGAACAGAAAAAAACACTCACGTTTACAGAAGTGGTTGAAAATATGATTTTATTAGATCATTTCCATTTGCCTTAGGTCTTAAGCATCTCTCAGCTGATGACTGACAATAACGGCTTTTAGGTTCTTCTATCCCAGAAACCTCCATATAAGCCGAGAGATGATCTGGACTATGTGGCAATAACTACAGGCCTAACACAATGGCTTTAACTTTACCCACTAAACATGGAAATACTTCTTAAAACTTTACATTGTACATACTTAACTCCACATAGATATTACCTGATAGGTTAAATGACCTCTCACCTATGTCCCTGAAGTGGGTCTATAGCATCTGACCTATACCATTGTTTATGGCATTGCCCTTTGATGAGGTATTTTTGTCTCAGAGAACGTAGATATATATCAGATCATTTCTCCCCAACTCCCAGTATCCCCCATTATATCCTCTTCAGCTCCCAGTATTCCCCATCATGTCTCCCCAACTCCCCAGTAATTGCCCATTTATTAGTCTCCAGCCTCCCCTTTTTATACCTTACTTACCTTTGATAATTTTGTCAAAATCTTGCAGAAAATATTGATTATAGTTCAAGATTTTATACAAGCTGATCTTACCACAGAAAAATGGCATGATATATATAGAAACAGAAATGAAACTTTGTAGTACGATAATATTATGGTTTTACATAGACACCCACAACAGTAGAAAATTCTTCTCCAGTAAAGTGGAATCAAACATTTAGAACAGTCATTAACAGGTTGCAGTGTGAGTGCACAGGAGAGAAACCTACACTGATTTGTGCATGTCTAATTCTTTAATAAAAGCATATTAATAGAAAAGCATTAGAAAATGAATTCTGGATCAATGAATTTCACTAGCCAGAAGGGCTTATTTGGAAGAGTCTGATAATTTAATGTTTATTTTAGTTTGTTTCTTTTTCTGTAAAGTTTACTGTATGTTGTATAACTGTACAGTGTCTATAAATTATTCACATTTAATGTTAAGTTTTACTTAATTACTTAGGTAACTTTTGCTGTTAATTCGGTAAAATCAGTTTGACAAATATACGTTCAGTTTTCATTACAATTATGCTTTAACACTATTGTTGAAAGGTTTGCTTCTGGAAACTCTAAGATTCAAAAAGTAAAATTACTGGTTGAATTCCTTTATTTGATTAAAAAACTTTATCGTCTATTGGATCTATTTATATAACAGATCATACAATGGCTGTTAATCAATTGATGCAAACTCTTCCCTTCTAAACACCTTGAAAAACATACTACACAATGTATGTAGAGTTTTCAGTAAACAGCAGTAGGTTAAAATTCATGTTTCACACAGAATATATCAAATCTGTAAAAATTTGAAATAGGAAAACAATCCTTATGGTTTTGCTTTCTATGCACTGTATGTACGTGGAGGTTTGTAAGGCTCTAATAGACTCTCTAATTGAAAGGTAGGGCAATGTCTTGTAATGAAAGCAATAGATGTGAAGATTTGATGTATTCTGTGCACGCTGTTCTTACTATTTCCATGCTGTAGGCAGGATACGCCTGATTGAGTAACCTAGTAGAAGACTGTACAAGATGAGCATTGTGTATATTAAAGTATGTTACCTGCCAAAAGGGCTATTTCACCCTGACACACTGCACCCTCATTAATGTCATGTTTTCATATAGTTTAAAACATCTCACTTTCGGCAATGATATTAACTAGATGGACTACTGTATGTATAATGGTCACACATGATTGCCCATGCACAATTTTCTGTGTAGAGGGATGACTTATCTAAGGAGAAATGCATTATGTTCTCTTTGCAGACACTACTAAGGAATTGATATTTAGCTGAGCAACAATAACAAAGAAAATAGATCACTTTTCTTACCAATATGGAACAATGTTTTACAGTCTGGTTTATTCAGCCAGAGAGCAGATTCTTAAGGTTCATATTAAATGGTGTGTTTCATTACTGCAACAAGCTCACACTGACCCAGTCTTTCTCTTTGTAGCAGATAGATAAAAATGACATATCTGTAGGCACAGTTTTCTTTTCTTCTAAGACTAAAATATAAAATAAAAAATCTTTGCCTGACTTCGCAAATGGCTGCAATATGTTTACCAATATAATATTTTTTGACCTGTGGAAGCCCTTGAATTGTGTCTAAACTGCTAAAAGACACTTTTGCAAAAATAACACATTTGGGATTACTGCCTTTTTTTGCTACTTTCTTTCAACTTTTAACCGTTTTATGATCCAAATAAAAGCACAATCTCAGTCACTATCTCTTAAGTAATCTTTTCTTGAAATGATGCAAATGTAATCTCAAATTACAAACATATACAAACTGTGCTTGGAAATAGTATTTCTTCTTTTAAGGACTGTTTAAATGTAAACGGTTTGTTTTTGCAATGCTTAGCATCTTATGACAATATTTGTGATCTATAAAGTATGTGCTCCTATTGCCATTCATACTGTAAATAATACAACATGTACAACATATGTACAACATAGAATACCCCAGAACTGGGAACACACTTCTACAATTCTCCTTGTGGAGGTCCATTTCGTATTTATAATAATATGTTTTAACATTAGCAGAGATAGTCTGTAACAATATTAGAAATATATTGCATGTGATTATGAGAAATGTTCAGTGTCAGGAACGGACATATACGCAACTTTTGCTGGGTGCCTGAAAAATATAGTCTGGTGGCTAACACCAGCTGTAAGGACTTAGGAGATAACAATGTCTTGTTCATGTCTGTAGAAATCTTGATAAGGTGATTTACCACTCTTGTTGTTTGTCTGTTACTTATTGTGAAAGCCCCCCACCCAGACATTTATCTCAAGGTTTGTCTTGCATAAGAGTCATAAATCTTGTAACTAGTGTGAATTTGCTCAATTCTGTATGTATAAATGAGAGCTATTATTGAACAGTAAAACAGTACAGTCTGGTAAGCCAAGCAATTGTGTGGCTTCATTACTTACTCCCATCTGATGGCCTAAAATGTATTACTTTACAGGATATAGGATTTAGTGACTGCAGAATTGAAGGTTGAACCAGTAACCCAGGAGGGTTACCCCGACATCCTTGAGACCTACAACATCCAGTCTATGCATACACACCTGTCAAAATGTACTGCAGATCTTCCATATACATCTGCTGAAAGGATCATGGCACTGTACACACTATTCAAATATTCCACATATTGGCTCTCACTTACACAGAGAGTATCGGGAGAAGAATTGGACAAACCAGTCGCAGGAGCGTACACACTTTTATATTAGTTGGGTGACTGGCAATTAGGGCCCTAAGAAGCTCTGATTCTCTCAGAAATGGATTTTTGCCTGTATGTCAATGACCTGTCCTCAGTACATTTAATGGGTTCATGTAAGTCATTTTTTGTAATTGTTATTCAAAATTAGATCATGACTTAGATGGTTATTAAACCAGAACCTAAGGTCTGATAAGTACTTGGGCAACTGCTCCCATCTCTCGCATGGAGAAAGAGCTGGACCGTGCATTATGTTTACTGAGTTGTTTACCGAGTTGTTAGCAGTTAAAATGGCAATGGATCAGAAGTCTGTATCGGTCAGCAGTGTGAATCCCCCACCTATATTGTACATTGTAATACTAAACCCCTCCCACTTGTGAGAGTTGTTTCTCAAGCTTTTCTTGTATTCTTTTCTGGTATAAGACAAAATTATGGCTGAATGAACAAAACTGCTATTTTATAATACAGGACCGTGTCAAGACTTATTCACCAGGATAGCCCCCTTTTTTTAGAATTTGTTTTCGAAAATGCTGCGGCAAAACACACAGCACCCGCTGCACCGACCGAAGGGGTGAGTAACACTCCCTGGAGAGATTTAGGGTTAGGCAGCAGGGAAAGGAAGAAAAGGTTAGAGTTAGCGTACTGAAAGGTTAGTGTAATGGAAGGGGAGGGTTACGGTCAGGCTGCAGGGAGGTGAGTCTTAGGTATAGGCTGCAGGGAGAGGAGTCTTAGGGTCAGGATGTAGGGAGGGGAGTATTAGGGTTAGGCTGCGGGGAGAGAGTATTAGGGTTAAGCTGTGAGGAAGGGGGGGTTAGGGCTAGGTTAAAGGAAGGTTAGGGTTAGGGTAATGGAACAGGAGGGTTAGGGTAAGGGTTTGGGTTAAATTTATACTTACATTGGAACCGGTGTCTTTTTTTCTTGTGGGGATTGATTGCATTGTCTCTGCTAGGCAAAAGCAATTGATTTCCCAGCCAGTTTGTGATTGACTGAGAGAACGGCCCTTTTGAAAAAGGACCAATTGAAAGTGGTGACCCACACCCCATTTGCAGGAAGGTTTGGGATCCTCTGAGAGTCCTGAGTTTCAATTACAATTGTGGGGTGGTATGTGGTGGGAAATGGAAGCGTTTTTGCTGCGTGGTGGGGTGCTATACAGGTAGTGCAGTGAGGGCATGCTAAGTGCCCTCCATTTTATCCAGGCTTCTGCACTGAACCCATTTTAAGTTGAGCAGCTGAGAAGTTGTAAGGTAGAGTCATCTCAGTGTAAGTCTATATAAGTGAGGGGAGTGACCTTCCCTCCCCCATACAGAAAGCAACATCCTGTGCAGAGTTAGCATTGTCTAGACCGGTTCACAGTGTACGTTCTATATATGTTTTCTGCTATGCTGCAATTCAAAAGCAATGCATTGTGGTTAACTTAAGTAAAAAGAAATGTATGAAACGTTTAATGGAGAAAAAATGTTATTTAATATAACAATTAGAAGTTAAACAACACCCATTAAAAAATAAATCATGGTTTCTTTACAAAAACACAGTTTTTTTTTTTACCATGTAAAAAAATCAAATTCTAGCTATAATTTAATCAGTATATTAGAGAAAATGGTGGGTGTTATGAGCTCTATTTACTAAATGTTGTTAACATCGATTTCTGGAGATAAAACCGTTTTTACTTGATAACGGCCTTTATCACCAGAAATCAAAGTAAATTACACTAACATCACCACCCTAGAATGGCAGTCTGCATTCATACAATTGTTCCATTTTGGACTGTGGCAAAC
>WWET01001002.1:446450-466645 GCA_011038615.1 Limnodynastes dumerilii
GTCTGGAGACATATAATGCAGTACTGGGGGGGGTGTCTGGAGACATATGATAGGAGTACTGAAGGGGGTGTCTGGAGACATATGATATGAGTACTGGGGGGTTTCTGGAGACATGATACAAGTACTGGGGGAGGGGGGTGCCTGGAGACATGGTTCCAGATTTACAGTTACGTAGTTTTCGTCTACGTTGTTTTAAGAATTGAGCTACCATGCATGAAATGGTACATAGATAGCATAAATAGTAGCTCAATTCTTGAAACAATGTACACAAGACGAAAACTACGTAACTGTGATGATGCTAGTACTGGGGGGGCTGGAGACATATGATGTGAGTACTATGGGGGTATCTGGAGACCGTGTAGTGGGGGGCGGGGTATAGAGGGAGCAGTGTAGTGAGAGGGATTTAGAAGGAGTAGTGTAGTGAGAGGGGTATAGAATGAGCAGTGTAGTGAGAGGGTATAGAGGGAGCAGTGTAGTGAGAGGAGTATAAAATGAGCAGTGTAGTGAGAGGTATAGAGGAAACAATGTAGTGAGAGAGGTATAGAGGGAGCAGTGTAGTGAGAGGTATAGAGGAAACAGTGTAGTGAGAGAGGTATAGAGGGAGCAGTGTAGTGAGAAGGTTATAGAGGGAGCAGTGTAGTGAGAAGGTTTAGAGGGAGCAGTGTAGTGAGATAGTGAGAGGGGTATAGAGGGAGCAGTGTAGTGAGGGGCATAGAGCGAGCAGTGTAGTGAGAGGGGTATAGAGGGAGCAGTGTAGTGAGGGGCATAAAGCGAGCAGTGTAGTGAGAGGGATATAGAGGGAGCAGTGTAGTGAGATTGGTATTGAAGGAACAGTGTAATGTATATGTATATAAAGTGGTTTAAACTTGGATGCAGAGCTGCGCCCCCAGTGGTTTGACCATGCCCCCATAAAAATATTAAATACATTAAATACAAACATTTTTGGTATTTGCCCCAGGTTCCATTTACCCTAATTACGCCTCTAGATACAGATTTAGATTAAATATAAGTTAAGGCCCCAAAACCTGAGAACATTCTGAAAAGTTTTGGTATTAAGTTACTACAGTTTTCTACCTTGCATGCCATTACCTTTTTAAGAAGACATACTGCATTGTAGCTAACCTGAAAATGCTCTGTATATAGAAGCCAAGGTACGAGATTGTATTTGCTATTCTATTGATTTTTGGTTTACTTCATCGAAATTTTGCTTCATAATAAATCATTTTGTAATTGAGGCATTTTCTGAACATTGCTGTTATTTGTGACATTGGGTGATTCTTCATTTGATATAAATCCAAGGATCATTCTAGTGACTCCAAAATACATCTTTCTTAATACAATTCATGGCAGTGTTAGACACCAGAGAAAAAATATCTCATCTCACCTTTGAAAAATTGGATGTTATTGACATGCTTATGGTTTCAAAAACCTCTTCATTTTTTAATAAAATGCATTAAACAAACACACTGAAATGTGCAAAAACATATGTATTTACAGTGCATCCGGAAAGTATTGACAGCGCTTCACTTTTTCCACATTTTGTTATATTACAGCCTTATTCCAAAATGGAATAAATTCATTTTTCCCCTCAAAATTCTACACATAATAACCCATAATGACAACATGAAAAAGTTTTTGGGAGAATTTAGCAAATTTATTCAAATAAAAAAAAACAAGAAATCACATGTACATAAGTATTCACAGCCTTTGTTCAATACTTTGTTGATGCAACTTTGGCAGCAATTACAGCATAAAGTTTTTTTTAAATATGATGCCACAAGACTTGCACACTTATGTTTGGGCAGTTTCGCCCATTCCTCTTTGCAGCACCTCTCAAGCTCCATCAGGTTGGATGGGAAGCATTGGTGCACCGCCATTTTCAGATCTGTCAAGAGATGTGCAATTGGATTCAAGTCTGGGCTCTGGCTGGGCCACTTAAGGACATTCACAGAGTTGTCCTGAAGCCACCCCTTTGATATCTTGGCTGTGTGCTTTGGGTTGGGTTGCCTGATCCAGAGCTACGAAATTGTCTGCTGAAAGATGAACCGTCGCCCCAGTCTGAGGTCAACAGCGCTCTGGAGCAGGTTTTCATCCAGGATGTTTCTGTACATTGCTGCATTCATATTTTCACTAGTCTCCCAGTTCCTGCCGCTGAAAAACATCCCCACAGCATTATGCTGCCACCACCATGCTTCACTGTAAGAATGGTAATGGCCTGGTGATGAGCGGTGCCTGGTTTCCTCCAAACATAACGCCTGGAATTCAAGCCAAAGATTTCAATCTTTGTCTCATCAGACCAGAGAATTTTGTTTCTCATGGTCTGGGAGTCCTTCAGGTGCATTCTGGCAATCTCCAGGTGGGCTGCCATGTGGTTTTTACTAAGGAGTGGCTTCCGTCTGGCCACTCTACCATACAGGCCTGGTTTTGTGGATTGCTGCAGAGATGGTTGTCCATCAGGAAGGTTCTTCTCTCTCCACAGAGGAATGCTGTAGCTTTGACAGAGTGACTATCAGGTTCTTGATCACCTGACTAGGGCCCTTCTCCCCTGATCAATCAGTTTAGACGGCTGGCCAGCTCTAGGAAGAGTCCTTGTGTTTCCGAACTTCTTCCGTTTATGCATGATGGAGGCCACTGTGCTCATTGGGACTTTCAAAGCAGCAGATATTTTTCTGTACCCTTCCCCAGATTTGTGCCTCGAGACAATCCTGTCTCGGAGGTCTACAGATAATTCCTTAGACTTCATGCTTGGTTTGTGCTCTGACCTTATATAGACAGGTTTGTGCCTTTTCAAATCATGTCCAATCAACAGAATTTACCACAGGTGGACTCCAATTAAGCTGTAGGATCATCTCAAGGATGAGCAGTGGAAACAGGATGCACCTGAGCTCAATTTTGAGCTTCATTGCAAAGGCTGTGAATATACATGTGATTTCTTCGTTTTTGATTTTTAATAAATTTGCAAAAATCTCTCATAAACTTTTTTCACGTTGTCATTATGGGGTATTGTTTGAAGAATTTTGAGGAAAAAAATGAATTTATTCAATTTTGGGATAAGGCTGTGACATAACAAAATGTGGAAAAAGTGCTGTGAATACTTTCTGGATGCACTGTCTATATATTTTTATCCTTCTATGGACAGGTTTCAGACTCACCAGTTACGCTGCTATTCCTCTTCAGGGGCCAGATTTACTAAGCTGCAAGGTTGGAAAAGAGGAGATGTTGCCCATAGCAACCAATCAGATTCTAACTGACATTCTCTAGTATATATGAAGAACGTCTGATTGGTTGCTGTAAGCAACATCTCCACTTTTCCAAACCTGCCTCTTAGTATATCTGGCCCCATGTGTGTTATGCTTGTGCATAAATTTTAAGGTAGGGTCTTGATGTCGGAAGTATTGTGCGTGCAAGCAGGGAGGTATGACCTTGAATGCACTGAATTTAGGATCACACGGCAATCCGCCATTAGAACTCTGCTGCCACTGCTGACCGAATAGCAACAGCAGCGGTGGTGGAGTTCTTTTTACAGAATCCCAAGCACATTTATAATTGGAAATGATTATTATTATTTGTATTATTATTAATAACGTTTATTTAAAAGGGGCCACATGGTATCCACAGCACCGCACAAAGGCAATGGTTGCATATAAACACAAAATGGATTCATTAAAATAAAATCTATGACAATTAAGCTTTATGTTCCACCACACATGATTGCAATAATCACTAATAGTTTACTGTATGTCAACATACTTCACACATGTTTGAAAATAAGAGGAAAATAGGTATAAATTTACACCTCTAAGAAATCATGTTGAAATTCAAGAGAGACAAATTTCAAGTGTCTCGAAGACTTTTAGAGTTAACAAGTTGATACAGCCTGAAATTTAGCATAGTTTTTTTATTTTCTAATTACATCTGATTTTTAACTCTAGATCCAGCTAAATTAAAAGTCAAAATACAGATCAGAACCCTCACCTCCTTATCAAAAATTTTACTTTTCACCTGCATATTAAAAACAAGAACTTCATTTATTAAAAGTCAGACCCTAGATCAGAATTTCCCAACTACCTATTAAAATTCAACCCCAGCCCTACCATCAACTTTATATTGTAAACCAGTTCTTTGTTTACCTGTCCTGTGCAAATTCTGAAATATGCTTTATTCTTCCTGCATTGTGATTGGTAGATATCGACAGTTATCAACCTGGATACATCTTATTAATTAACTAATTTACAGATTACTAATAAGCCTTTATGACTTTTATTTATACAGACTTACAGGATGCCCCCTTGCTTATCTGTGGACAGTGCCCCTTTGATATCTGGGGGAAGGCAACTTGGCCCCTTGCCTTCTTCCCCTGTCCTAATGCCTACTATAGTGCCAGAACCCATCGGGACTCCTGAAATGGTGGCAGTATTGATTATAATAGCCTCACAAAACACTGTAAGAAAATAGGCATTAACATATGAAAATGACCTTTGTAAATAGAGCCCCGAATCATTAAACTTAAGTGCAACTTTTTCATTGGCATTGGACACAAAATGGCTGATCTCAGAAAAATTGTTTATGGTAAACAACCACAACTTTTCAAAACTAGCAATTATTCAAGACAACATAACTTCAACAATGGAGACAGAAATAAAAAAAAATACACTTTGATCTCTTGTTAATCAGCTGCGGTGTCACTTACTTTCTTACTAGTTTTTCTATAAAGATGATGAAATCAGCAGATCTCCTATTCACAGTCTCCAGAATAAATAGTGAAAATATTTGTTCATTGATAATTAGACAATCAATAAATACTGATGTTTTTATTAAGTTTTATTGGGTTTTGCTGGTAGCCCTAGACACATCCATGGATGGAGCTATTGAATGGACTTACCCCTATTAGTGGTATAGGACACATCTCTTTGGTGCGGTGTGCTGTTAGTGCTATTACACCATCCATTCCACCCTATTCTTTATCTTATCCAATTACAATAAAAATACTTCTGCAACTGGGCTTATTGCAAGATACATCTCAAGCTTCCTCTGACTCTCCCCTGCACTTACACCATTCCTCAGGATTGCCGACTCTTCCGGAATGTCCGGGAGACTCCCGAAATTCAGACAGTTCTCCCTGTATCCCGGGAGAGCTGGCAAATCTCACGCAAGTGACTTAAGGCCCGTGATTTCATGGAAACCACAGCCTCAAGTCCTGCCCCCCTGTATACTAGTGTTGCTAGGGACAGGAAGGGACTCGATGACGCAATTTGCGCCACCAAGCCCCGTCCCGATGTTTATTACAGATAAAATCGGGTAAGTATTAGACAGGGGGCGGGGCTTAATGATGCAATTCGCATAAATCGCGTCATTAAGCTCCTCCCCATGCATGCATCGCTGGCTTCCCTCCAGAATCCCCCGGAGGGAAGCTGGCAAAAGTCGGCAACTCTGCCATTCCTCCTGTCCCCTGCCTCCATCTCTCCAGGCCCCTTACTCCATCTCTCCATATGTGATCCCAGTTTTTCAGCTTCTCTTTTGCTATTTCTTGCAATTCTTTGTTCTGGCTGGTTGCTGACTTCCCCAGTTTTTTGCAGCACACAGGCTTCCTGGGTAACATGACTCTAGCCTGAGAGCTGGCAATGGATTCACAGTACCTCTTTGAGTGCTCCAAAGAACCCTAGGGTTCCAAGGTGTACACTGTGGGAACCTATGGCCCAATTTGTTTCCTATGGGAATTGTCGCCCTCTTTCTACACCTCATTTCCTCTGCCTTTCTTGATCCATTCGCTTAGTTTTTGTTGTCTGCTGCTTCCTGTCCTTAACACAGAGGTTATGTTTAGTAGGCCAAAATGTGTGGCGTCGTTCATGTATGAGGGTTCTAAATTGACTGTGCTTGTCACTGACCTTTAATTATGATCCAGAGATCATGCACTGCCCTGTTTCATTCAATAAAAAATTTCCTGTCCTAACATATTAATATGTGCACATTATTAACCGCACTTACGCAATCTATGTACAGAAATGGTACGTAGATAGCATAAATAAGCTACTACGCATGCGGAGTAGCTCAATTCTTAAAACAACGTACGTAAGACCAAAACTACGTAACTGTGAATCCAGACCCAAGACAGAGATTACTCAAGAGCATTCATAGACTTAAGAGTTCTTGTTTACTTATTTGAAATGCCCCTGTTAAGGCCATGTAGATCAATATGCGAAAACAAAAACCATATTAGACGCTTCTATATAGGAGCTTCTATATAAGTTCATTAAATATGTATTTTTATTCTTTATTTGTTTCTGGCATAGAAGAATGTGCTCTACCAATATATAATCTCCACTGAATATTTGTTCATTACATTCACCCAGTCACTCACACAATGCACATTTACTGATGGCACTGTTATATGATTTGGCATATGTCAAACAATTCTGAAAGAGGAAGGAAAAATGTAGAACTGTCATAAGTACTGACATACTTTCATATCTTTCTTTCAAAAGTTTTGACTCGCATAAGCTAAGAATAAAAAATAAATAAATACAAAGTTCACTCCCAGTATTTTTTAAATGAACCTACAAGAAAATAAAATATTAGAACATTGTGACCTACCAAATAACAAATCACATGTTACATTTTTCTACAGAAAAAATGTCCAGGATTATGATTGATGGAACTAGTGGCAGCAGACTGTTATCTCAGTAGGAGGTACAAAGATTGAAAAGGCATTGTGCAAGAGAGACATTGTATTCTGCTATTTCAAGCTTAAAAAACCTTCAGAATAAAAGTAGAATCTGATAAACTGCAGCCACAATATCAATTGTTGTTTAGACAAAAGAGGCGAGCGGTAAGGTGGAGAAAAGGTTGCTTATTGTTCAACAAAAAAATAAGGACTTGAAGCATATAAAAAAAAAATGTTAAGAAGAGCAGTGAAGGATGATACTTTACATTAGTAAGCGATAGCATTTACAAACATGTAATGAGCATTTCAACAACCACTGAGGAGTTGAGATTTGCTGAAATAAAAAGTGTGTTTCATAACTTTGCATTTAAAGTAATGCACTTAAATATTGTTTGTAAACAATTGCTTTTTTAAATCAGGATAAAACTGTTAAAACTGTGCCAAAATTGTCCATTCATTTAAAAAGAATTGTTTGATGTTGATAGTGTCACTCTCTGAGGCCTTCCGTATTGCTTTCCAAACTGAGGCTCTACATATATTGTCAACTTTCAAATTATAGGATATTTAGAACAGTATTTTCACAACAAAAGAAAACATACTTTCCTCGTCCATTAAGACTATCCACTACTCTACAATCTTTCAAGCGCTTCCTTAAAACTCATCTCTTCAGACAAGCTTATCAAATTCCTCAGCCTTCCTAAACATTATATACCGTATGAACAACCACTTTTCCTTACTTTAACCCATTATTAACACAAACCCGCAGAATTCTATTCTAAAATTCCCTCATCTCTGTTACTAACACTGCTGTGTGGCTGGATCATACAGAGCACTGACAGCACTTTTACCATACACCCTGGCTGGTCCATTGTGTGATATATAGCACTTGCCCTTATGTGTCAAACCCACTGTCCTATAGAGTAAAAGCCTGTGGCAGGGCCCTCTTACACACCCAATCTGTTTGTTATTACCCAGTCTTGTCTATAGTGATTGTTAAATTGTAAAGCGCTACATAATCTGTGGGCGCTATATAAAAACCTGTTAATAAATAATAAAATATAACAACTAAAAGACCGCATATACGCAATCTACGTATTGAAACGATACGCAGATTACATATAATAGCTACTACGCATCCGCAGTAGCTATTGTTCATTGAATTACGTCCGTCTATGGAAGAAGGACGTAGTTCTGGATCTACCCCAATGTGCTTAAAAATGTATTTTACAGGGTGCTATTAGACATGAAGCCGACACTGCTCACATGGATGTTGCAATGTTACATTTTAAAGCAGGAAGAAATCCTGGTCCTGAAATTTAGGAGATATTGCTGCACTTTTTTCAAGATCTTTGAGGGAGTTTGTAGCATTATATTTGGTAAGTGGAACATGGAAGATGAAGACTTAATATCTTTATAGGTGATATTACTTGTGGCATCAAGGGGAAAACATGCCTTATTGCAGATGACACAAAGATATGGAGGAATGGTCAAGAGTGCGGCAGTTTAATGCCAAGAAATGCAAAATCATGCACTTGGGGCACAAAAACCCAAAATTTCAATATATCATTAATGGCACTACTTTAGAAACTACTGAGGATCAAAGAAATCTAGGAGTCATTATTTCATGTAACTTAAATGTAGCCAAGCAATGAAACAAAGCAATGAGAAAGGCAAGTCTGATGCTTGGTTGCATAGGGAGAGGAATTAGTAGCAGAAAGAGGGAAGTAGTGATGTCCCTTTATAAATCATTGGTACGCCATCACCTAGAATACTGTGTTCAGTTCTGGAGGCCATATCTCCAGAAAGACATAAATACATTAGAGACTGTGCAAAGAAGAGCAACTAAAATGGTCCATGGCCTGTGTCACAAATTATACCAACAAAGGCTAGAGGGACTAAACATGTATAGCTTGGAGCAGAGAGGGGAGAGGAAGGGTATGATAGCAGCTGTCAAATATATAAAGGGTTGTGTCTGGCTAGAGGATTGTGGCATTTCTCAGAGGAAGAGGTGTAATAGAACACGAGGGCATGAATATAAACTGGAGGGTGGTAGATTCAGAGGAAATATGCTGAATAATTACTTCACTGAAAGGGTGATAGATAAGTGGAATATTCTCCCATCTGAGGTGGTTCAGGCTAACACAGTAAAACAGTTTAAACATGCTTAGGATAAATATATGGATATCCTAAATCTCAAACTAAATTGAGGGTAAATAGGGACTAGGGTCAGTATAGTAAATATACAACTGGGCAGATTGGATGGGCCATGTGGCTCTTACCTGCCGTCACTTTCTATGTTTCTAAGACTAGACTTTTAGGGACCAGCAGGTACCCTGTGCAACAAAGAAGTTCTAGTACTGTGAGCAGTTGCTGCTGGGTAAAATGGAAGTCCTTAAAAAATAAAAAGTTTTAAGGTATTCAGTAGAACTAGCAACGAAAAGTAGCAACTCCTTATGTTACATATTGCGCTGCATGACATTTTTGAGTTGTCAATTTTATGGTGTTTGCTTTTCTTTTGTCAACGGTTAGATTGATTTGGTGATTACAATGAATGATTTCCACCTTTGGCAAAACACATAGCATTAGTCCACAATATTGCACATATTGCTTGTGAAAAAGTGGCTTATTTATCATGTGCTATGGGAGAGCTAAAACGGTGCTATTAACAGTGCTAAACTACTTTTTTTGCAATATGTAAGACAAATCCTTTCTGTATACCTAATGCCATTATAATTTAGAATGGTATTTGCTTTATTTTTTTTTATTTTCTTTCAGATAAGTACTTGCAATATATTAATTTTAAATGGAAGAAAACGCCTAAAAATAATGAGAGGGAGAATGACAGGAGAGCAAACTTGCATTGGTTGGAAGCTTGCTGAGAAAAAAAATTCATGAATACAGTACACACAATACAGGCTTCAAAATAGGAATAACCTTTATTTTATGACCAAGATTTCACATTTAGGTATGCTCAGAATTGCTACATTAAAAACAAACAAAACTTTCTTTTTATTTCCAAAAGATAGTGCACACAAGGAGAGTGAACATAAGTTACTTTATTTTATACTAATTATTAAAGAAAAAAAAATAGTTAGACAAATTTCTAGCAATAGCACATAATACCAAAATGGCAATTATATATAGTAACCTTACCTGCTGGCATTGGGATGGTGTTGGATAGTCTAAGACCGTTATTTTTTTTTAAACAATAAAATCTATGGACAATTAGTGCCATAAATGAGTGGAAGGTGATTCTAATTGTTTAATAACTTCTTAGGGATATTTGCATTCTGATTATGTATTGCTGCTGATTCAGTTTTAGTACTGATGATCTGGTTCCTGAACTTGGTTCCTTTTTCCTTTGTCATTCTAGTATATTATCTATTCTTTGCAACATTGAGAAAAACTAAAAATGCCATATATAATTGCAGTGAATATATAAAAGACAAAGGGAATTTTTTTTTTTGTTGGATTATTTATGTATGTATTTATGTTTTTACAACTGTAATATGAGATACTAAAACAAGGTAGCTCTGCATATCAGGTTATGCCGTGTTTTATTATATAGCTGAAATCACTAATGGCTCAAATGATTTGAAAAATTATTTGAGGAAGGAAAAAGTACAGTCAAATTCAACTCTAATAGCTGTTACTAGGGGAGGAAAAATGGGGTATGTATGGGGAGACCGCTGGAATACACAAGAATGTCTGATTAAATAAATAAAATACCTTTTTTTAAAATAAGTAATACATACATAAATAAATAAGGAAATAGTTAAATCTCTAAAGTTTGGGTGACTTGTCTGACTGCAGATGGCAGTCCCGACATGAACACACTGCGCATGTGCAGTGTTTCTCATGTCGGGACTTGAAAATTTAGAAGTCTCGGATAAGAGTCACTGGGCATGTGCAGTACTTCATTCACTCGTATTAGAAAGAAGTGCTGCGATGACCCGGCAGATCATCGCGGGACATCGCTGGAGGGGTGAGTATTAGTACATTTTCTGAATGAAGCTGCCAGGCTCGCAGTGCAGATAAGCCTGATGCAGCTTCGTTCACATGAAAATGTTAATCTATGTAAATAGAGCCCATAATATAAACTGACTTCTTTTCTTCTCCCTCTCTTGAAACATTTGCTTCAGGTCCAAAAGGTAGCACCAGCCCTCCCCCTTACTATTGAACATTATGTAAAGCTAACTTAGACTGGCATAAAAATGATCTGACAAGGGTACACTAGCATTTTTCTAACACGATACCAGCCGGCTTGGCACACCCTTTTCAGTATAAAAGAGGCGTGAACTATTGGACATTTATGAACTGTTGTTACTACTGTGAGCATTTTATGTCACTTTAATCAAATCCCCATATATAATCATGCCTCACCTTCAAACACACTCCCTTTGCACCACCATCCACTCCTGGAAATTTTATGCTACAAAAATAGATGTAACATTTATTAAAAGAGAACAAAGTAGAGCAGTGTAAACGCTAGATTAGCATGACTTGCCGAATTAATACACTGCTTGATTTGTTGGGTAATGAATGGTCACTTGTGCATTAAGGTATTAAAATATGACATTTACCTACTCTTTTACACATCTTTAGCTTTCACATTTTTAAATCACATCCCGTGTAAGACTTTTTATTTACAATTTGCAATCACTGCCACGTTTCTGTTCACATAGGGGCTGATCCATACCTGAATGCCAAGTTGCACGCATTCTGCGTTAAATAAATCCATATGCTAATTTGGGCAGTATATATGGGATGCAAAGGCACACATACCGTATATACTCGAGTATAAGCCAAGTTTTTCTGCACATTTTTTATGCTGAAAAGGCCCCCCTCGGCTTATACTCGAGTGCAAAAAAAAAATGGATCCTACATTTAACTTACCTTTGCTGTCAATCCGGTGGTCCCTGCGTCTGTGTCAGGCCCACAGCTCTGCCTCCGGCTGTCTCCCCGCAGTGCGCACTGCATAATGACGTTGTGGTGACCTTAGGTCACCCAACGTCTTTGTGCGGAGGCAGACATTAAGGGGCAGATATGGTGGCAGGCATTAAGGGGCAGATATAGAGGCAGGCATTAAGGGGCAACTATGAAGTAAGTCCAATGTTTCAGCAAGGCTGGGAAAGGGCACTGACTGGCAGGACACACAGAGGAGGCACACTGGATACTGGGTGCTGGATACACATGATGATACAATTAATGACATTTTATTGGTATCTATTTTTATTTTGAAATTTACCAGTAGCTGCTGCATTTCCCACGCTAGGCTTATACTCGAGTCAATACGTTTTCCCATGTTTTTGTGTCAAAATTAGGTGCCTCGGCTTATATTCAGGTCGGCTTATACTCGAGTATATACGGGCTTATATTCAGGTCGGCTTATACTCGAGTATATACGGTAACTGCTGTGTCTGTGAACTTAAATAGTACAGCTAAGCGCAATGCAGTACACTCCCAGGTACATTTCCTATTTCCAGCTATCCAAATACAAGTGCAGGGTACTTCACTGCATAGTGCTAATGGTGATTATGTTATGTACGAGCATGTTGGTGACAATAAAAATGCTCTAAAGGAATAGTCATGAATACAATTTGCTTCAAAATAAAATACATTTATTTATAAAACATTTTTTTTTCAACCAACACAATGCATAATTAGCATTCCCGTGCCTTTTGTATTTCGTTTAGAAGAATAGTAGTAGCAGTGCAAGCCTTCAGCAGCCCCCTATGGCTGGTGCAACGGTTTTACCATAAACTGTGCATAAGTACGTCAGTGTACGGGTTTGGCTTGAGTGTAATTGCGCAAGCGTTCCTCCATCACCTCTACCCCATGAAACACACCCCTGAATGTAAACTGTCACACAGTGACTTGCGTTCACGTCTGGATCACATTTTTGCATTTTTTCTGAGCATGTGCAGTGCTAAATAATGCCATCAGTCCTGCTCTTGACCTCACCTGAGGACTCGTGACTTATATGTCAGACAAGGGGCTAATCAAAACAACCATCTGATCTGTTCTACAATGACTAACGCCCCTTGTTCACCTCATATATAACTTATTACTGATAAGCTGCCACCGTGAAGATAGTTTGGACAGTATGCATCTATCTCTGGAGGTCTTTCGTTCTTCTTTAACCAAATATAACACAATATTTCACATTTTTAAATCACATCCCGTGTAAGACTTTGGGTCACCCAACGTCATTGTTCAGCGCGCACCGCGGGGAGACAGCCGGAGGCAGAGCTGCGGGGAAAGCCTGACACAGACGCAGGGACTGCCAGAATTACAGCAGAAGGTAAGGAGTGAAAGGCAGAAGACATCAAAGGTAAGTGAGAAATTAAATGGAGGCTGACATTAAGGGGCAGATATGGAGGCTGGCAATATACTGGCAATATACTTTATCAGAATTAATCAAAACTTACACAAAGATACTTCCTGGGCTAAGACAAGCCAGAGTATATGGAACACTTTATTTTGCTAAAAAGATTCCATGAAATGAAAAAAAAAAAATAACTATATTCTAAAATCCCATATTTATGCCAATATACCATTCCTCAACCCCCACCTTTTGAAAAGTGTCTCTTTTGACTTTTGTATTGCCCTGGCTTTCACCTTGCATCCAGGACAGACTTGGCTTTTACAGTGTATACATTCTAATTGTCATTTATGATTTATAAACAGTCCTTTTCTAGTAAAGATTAAATAACTTACGGCACAAATAAAATCAAGCCAGGGCAATAAAACAAGAAAACAGATCCCTGGCCAAATAAAGGTCACCTTATATTTTGAAATTACTAATTTATGTACAAGATATTGACTCATATCATGACACCATCAGGTGTATGTCCATGTCAGCTTCAGCCCCATACATTTTTCCACTGATGGTTTCATTTATTGGAACTCACAGATATGAAGTAGATTCTCACCATTTTCTTGTAATTGCTCTTTCTTTTCTTTTTTTTCTTTTTACAGATGCTTTTATATTCTAAAAGTATATTCTCGCCAATTTTCGAAAGCTGTTAAAGAATTTCTAGATTTAATAAGAAAAAATAACCTTGGTTTTAATGGCAATATATGCTCCCATCATTGTGTATTTATAACTGTCATATTCTTGTAAATCCATTGTGCATTTTCAAAGGTTAGTTTAAAGCAAACGGTTGTAAATGTGTTAACAAAATCAGCAGCTTTGTTTATAGTAAGCCTATATAGTGTCCTTATCCAATATTTTCCCTATCTTTATTTTAACTCCCCAGAAAAAAAGTTGGAAAGAAACTTCTATAATGAGATCGCTGGATAGAAGCTGGACAGTTCTCTCTGTACAAAAAAAAACTATAAAAGATATTTCAGAGAAAAGACTCAAATCTATAGATAACGTTGAACCTCCTTTGTGCTATGTTGTGAAATAAATGCCCTTTGCCTTACACATAACGCAGTTACACTTCAGAGTAACCTAGTTCAAGGCAGTTTTAGATGAATAGGAAGATTCAACCAATTAGCTTAGTTAAATGGAGATGTTCTAGAAGAATGGGAATCTTCCAACAAACGATTCCAAAAAGATAGAAAGAAAAAACAGGTTTTACTGCTTTTGGAAACCTTTGTATTATTTCTCTAATATAAAAAGTACTTTACTAGTTTTTAGTTTAAAAATGTTCAACTGACAGACAGTCAGATACTTACTTAGGAAAAGGTTCTATTGGATCCTGGCTGGTCAAGGACATCTCAATGGCCAGTAGTTTTATATATATATGGTATATGGATGTCATGTATGAATTTTAATCCCTCAAGATATAGGGTATCTTATTTTAAAATAATAAGTAAAATTAAATATTATCAATAGCATATGTCAAATAATGCACTTTATTTTTTAAATCTAAAGAGTAGATTCATCAAAATCAAAACCTGTATACAAATAACCACAGACAACATCTTCTCGCGCAGGATGTCATCAAGAAAAAGGTAGACTCACACTTACCAATAGAGGGCACTGATATCTTATCATATCAGTCGCTCCATCACTCTGGAAGTCACTCTGGGAGCTACCAATGCTCAGAAACCTTATTCAAAAGGAAGAACTTCAGAAAGCTGTAGACTGTTACCACCCAACACTTGCCATGGATTACAGCAGCTAAGACTGCAGCCAAGGGCACAAAAACACTTGGGAAACAGCAGACCTTTGAGTCATCTTTCTAACCCCACTACTGGATTGTGACTATTCCCGCTAATATACATTTTGCCACCACTGTACATTGTGTACCAGGTACGGAGCACTGTCTTGCAGTGAGACATTTATTACCCAAGTTGAGACTATATCTCTTGGACATAGTTGTTACACAGACATTCAGTTTATTCCTTATGTTTGTGGTGCTTAATTTTACTGCTGTAGTCAGCGGGTTTGAGGTCCACTCCCCTGCTGTCATTGCATGTTATTTGTGTGCTGTATCCATGTTGTACATATGGTTTTTATTGGTTTATTTATTTCTACAGTGGAGTAGACGTCCACTCCCCACTGTTATTGTACATCAGTGATTTGCTTATATTGCTCTTCTATTTGTATGACATTAAGAAGCTGGGTAATACAATGTAGCTTTTGGAGCTTGTATATACATTTCATTCATTTAGGCTGAGTCTGAGGCTGAGTAGCTACTACCCACCGTGCCCTTTACCTACTATTACTGTACACACATATTTTCTTTATTTGTCATACTCTGCCACACTTAACAACAGTAGCCAAATTCGGCTGTCTGACCATCCATGCGCATGCCAGATGTTCCGTTATGGATCTCCAGATGTATGGAACTCAATTCTGTACATCTTGAGATCCGTCAGTGTGGTGCATCCCCTCTGTCTGCCTAAGGTGAGCGGGATGAAGCATTTCAATTTTACAGACAGGGTTGGATTAAGGGGTTACACGCAGATCAGCGGTCGTACAGACTGCAGATCCACACATGTGATTTAAGACTGCCTTATGGCAGCATAAGTCGCAGCATAAACGCCAAATTAGAGAGGGGAGTGACAGCAGAGTTCACCCTGCCTGACCTTCATGTATACAGAAAAGGCACGGCGGTCAGGATCTAGTTCATTATTCATTTGTAATTGACAGGATCCAGACTTCAGCAAAAGAAACATTTTCCAATTGCTATGATTTTGCAAAACAACAAGTGTTGCATTCCCAGGATGGATATTGATTCTCTAAATCCAGAGGTCCTGGGAACATTTAAGATGGAGTGGTTGGACTTGGTGGGAAGCAGAAAGAGTTTCTGCTAGTAGCCTCCCTCCACCCTTGCAGAAGCCTGGTTCACTGCTGCCCCACTGGCATCTGAAGTCTGGATCCAGTCAAATGACCCAGCCCAAGTGGCCTACCAAGCAAATCAATGACACTTCAAGTAGAGTAAACATATTTAGAAATGGTTGAGTTCCAAAGATCCTGTATTTGTATTGTATGCGTCTCTATTCGAAAAATGGATTAATAAAGGTTAGACCAGATTTGAACCAAATTTCCAATTATAGCAGGACATGCAAAAAATGCAGAGGAAAATCATGTTTTGTTTCCAGTAACTAGCTTTATTACAGATGATTATTGCTGAAAGGGATGTGTTACTCTATATGGGCCGAATCCAGACCTACGGGCGCCTTGCTGGTGCCCAAGGTCATTACGGCCAGCATCGTAGTGGGAAGTTTTACGATTATGTATGCGGCCTTTTGACCACATACCTGATTGTAATGGGCCATCCAACCACCCCGTACCCTCATTTACATCTGTATCTCCGTCTTGACAGCGGAGATACGACAATCGTAAATGAGGGGACAGCCCCACTTCCGTAACCCGTGGTGTACGTAACAAGCGTTACATACGCTGACCCATACGATGGCATAAGAAGGTTGTACGCATGCGCACAACCTTCTAAACTGTGAAATGATGTATGTGCTGTACATAATTTCACAGTCGTACGCACCTGAGGATCTGGGCCTATGCTTGTATCTATTAAAAGCTTAGCTTGATCCACATGGAAATTTTTTCTCTTATCTCTTTATAACCTACCCTCCCTCCACCTAAGCTTACCTGCCCTCCCCATGTCTACTGAATGTTCACCCCCTTCCAATCTCATGTTAGCTCTTATAAGCAGGGACCTCACTCCTCTTGTAATCACCCCTCTACCTTGTCCACATTAATCCCCAACTTTTCTCTCTACTGTATCTCTCTCCTTATTCATCTGCACACATATGCTGCATCTTTATCTTCCACACATATTGTTATGCTATTTTTGTTCTGTATTTTATTTTTGCATTGTACCTGTATTGGGGTGTGGGTGCCTGGTTAGAACGGCCCTATTCCGATAGGATCATTTTCTCCCAGCCAGTTTTGAACTGGCTGTGATATCTATTACTTATGCCTCAATAGCAATAGCAATAGCAATAGCAATAGCAATGGCATAGCAATCAATACTCGAAGCACCAAACACGGTGCTCTGAAAGGTAAGTGGCAAAACTAACCCCAACCCTTCCTCTAATTCTAACCCTAACCCTCCCTTTCTATTATCTTAACTCTAACCTTCCCTTCCCCACAGCCTGATCCTAACACTAACCCTTCATTCCCCAAAGTCCCCAGAGAGGTTACTCACCTTTCCCAGTGGTACACTGAAGTGGCGGGTCTGGCGGCAGCGGCGTTTTCAATTTTTTTGCAAAAAAAAATGGGTGAGTATGAGATTGACATACTCACCCATTCTCAACAAAAAATTCTAAATTAGATGGGTATTCGAAATAGGGACAGCCAAAAAAGAACTTTTGGCTGTCCCTATTTTGCAATACCATCTTTTTAAGCAGGGACTCATCTGCTATATTGTATTCCTTATTAATTTGAACTTGTACCCTGTCTGTTAATTGTGTTGCATATGTAACTAATGCCTTTGTATGGCGCTACAGATACCATGTGGCGCCTTATAAATAAACGAGAAGAAGAACAAGAAGATGTTCTCTGGGAAGGTAGCTGCATTATGTATATATCTGTACACAACTAGTTGTACTTGCATAAACATTCAGAGCCACAGTTGCATGCACTCCTGCATTGCACCTAAACCTTTCATTAGTTGCATGGAGTTTTACAACACAGTACACATTCATATAATCATATAATGGAGCTATGACAGGTGGGATCCACAAAAATGAGTTCAAAGATAATAAATTAAACAAAATGTTGGCAAAACAACCTGAGATTCCCAAAGACTAAAATGAATAAACTTACATCTTACAATTTGAGAAGAGGCTATAGGAAATCAGATTATGCCAAAAGAAAAAGATATTTCAAATGAAATTTCGTTGTATAAAGATTAGTGCTCTTATTCTATGAAACACTAATATTCCTTAACTAGTTTATAACTATTTCAAACTGGAATAAATCTAGATAAATTGTGTGGAATGTGGAATGGAGTTGTATGTTCTCCCTTTGTCTGCTTGGGTTTCATCCGGGTGCTCCAGTTTCCTCCCACATACCAAAAACATACTGATAGGTTAATTGGCTGCTGACAAAATTAACCCTGTGTGTATTTATGTGTTAGCTTCAATGTAGGTAGAATGTCTAATGTTCTCTGTAAATGCTGCAGATATTTAGTGGAGCTGTATAAATAAGCGTTAATAATAATAACGCTTATTTTAATAACGCTTACTGTTAAGGCTTGACAGTCTCTGCTGGCTAAAAGGGCTCCTGTACCGGGAATGGCATGGTCTGTGCTACCCAGCAATTCCCTCTTCCTATACTGACCTTCCACTCCTGTAGCATGTGATCACTACAATAGCGCAGTGGGGTCAGACTCTTGAAATTCTGATAAAGTGTCAGGTCACTCTCCTGAGTTCTCTGGGTCTCATTTTACACCTTATCATAGGTGCAAATAAAAAGAGCTGAAGGCACACCCCATGGGTGGAGCAAGCCACGCCCCCTTAACTGACTTTCCTAGTGAATCAATTTTTCATCAGTAAACTTTGGAGGGTATGAATAAGGGTTCAATGCCAGGCCTTTAAAACACGGAAAACTAATTATTCAATCACTGTCAGCAATTAAAAGTCACAATATCTGTCCTAGATAGAAATACAATACATTAGCATGAATACACTTACTCTAAAATACAATTTAGCAGATGCCCCCCATACTTTCACTTAGCTATAGAAAACTAGTTTCTGATGTGAGATATGTTAAATGCTTGTACTATTTCCAAATGTCACTACATAAAAGTATGTGTATCTGCAGAAATAGTCTCAAGGAAATTAAGATTGCACAACAGATACTTGAAACACATTGTTGAAAATCTGATAAAACTAATTTTTTTAATTGTTATTACATTTTAACATAGTTAAGCATGAAGTAATGAGCTATAGCATCTAAACCAGTTCCATTTTTACAGCACACATGCTGACATATGCAACGGATATGCCATTTATGATTTTAACTATTTCAGAGTTAACTTTTGTAGTAAATTCAATTTGCATGGAATTTCTGTCTGTGGATGTACATTTTGTGATAGGTCAGGTGACAATAGGTCAAATAAAGCATTTAACTCAGTGTCTCCATTGTGCATTTAATTGAATTACATTTTGTGTAGGCTTTCTTGTCTGCAAACATACTTGTTTCTGTAGGTGGAGGATTTTGCAGCTTCAGATAATTCAGCCTAACACAATCACAAGCTTTAATTCAACTCCCTATACTGTGCTAAGTAATAATGCAGAACAAGCAGTAAATGGATGCATTAAGTTTATAGGAGATGGACTTGTTACTTTGACTTAAAAGGCTGAACTGCATATTTTTTTCTTTTATGTTTTCTCATTAAAAAGTAATGTAAATGATTATTTCCTATTAGAAAGGTTCTGTTACTGAAGATTTGCTATAAGAAATTTGTTTTCCACAACTCTTAACTAGATATAAAGGTTTGCAAACAAAGAATAATGGGCTGCATCCAGACTTAAGAAAGAGTTTGTAATTAAGGACCTGATTCACACTTAAGAATCTTCTTAAAATAAGAACTTAAAGTTACTCCTGGGCAAAACCATGTTGTTTTCGGGCAGAGTCAAGGTAATTGTATTCTTTGCATGCAGGAATACATCTTTGAATTGCTTACTGAAAACAGATACTGACCAGCTTTACTATTACACTGTTATTTATAGAGATGTGCAGGCTCGGTTCTCAGAGAACCGAGCCCACTCAAACTTAGGGTTCCGAGGCGGGATCCGAGTGTTGCTGTTTGCAGCAGATGAAATATGACTCCCCTGCAATCAACATGGTTCAGCCCAGGAGTGACTTTAAGTTCTTATTTTAAGAAGATTCTTAAGTGTGAATCAGGTCCTAAGAGAGGAAAGTCACTCATGGGCTAAACCATGTTGACTGCAGAGGAGTTATATTTTATCTGTTGCAAACAGTGTTAGAGTTGAGAGGTGGCATTTCCCGGCCCATGTCTAAATACCAGTGTAATAGTAAAGCTGGTCAGTATATGTGAGCTGTAGGCAATTCAAAGATTTATCACTGCATGCAAAGAATACATTT
>WWET01001003.1:36689-59651 GCA_011038615.1 Limnodynastes dumerilii
ATATATCCCTGCATGCAAAGAATACAATTAACTTGACTCCCCCTGCAATCAACATGGTTTTGCCCAGGAGTGACTTTCCTTTCTTATGTTCCATCTCTGAATCAGGTCTATATCCAGAACTTAGTTCTGTACAATAGGATGTCTGTCCGACGGAGCGGTTCTTCCTCCGGACAAAGTATGAAAGGTGGGTGAAGGGAGATGTAAAATTTACATTAGGGGCAGAGTTGGGAAGATACGCACGGATCAGCAGTCATACAAACCGCTGATCCGCACATTTCACTTAAAGCAGGGTTATGGCAGCGTAACTTCCATGAAGCCGGCACAAGAGACGGGAGTGACAGGGGGAGAGGGGAGCACTACGGAAAGTGTGCCGGGGTCTGGATCCAGTCCTATATTGTATTTATGTAGCTATATAATAGAAAATAGAGCATACACTGTATATTATTTTTATGTTTGCTAGGTATGGTCCACATTCACAGTTACATAGTTTTTGTCTTACGTACGTTTTTTTAAAGAATTGAGCTATTACGCATGCATAGTAGCTTATTTACGCTATCTACGTACCATTTCTGTACGTAGATTGCGTAACCGCGGTCTACTGTGAATCCGGACCTATATCTTTAGTATAGAAAGTGTACTCGTGTCATGGTCATGTTATGACTATTCTATAACACAAGGCCTATTCATATGTGAAAAGGGCCACACATATAGAGGATAATGAACAGGGTTAGTGTGCCACAGGCAAAGCCACGGGGAGATTCCAGTCACCTTAATAAAGGACGCTTTCCATAGCCGCATGGATATATTGATTTGAGTGGTGTCAGATGGCTCCACAGTACAGTAGAAGGTGGGACACTTATTTCTCTTGCAGTCCTGCGTTGTAATAGCATATTATTCACATCACATAATTATTATATATAGACATATATGAATAGAATGCATAGGCTCAGTAACAATGGACCTTTCAATTTACTCATGAATGCTGCTGTCCAATGTCAATGAAAGAAAGGCACATGAGAATCCACATTCATTGGATGATATGAGACTCATAGGGGCCTATTCAATTGTCTGCAGAGGCAGGGCCGCCATCAGGGGGGGGACAGCCAAGACTACTGTCCCAGGCCTGGAGCTGATGGGGGCAACATTAGCAGACCAATTTCCCCTCCGCACCAGCCAGCTGTTAACGTAGGTCCGCTGGGCCCTGCTCCATATGACAACATCAATGTTACATAGGGGGCAGGGGGGTCCGCGGGTGTGTCCCAGGCCCCACAGCTTCTGACAGCGGCCCCGTTGCGGAGGCGCAAGTTTGCTGATTACAGTGTCCATTGTATGTGTCTTTTTCTCACCATACAGTTCAATTTCACACAGTGCAGCTATGCTTCTCTACCACTAGGGGCCACTGTAGGACTTTCCCCCGGGACCCTGACTTTCATGCTAGAAGCCTTTCTGATGACAGGATGGGACTCAGGATCACACAGAGTAGTGAAGTTCTGGATTCAGTCCAAACTGCTTACTTTGTTTATCTGTGTTAACAGGTTACAGTTAAGCCATATGTGACTTGTGTATATTTACATTTCATTTCTATTCTATTTAGATTCCTTGTCTCATGTCTGAAATGCCTTTACTTGAAGCAATATACGGAACTATCCTATTCCTTTTCACTAATGCCTTAGTACTGCAAAGCAATGAAGAGCCTCAATGCTCTGTGGTCTCAGAAATATTGTCTTAGGCAATCTGAGGGGTCTTCCATCAGTGAAGACAATGGGCCGGATCCAGACCTATGAGGTCATTATGGCCGTCCTTGTAGAGGGGAGTGCACGCCCCCTCTACTGCCCCCTATAGGTAGTAAAATCTGGACACTTACGTGTCCAGTTTCCTATCTTAACATTAACGACCGTAAGGCCGCAGACCTTGTTGTAACGGGGCTTCCCCTGCCCCAAGCTATAATTTAAATGCTTATCTCTGCCTATATGGTGGAGATACAGCAAACGTAAAAAAAGGGACAGCCAGGCACTACTACAGCGTAAGAAGGGTGTGCGCAAAGGGGAATTACGCAATCGCCATGTGTAATTCCCCTGTAGGACAAAGCCCAGGATCTGGGCCAATGGCTCCGCTGTACGTCAGTTAGAAAGTTGTACTCGGCCCATTTACATTTGTCTGCCATTATTATCCCTCTCAGTTTGCAGAACTTACCACTATCGTGTCCTTTATATTTTCTGCCACTCTTTGCACTTCATGTATTCGTCCTGAATTGATATAGAAAGGATCCAGCAGTTGATCAGGGCTGCAATTCACATTCTGAAATATAGTTATATTGACTGGTTTTACACAGTTCCACATTTTTGTACAATATCTACACAATCAGCATGTTTTTCATGTTTTTCTATTTCTATTATTATGTTTAGGGTAGAATGGAAAACTGAAACTGGTTCCTGCCAACATGAAATAGCAATGTCCTCCGCCCGCAGCTTCTCACTTACCCATCAGAGCCACTTCCTTGATCTATTTTTTATCACCTCCACATCTCTGACATAAAAAGTACATATTTCCCTAAATGTACCATATAATAGTACATTGAGAGCTAAAGCCCACCCCATATTCTCTATGGGCCTGATCCAGAACTACGGCGATGCGCTGTGCTTACTAAAGCAAAGCGTATCGGCGTCTACTCTCCCCGACACTCCCCCTGTGTGGCCGTATTTTCCCTTTCGCCTCGACCATAAACTGAATTTTGTCACAAATTTTGGTTAACTGCAAGATGGAGACAGATGGTGTACCGTATGTGGCGTCTGCCTCAGATCCGAACCTTCGGTGGTTACCCTGGTCAGACTTCATCTATGAGGAGAGTAGACAGCGGTATGTTGCTCCCTCTGTTCTATCTCCCAACACTGGGCAGTTTTCTCTTAATGAAACACCAGACCCATAAGACCAAATTTAAGCTCTATATTGGTTAGATATTTCTTGTATTTGAAAAGACGCTAAATAAAGTTTAGAACAAAGGGCCGGATACAGAACTACGTCCGTCTTCCATAGACGGACGTAGTTCAATAAACACTAGCTCTGGACGTAGTTCTGGATCCGGCCCAAAGTGTGTAAGATGGACCCCTCCCCCCCTGCTTTTTTCATGCCTGTATCCCCCTCCCTTAGTATGCTATTCAATGTATAGCAATGTATAGTGTGTTACAAAGATGCCAGTATTTGTTATTTATTTTAAGCCATGTTGGTTAAACAATAAAATCTTACCAGATCTGAAGTTTTAGCTCTGTGTCATCAATGTGAATTGTTTTTGTTTTGAAATCAATACCTTAAAAAACAAAAACAAAAAAAACCATAAGGAATATAGACTATTTCAAGATAAATTGGTGCAATTTGAGAACTCCAAGAATCCAAATAAAATGGTCAGCTTTAAACTCTAGAAAGAGGGAATGTCCTAGCTGAAATCTGGCCTGCTGTGTAACAATTCAGCTAGTTAGTATATCAGTATCTGAAAAATGGACAGTATTTGGGGAAAAAAACAACAACAAAAAAACAAGACTTGTTCAGTTACAAATCTGAACCATTTACTGGATTTGAAAATGAATTAGGGTTATTGCAGCATATAGCATGCCCACTCACATTATTACTACACAAAGCTTTTGCTAACTTTCAAACTAACAAATACAGTAACCATAAAACACTCATCCCAAAAAAGAATGCATCCACAAGCAATGCAAGAATACTTCAAAGAACACATTAGAAAGCATCATAGTAGTAAGCATGGCTGTTAGGAGTTTTATTAAGGGCTGCCCATTACATTGTTGAACTAGTAAGGAACCCTACAGATCACTCGGAAAAGGGGTGGCCAGACTTTAGTGACATGAGATATACTTTTTGCTCACTTTCTGTTAAGCAGGGTGCACACTGGAGCTTTTAAGTAGCAATTAGACATCGTCAGATTTGTAGTGATGATTCTAGCCGTACATACTGCTCTCATGTTTCATGTAGATCGTTTCACAAACTGTTCAAATAAATCTGTTGCAATGGTATGGTTGCCCACAAGGTGGCGCCATTCAGAAATATGAATAGGAATAGCTGCAGTGAAGATTATGTCAGTACACATTGAAGTTTTGATTGTTATTTTTTTTTCTCTTTTTACAGATAAAGGACATCATTGATCGCAATTATTAGGAGCTACCAAAAACCAAATAAAATAATCAGATGCCATTTCAGACTATTCTGCAGCATTAGACAGTACACACTAGTAAACGGTCTGCTGAAACGGTCATTTGATTGTGTGATCTGCACGATTCTCAGCAAAAGCACATGCACCCTCCAAATGTTACGCTAGTGTTAGTAACACTAGCGTACCTAGCATCGTACGAAACTTAGTTCTGTACAATGTAATTTCCTAGTTAATTGGCTGTGCTTCCCCTCCGCCCGCTAAAGGGGGCGGGGGAAAGCATGCTAATTGTACAGTGTGGGAGGGGGCTCCCACATTGCAGAGGATCAGCCGTTGTACGGACTGCTGATCCGCACGATACAGTTAATGCACGACAGAGGGTAGTGACGGGGGGTGTGCACTCCCCTCTGTCTCGCTTACTTACAGACCCCCGCACAGCTGTGTGCACATCTTTTGTGAGCATGCACAGTGCAAAATCACCCTGAGATATTTTACCTAATCAGTGTACATTCACCTCTGGATAAGATCCGCTGTTAATTAAATAACTGAATATGAGAGCAAAGGAAGCAGAGCAATCTGTATGTATAAATTAGCAGAATATCATTCCCTAAGAATGGGGGGGATGCCGTCTCCAAGATTCCATTTTAGAAATACAAACAGCCAAAAGCTTATTAGAAACGTTAACTAATGAATGGGTAAGTATGCTGAATTTATTCTTCTGCATACTTACCCAATCATTTACGCCCCAGATTTGCCGAAGCGCTGCCGGACTGGTGAGTATTACAAGGGACTCTATGAGGAGTTTTAGGGTAAGGAGTCTATTGGAAGTTTTAGGGTTAGACTGCCAGAGGGGTAAACTTAGGGTCAGGGTGTGGGGAAGGGAGTCTTAGGGTCAGGCTAAGGGGAAGGGAGTCTTAGGCTGCAGGGAGGGAAGTCTTAGGGTTAGGCTGTGGTGAGGGGAATCTTAGGGTCAGGCTGCAGGGACTAAAGGCTTAGGGTTAGGGTAATGAAAGGGGAGGGTTAGGTTTAAGAAACGGAAGGGGAGGGTTAGGGTATGGATTAGGATAAGGGTTGGGGGTTAGATAAATACTTACGATTTGCTCAAGTATCTTAATCCTGGGGGTGATCGATTGTTTTTCCTCGGCGAGGCAGAAGCAATCGATTTGATAGCCAGTTCGGAATTGGCTGGAAGAAAACATCTCTTTCCAAAAAGGGCCATTCTCGCCCCCAGCCCACATAGGGACATCTAAACCAACCAGGATGCAATTGGCTGTCTCCACTACATAGCAAAGTCTTGGCCTTACTGAGGAACAGCTGAGACCACCCAGTAAGAATTGACTCAGAAGATAACCCTTAAACATGACTAAACAGACAAGGAAAAAGCTTTCCACCTGAACCCCTACCTGTGCCAAAATGTTGCCAATAACAAGAAACAAAAAACAACACAAGCAGAGCAGCAAATCACCATTTCCAGCACCAAATTAACCAAATGAACATTGCATAAGGTAACAAGGGACCAAAAGACTTCTTAGAAGATAAGAGGACCTGACACTGGAAGCTACATGGTAACACCCCCTATTCCTGCAACAATCGTAAAGGACAAAACCTTATCCATCAAGATGAGTAACAATCACAAATTCCACCCTCAAGTTTGGGGTTTTACCTCATTCAGGTTGAAGGATGAGATAACTCAGTTCAAAAGAAGTTTTACATATTAGGCCTGATCCAGGACTACGCCTTGGAGCGAATTTACGCGAATCGCTATTTTGTACGCACTGCGCATGCGCACCATAGAAAATACGCACATTAACGTAGCGTAATTGTGAACGTATGGGCCATTCACGTATGTGTTACGTAAATACTTACGTGTGGGCGTGCCAATTTTACGTTACTCCAAAATACGTCTGAAATACGAGAAGTAGGCGGGGGTGGTATTTAAAGTGTACAGTATGGGCGTGCTTAGCTGCGTAAATTCGTTCAGCCCATACGTACGTGTGCGTATGACAGCGGTTACGTTGGAAAAAGTTAAGGTAGGGTTTGGAAAGCGTATCTTGACAAAATACGTCCGTGCAAGGGGTGTGCCGAGGGGAGTGTAGCGAATTTACACGCACGAAAATACACTACGCGAATAAATGTACGGCAAACGTAGTTCTGGATCTACCCCATAGTCCTTAGTCTTATGAAGACATTGAACTGAAAGTCAAAAGGGATACACCACTTACCTGAGAAGATGACACATTGGTCAAATAAAGGAGAATGGAGCCACCTGGAGTCTTTAAAGGAAATGAGAGACTGAAGGTAACTCTTGGCATTGGAATGTCATCATCCTTCTTAATCTGTAAAAGAACATGACATAACTTAATACTAAATTTGGGAAATACAGCTAATAGTTTAGCATTTAGTATTTATAATGTTTGCCTATTATAATACTTAAATGTGGATTTAAAAAGTCATTGCATCAAATCATAAAGATTATGCAAAAATGTCACGTTTTAAATCACTATTTATATAGGAAAGACAGAACGATTTAGCTATTACAAATTTATCCACTTTAAACATTTACCTCCTGGCAATCCATTGCACACATTACCTCCTGGCAATCCATTGCACACATTACCTCCTGTTCATCCACTTCACACATTACCTCCTGGTCATCCACTGCATACATTACCTCCTGGTCATCCACTGCTTACATTACCTCCTGGCCATCCACTTCACACATTACCTCCTGGTCATCCACTGCATACATTCAGTGGCAAACTTTTCAATGTCAGAACAACAGCACTTTAATGATGGGAGATAGCAGCATACCAAGGTGTAGTTACATAGGATGGATATATTTCAATGAAAGATAAAGATTTAAGGATTTCATTATCACATGATCTGTTTAAAATTTCAGGAGGATTGAAATGGTTCTAAATGTAAAAACAAAATTTGGGGGGATTTAACAGTGTGTTTTTTCAGGTTATTTGTAAAAACCTGTTTTTAAATGACTGGCTATTTTCAAAAGACACTCAGAGAATCAATGCTTTTCAAAACAGACCATCACACATTGGAGTGTTTTTATCATTGTAAATATACAAGTCACCAGATTTAATTATATTTTGCAGCAATGTCCTATTTAGAATATTAGCAACATTTACAGCGAGGTTCAAAAAACTATTCACAAAACTTAGGTGCCACACCAAAAACTTAGACACCAAGGTCTGCATCGACCGCTGAAAACTACAGGGGCATCCAGCACTGTGCTTCTGTCCCAATCATTTCAGCAGGTAAGAAGGTGGTCACTGGATTACCCCATGGATGAACTGGCATTTGTTGAGCCCTGTTTTAGAGTTACTTTACATCAGAACTGTAAGCATGCAAAAGAAATGCTTAGTTCTCCGGATTAAAAGCAGAAATATTTTTCAGAAATAGGAAATACTCTAGGGCAAATGAAGAGTCCTTAGGGGTTTCTTTTTACTGCACAAAAAACGTTTACCTTGTGACTTTTGAGGGATTTTTTGCGTTTGTTTTTTTGACCCTTTCAGACACCACTGTCCCACAGAGATAATGATGCAATATAACTCCACCTTTCCATACCATTACACTACAACCCATGTGTTGCGTAAAGAATGCTAATCATTAGATAACAGTTTCTTGCAATCTCTACTATGGTTAATATAGTTATTAGAGAGACAGTATACTGGTGTTAAGAATGACTAACATATGTTAACCATAATACTTGGAATTAGGATTTTTAAAAAGGCATGGTTTAGACCAAAAGTCAACACCCTTATAATAAAACAACGGCATATAAGTGTAGGTGAGAAATGTTTAGGTCTAGCAGTCCGTCTCTCGACCACATAATCCGCTTTTGGCAGCTGAATAATTTAAAATAACAACATGGCTGCTGTTTAGCCCGTCTTATAAGTGTGACTGAGCTGCAGAAATGCCATTCCTTTAAGACTTGGGATTTGATTGTACAGAGTCAGTCAAAGGTGATGGTGGTGAGAGGGGTGATTTCCAGGGTGTGTTCCAGCGTGTGTGGAGAAGGCTCCTGAAAATCTGGTAAGGGTCAATTTCGATGATGGCCATATTCAAACTTAATGCGCAGTTCCCCAATCTTTGAGAGGGGTAGAATGTCTGGGATCCATTCAATGGTGAAGGGAGTAGGCTCCTTCTGGTCAGGAGAGGTGTTACCTGGAAGGAAAATAGTTACTAGTACTTCTCCATGTCTATCCATCACTACTATGAAGACGAGTATAGAGTCCTATTAATGGGGATATTTGTATACAAATAAGATTTTATGATTATTATTATGGGACACTTTGTATATAATCCACATAATAACGGTTTTTTTTATCTTTACTCAAATTAACCCCTATTACCGGCATCTATAGTCCCCCTATAATAAAGCTCTTTATTTCTTATTAATTGTGCTCAAATCCCCTATAAAAGAGATCTTTTTTAGAGGCCTATTATGGGAATGATTTGAGCACAAACAAAAAACAAAAACAAAAAAAGAGCTTTATTATAGGACATTAACTCCATATGTCTATAATAAGTAATCCATGGTCAGATAGAATTGGTTATTTATTATTTAACAGGTTTTTATATAGTGATCAGAATACGTAGCGTTTACAGACAATAATTAACATTCATATCAGTCACTGCCCCATTGGAGCTACATTCTAAAGTTCCCTAACACAGACATACAGACGCACACACACACAGTAGGGATAATTTATTCAGCAGCCAATTGACCTACCAGCATGGGAAGTGGGAGGAAACTGGTGCACCCGGAGGAAACCCACACAGACACAGGGAGAACATACAAACTCCACACAGATAAGGCCTAGTCCAGGAATCAAACTCATGACCTCAGTGCTGTGAGACACAAGTGCTACTCACCGAGCCACCCCAAAACAATCATAAACAAGAGTCTGCTACAAATACCTAGTAAAAGTCAGCCAGGATTGGAATTTCACTGGAAATGTAATGTTCTTCCTGTTGTTTTGCAAGGTTTCAGTCTTCTCTTCGCTATCACTAGAATTGGAGAAAACAATAATATTAGACCTCCATTGTCTTAATTTATGATCTCACTCCATAACACTGCTTCCCATTCAAGTGCCGATCATGCAATCACCAGAGCTTCCCATCTACTTTGCCCTGAATCAGGTGGACAAGGACAGGCAGCAGTGTATCCCAAAGTATGTAATTAAACACCGAGGGGGCTGCCACAGAGCACTCACAGGGTTCTCACAGATCCAGAGCCAGCTTACTCCCACATCATCCAGAGGAAGCAGAGCAAGAAACAGCAAAGGGTGAATAAACTGGCATCAGTTTTGAAAAGAAGATGGGGGCCTAGACAGACAGACAGACAGACAGACAGACAGAGGAGGGGGCCTGGAGAGATAGAGGAGGGGGCCTGGACCGACAGACAAAGAGGTCTGGACAGACAGAGGAGTCCTGGACAGACACAGGCGGAAGTCTGGACAGACAGAGGAGAGGGCCTGGACAGACAGAGGAGGGGGCCTGGACAGACAGAGGAGTCCTGACAGGCAGAGGAGGAGGCCTGGACAGACAGAGGAGGGGGGCCTGGACAGACAATGAGGCCTGGACAGAAAGAGGAGGCCTGACAGACAGAGGAGGGGGCTTGGACAGACAGAGGAGGAGGCCTGAACAGATGGAGGAGGGGGCCTGGACAGTCAGAGGAGGGGGCCTGGACAGTCAGAGGAGGGGGCCTGGACAGATGGAGGAGGAGGCCTGGACAGATAGGCAGAGGTGGGGGTCTGGCAGACAGGGGAGGGGTGAGATATATAAAATTTTTAGCAAAAAAAAAAATTACTTTAAAAGTTGTATAGAATTCCAGTTGCAGAAGTAGTTTTATTTTATTTAGATGACTCCTAAATGCTCCATTTATTTATAAGAGACAATTTATAAATAAAATACTCTTTTCTTTTTAGTTTGTTTCTCTCTATATTCCAATTTTTAACACTTCATTTTGGGTAGAATCCAGGCTTCTATAAAAGAGGCGCTTTTTGATCACTTGCATTGGAAAATATCCGCATTTTGGCCTGTATTCAGCGTACCGGACGTATAACATATACATCTGGTGTTTAGTGATTTTTCCTATTGCGCATGCGTAGTAATTTTTTAACGTAATCTACGTATCTTTTTCTTACGTAGATTGCGTAAATACGGTCTTTCAGATCTACGTAAGGAAAAGATACGTAGATAATGTAAAAAAAAATTTACTACGCATGCACAGTAGGAAAAATCACTAAACACCGGACGTATATGTTATACGTCCGGTACGCTGAATACAGACCTTTATGACTAAGTGTGCGCACAATCTCCTCAATTCAGACTTCTGTATTGGAAGTGTTTCCAGCGACAAGATATGATTTAGGTTTGAGCTAGGCAAAATAAAGCTGATCCCTGTGATCGTCCCTCCTCTGTTGCCTGGGGCTAGCCTTGAAAAAGACCTGCAAACAGGTTGAAACGCGTTGGTTTTATATGTGTATGAGGATTGTGTCACAGGCACTAAGAGGACTTGGTAAACCGATGATTTTTAATATTCATGCTGTATTTGACATTTCTAATTAGATTTGTCCACTGCAGAATGTGAGTTTAATCTTCTACTTTTATTATTTATTTTCAATAAAAATTGACATATTGCACCACAGGGCGCGATGGTTCTTCAATTTCTCCTCCTGCATGTGTTTCCAATTTTTTTACATTTGAGTTATACAGGACAGGGGGGTTTGCTATCAGCTGTTCTGTGTTACTGCCGCAGTGGCTGTAGCAGGAACCTCCTTTCAGCCATGATCACCAGCAGCGGGGCATTGTGCTGGCCCTGCATTTAACCCTGTGGTCTACTGGGTCCACATAGTAATAGAGGGCCGCAAAAAATAGAGTACCAATTAGATCAACTTAGGTCCATTTAAAACATTTTTTTTTTTATAATGTAGCATTAATAGTTATCTGCTTCCTATCATCATATAAGCTGTTAGATCTGTCATGCGTTACTATTGTTACTATTAATATTATACATATAAAGGCACTTAAAACAAATCAAAGGGTAAAAATATATCAAATATACCTGGTTGAATTAATGAATATGGAAACTGTATTCAGGAGGTGGGAAACATTGAACTGGAATGTTACTGTGAAAGAAATCTTTTTAAAAAAAAGGAAGAAAAACAAATGAACACATAATAAGGCAATGTACAATGTAGCACAATTAAGCATGTCTGATATACAGTAAATAAGCAAAGAAATTTACCAGATTTACTGTGTTAAAAAAAATGACTAGTCTGTTCAAGCAATCCCTCAAATATGTATCCACACTACCCCCTCCTTCTTTTCCACTTCCCCTAACCCCTTCCCATTTCTACCATTACTCCCCCTTATCCCTCTGCTAGCCTCCTCAAACGACTCCTGCCCTTCCCTCGCTCCAGTTCTCTCATCCCCTTTCCCCCACCATGTGTTTTCTGTTAGTCTCCCCCTACCTTTTAGATTATAAGCTCTCATGAGTAGGACCTCTATCCTCTCGCCCTCCACCTCATATTCATATCCTCTGCATTGATGCTAGATTTGTTTTGTATTTTTGTGTTTTTGTCAACTTTGTGTCATTACTTGTATCACCCTGTATGCTGTGCTTATGCTTATGTTTACTCAACATTTATGCTATATCTATGCTTGTATATTACCTGCATAGCGCCATGGACCTTTTGTGGTGCCTTAGAAACAATAATAATAATAATAATACATAACAATAAATAATAAAAATAGATAAACTATCCATGAAGATGCTGCTACTTATGAGAGTAATTTTAATGGTGTAAACTTTTAAACTCAAACTATATTAGGCATCAGCAACATGTGACACTCTAGTTGTTGTGAAACTACGCATCCCATCATGCATTGCAAGGTATCACTTATGCCAACGCTATTGGGTCATACTGGGGTTCCACAACACCTGGAATGTCACAGGTTGCCTATGTTGTCACTATAATATGACATTTTAGTTGCGATGGAATTTAAATAAATTGGTGTATTTCTGAAATGTTTTTTTTACATCATGTACAGTGATAGCCTGAAATGATGTACTGTGCATGTGCAATACAAAGAAGCAATGCATGGAATACTTAAGGTAGGGTCTAGGCACGGATCCACCATCTAAACATAGGAGAGCAGGGGGGGTGCTTTGTTCTTCTGTGTGTCAGATGTTTGATACCAAGGTCCGGATTCACAGTTACGTAGCGTTCATCTTACGTACGTTGTTTTAAGAATTGAGCTACTACGCAAGCGTAGTAGCTTATTTAAGCTATCTGGGTACCATTTCTGTACCTAGATTGTGTTAGCGCGGTGTTTAGACCGCACTTGCGCAATCTACGTACAGAAATGATACGTAGATACCGTAAATAAGCTACTACTTTAATTCTTAAAACAATGTACGTAAGACGAAAAACTACGTAACTGTGAATCCGGACCCAAAATCCATACGTTAGCCTCTGCAAGGAAGGGTTAAACTTCCCTATTGTAACCAGCACCAGTGCCTTAATCTGGTATAACAGCGATCACTGTGTCAACATTTGGAGAATGAGTTTTGATAAACATTTATAATATTTTACTACTGTACCTCTTCATTCTTTCTTAAAAAGGGGTATCCGACCTTACATAGAAAATCTGTATCTGACTCACAGCTTACTTTCGGCTTATCCTGTGAAAAGAAGAATTGAATGACTGTTACAGGGGAAACTATTATCAGGTTATAATAAAAACCATTCAGATATCTAATACAAGCTCTTGCTTTTTATCTGAATATATGTGTCTGCCTCTATTATTGATAGTCCGTAAGCCACCAGCCTCTAGAGAATTGTCTAAGTTGGTTAAAAATCTGCAAAGTACCCTCAGATATAGGACCACTTTCTGTACCTGCTTTCTGTACCTGCGGGGGTCTGGCATTACGCACGAGAGAGGAGAGTGAACTCCGCCTGTCACTCCCCTTTCTCATGCAGGCTTTATGGCACTTATGCTGTCTATGATCTATCTATGATCCGTAGGACCGCTGATCTGCTCAAAAATGTTAAAACCCTTCCATACCGTACAATCTAAATGCTCCCCACCCACCCACCTTGGCGGGCAGAGGGGAAGTACAGCTCATTTATAATGAAATGGCATCATATGGAACTAAGTTCTGTACAATGCTACGTACGTTAGCGTTATGTTCAAAACACTAGCGTAACATCTGGAGGGCGCATGTGCGTAAGTAGACAGCCGGACACAAGTCTGGATCCGACCCATAGTATTCATTTGGGGTTGGTTGCAATGCATTAATGATGCAGCAGAGGGCGCAGTTGCTCAGGACTAACGGGAATATTTCTTTTCATTTCTTTGAGTAATGAGCAGATTTTAATAGCAAAAACAGGCGCAAAGCTGCAAGTGGCTAAACCATGTCTCAATAACAGGTGATAATAACTTTTTATTTTAACATGTAGTGACAATGATTAGCCCCAATGTCTATAGCGTCCACCAAGCACCAACTAAGTGTACCAGATGCAATATTTAAAGACAATTGAATAAACAAATTTGCCAGACACATAAAAATAACTAAAAGTATTTTACCTCTCTCCCTGCCAGTATAATATTAGGAGAATATTTCATGATTACTCGGGCATTGTACGCGCTGTCCTGACTGTTCCTTAGGGTAACAATAACATTGAACTTTTCATTGCTATATTTTACGATAGCCAGGTCGGAACTGTGAAATAAAATAAAGGTACAGTACATAAATATTTGAACATTATTTTTTTAATACAAAGATGCAAAAATAAGTATTTTATTCAAACACATGGTAATAAATCCATTTATGAAAAAACAAAACTCTTCCTCAAATTATCGCCCCATTTCCGAAGCTACTCGAGAGACTTCCATACACTCACCTCACTAATTTCCTTTCCTTACACAGTCTTCTGGATCCGCTTCAGTCACACTTTCATTCTCAACACTCCATAGAAACTGCACTGAGCAGGGTGATCAATGATTTAATCCCTGCTAATTGTCCTGACACGGCTGACCTCTCTATTCTCATATAAATGCTACTGGACTGTATTCACACTTAAGTAAGTGCAGAATCTCTCTGCGTGTTTTTCCGATCGGTTAAACTGCGGAATGACCAGAACCCATATATATGCACAGAAACCCTGGATGGCTGATTCACATACACGGCAGTCAGACTTAGGACTGATGCACACATCGGCATGCAATGAGTCCTGTATGCGTGGCTAGAGGGGCAAGGCTCTTACTGCAAATGGCAGAGAAAGGTTCAAAAGAACCAAAAGGATAGAGTGGACAATAATCAATAAATCTTAGCAGCTAGTGGAGAGGTGAATCCTACCAATTCACCTAAAAAACAATATATACCAACCAAAGAGACCACAGTGCTATTCTGTGTTAATAAATTAAATGGGATAGCAAAACTAAATTATTAGTTCGCCAATCTTGAAAATACCTTAAAGCCGAGCAGAGGTAAAAAATGACACTTTAATGCAATATAAAAAAATATAAATAAAACATAGAACATAAAGCATAGAACATAAAAACAATACAATATATTGTGCACAGAATGGAGCAATTTATAGATAAGCCGATAATGTTGTGGAGCAGTGGCAGTCCCTGTGGTACACTATTGCAGATACAAATATTGGTGGCAATACCATAGGTGCAGAATTAAATACCAGAGAAGCTGTTCCCAGAGTGTTGCTGGTAATTGTAGTTCACTATGTGAGAGCAGGAGTGCGGGGAAAAAAACTCCTCCTGAGTTACTCAGACAGCTGTCAATTGCAAAACGGGAGCTAAGCAGAAGTCCCCGACGGCTGAGATGTAAAGCCGCGGTCTCCAGTTCAATTTGGAGAAAGGTAAGCCGCACAAATAATCTTCAATTGATGTTTGCTAAGTGCCACAGGCGAAATACTCACAGTCCCACTTGTAAGTTAAAGGATCTGGTCCAGGGTATGGAAAACTCCTCCGTGAGTCAGATAGACAAATGTGTAAAGCGGAGGCCAACCGCTACACTAGAGACCCACGGACCGAAGACCAGTCAGCTGCAAATGAGCTGCACATGGGCTACTAATGTACAGTATGAGTGTTCCAAAAGAGTTATTACTGATTCACAGGTAGGAGAGCCTTGCGTTACTGACATACACACTGGAAAAGTTAAGGTAGCCCTCGAACACTCGTAAGTTGAAGAACTGTATTGTGAGGCCATGCGTCTTCTCTTACTTAGTTCAGGCCACACCTGCTGCGTGTTTATAAACAAATGGATGTGTTTAAATGAAACAAGTACGGGCTCGTTTATTTAATCCTAGGCTGATTTTACATTTTGTGAAAGAATTTAACCGTGTAAAGGTGCCTTTATTTGGTTAGAGTTTGTGAAGGTTTTTTATTTTAATTTTAATTTAAAATTCTGTGAACAAACACCATTACATTTACTTATATCTAACTGTGTTGAGTGTTTGCGTAGTTTTATTACTTAATTATTATTTTTTAATTGTTTTATGAAAGTCTCTATATGTAGTGGATCATAGTACTTCTAACTTCATGCAGTATGCGTTTATGTGTATTGTAAAGCACGTCATGATTATTGTTTCTTCAAGTTGTATTTTTAATGTCTACTTTTGGTTACATCTTTTAATTAGAGCACGTGCTAATCCTAATCAGTGCGTTTAGTTACATATCTTTGAATCATAAGCACCTAAACCAGCGGTTCCCAAACTGTGCGCCGCGGCTCCCTGGGAACACTGCAAAAACTCTCATTCATGTACTAATCATCTCCCTCACTGATTATTGCAATGCTCTCCTTATTGGACTCCCACATTATAAAATCACCCCCACAATCTATATCGCATCTAGACTGATTTTCTTTGCAAAGTGGTCTTTTTGAGCTGGTCCACTCTGTCAGTCTCTACATTAGAAACCTGTATTTTACAGAATCAAATATAGTACATAATCCTTTTGCTAACCTACAAAGCCATCAATAAGACTGCAAACACATCCATATCCTTGCTCATCGTAAGATTTAACCCAGCTTCTACACTAAACAAAAGCCTTCATTCCCGGTTACAGGACTTCTCTCGTGTTGCACCCACACTCTGGAATAACCTTCCTCCCCCAGTAAGACTAGATTACCAAGTTCCTCAAGCTATTCTTTTTTTTAAACATTTGCCTGCCCTATTTACAATGACTTTGCTATCCAAGGGGTGATCTCTTAGAAGTCCCTTATGTGCACCATGCACCAAGAAATATCAGCAAGTTTGGCTCCAATGAGCTCTCTTTATCTTTGTATGTATTTATAATGCCAGGAGGGAGCTCATCAGATGGACATGTTTCTGTACCTTTTCTCCTCCATGCTTATTCGTGCATCCAGAATCAAGTCAGATATACACTTTTTATGAGCTCCACAATCCATAGTAAATGGAATCTGTTAAACAAAAACGAACATGGAAAAAAAAGAGACTTTTCTGAGATTCAGTTATAACAGATAAAAATAAGACTCTGAAAACCTTAACAAATTACAATTATGATTATTATAATAAAAATATTATAACAGAAGCATTACACCAATTTCTATTGGTACAATTCTGACCTAGGCATACATTCCAATGAACACGGAGAGTCCTTCATAGTAACGCTGTATGAGCTTGTTGTGTACAAGAATAATTCATCCGCAATGCAAAGAAAATAATTCTGTGTTTCGTAATAAAACTCACCCTGTCGCCTGGATGTAGAGAAAACTACTTACCTGTAAGGGCTCCATTTACTATTTCAATTTTCGGGTGATAATGGGTGCTTTAACACTAAAACGCTCATTATCACTTGAAAATAAACATTTTAAAATTTACTAAAGTGCATTCGCCATGGAAATCTGCTGTTTCCATGGTGATGCACAAACACTTCATAAAGATTCGCTGGCCGGTTGATCTTAACGGGTGCCAACACTAACTACAAGTTACTATCCCTCACTGCCGAAATTCTGATTCGGCAGTGAAGGAAGTACCTTGATAATTGTCAACGTTCTTTATGATTAAATGTTATTAAATTAATTTCTTGTAGTACAGAATGTTTCTTTGCATATGGTTACAATAAAGAAGTTTTACTTTACTCAAACTTTATCTGTATCTTTGTTACTGATGTTTCATAGCTTGAGGGTTCATATTTCTGCTTCAAAAAATGTCTATCTATGTGAAAGTAAATTAAAACATTTGTTTATAATACGCAGATCATTAGGCCCCTGCACTTAATGTAGCATACTGAAGCATCCATCAAGCGTAAAACGTAAGCCATACACTGAGAGACTATCCAGCGAGCGGTTAAATGGTGCCAATAATCACTTGAATGGATGGTTAAATCTAGCCCTCATTCAATCAGCCCCATGTTTGCATACTTATCTGCAGTATAAACGGAATGTCATGCAGTGTGTGACCTGCTTAAATCCACCCAAAACATAGTGTAATAACAAGTGTAATATTTCATGCATTTTGCAAAGTTAAAATAATAAAATAGTTGTACTTATCTATTGTGAGTTCAAACTGCTGTACTTCTGCAAAGCTATCATAAATTAAGCACAGTGCAACAAAACATAAAATAGGTGTTTTCAGCACTGTCAACTCTAGTTACATGTGAACAGACTCTTGTCATATTTAGTACTGCTGCACATATTGGACCTGATTCACACTTAAGAATTCTTCAGATTTTAGGTGCGTATATTTAAGAACGGATGCGCTGTGCATGCGTAGTAACTTTTATACGCTATTTGCGTAGGATTTAAGTTCGCAAATTCCATTCTTATAAACTACGAATTTATAATCTGTAGGTTCATAGTAACATATGCAAAAATGGGCGTTCCATGAATAAATAACTAGGCAGATACGCAGATTTGGGTGGAGAGAGGCATTTAAATGACCAAATGAAGGCGCGGTTGTGTAGTTAAGTTCCTAAATAGTCACCCTATGCATTCAAAGCAAACCTACAGTTAAGGGAGCCCTATGGCACTCATAAGTCACATAAGAACCTGAAAACCGAGGGCATGCCAAGGGAGTTTCATTGCTATTAGTTGCGTATATTTAGGAACCTATCGCGTTCTTAAGTGTGAATCAGATCCTATGTATCAAGACATATGCTTTTTCATGCTAGGTGGCATGACATAATTATTTCTTGGTATCGGGCATGACATAATTAGTACTTTGTATTGGGGCATGTGTTTTTATAATAATATGGGGCATTATTTATTAATTAATATATATTGTGCATGATTTATTTCGTTTTATGTATCGGGGCATTAATCAATTATTTTTATGTATTGGGGCAGTAAATATTTATATTATATTAACTACAGGTTGGGGGGGTCATAACAAGACTAATGGCCAGGGCCAGATCCAATAGTACTGGTCTGGTAGTTTATATTCACCACTCCAATCACTAAGGGTGAAAAACCATGAACCCACAGTATGAAGGCCTCTCAGTTACTGTAGTCATTGTCACAATATAAAAATAAATGAATAACAAAGGACAGGGTAATAATAAAGGGGGACTAAACACATTCACACAAGCCACAATCTCTGGTAGTGCTGTGTGAGCATAAGGGTCATGGTTAAGGATTTTAATTATTCAGCACAGGACAGATCAGAAAGGTGATGTCGTGGCCACAGAACTCCATGTGAGAAAGGAGAGCTGTGCATCACTCGTACAGAAGACTGGATGCCATTTCTGAACACAAGGGAGTAAATCCAGACCTACGGGCTAGTTACGTTAGAATGCGTAGTGTATTTACGCTAGCGTAATTTCTATGCAGTCCCCTAGACACTCCCCTCGCTCCTACGCACTTTGGCCGTTTTACGCTGCCCAAACCCTACCTTAACTTTTCCTAGCGTAAGTACTGACGTATGTAATGGATTTACGTACGCGACGGCCTAACCCGGCCCATACTGTCCAATTTAAATGCCTCCCTCCGACTCCAAAGCATAATTACAGGTGTCGTAATGGTGCCTCCACCCCTTTGTTCATATTTACGCTGACGGTACGTATGTTAGGAGTTACGTGGCTTACCATCTGCCGCGCGCATGAACAGTAAATACAAATGGACGATTTTACGTCATCGGCTAGCGTACTTAGCTTAGGATCTGGCCCAATGCCAGAGAAAGTCTGAATCCAATCTAATGATTAATGCAGCTGTACTGTATATTGGCAGTGCTTTTTGGTGGGGGGCACTCGACTATACTCAGTATCAGCCCCTTTTCTCCAGCCCAGTCATGGACAGGAAATTTTTTTGTCAATTTGTTCCTGGGTGCCTGCATTATGGAGTGTTTATATGAGACGCTGTCATTGCTGTAATAAAGACAATGGGCCTGATCCAGAACTACGCTTCCCCGCCATTTTACGTGTGGCGGAGACGTAAATTTGCAGATTTGAACGCACTGCGCATGCGCACCATAGAAAATACGCACATTCACGTAGCGTAATTTTGAACATATGGGTGATTCACGTATGTCTCACGTAAATACTTACGTGTGGGCGTGCCAAATTTACGTTAGTCCAAAATACGTCTGCAATACGTGAAGGAGGCGGGGGGTGGTATTTAAAGTGTACAGTATGGGCGTGCTAAGCTGCGTACGTTCACGTAGTCATGTTACTCTGTTACATTTGAAAAAGTTAAGGTAGGGGTTGGAAAGCGTATCTTGAAATACGTCCGTGCAAGGGGTGTGCCGAGGGGAGAGTAACGAATTTACGCACACGAAAATACGCTCCGCGAATAAACGTACGGCACACGTAGTTCTGGATCTACCCCACTGCGATATAATGACCTTCCACTGTGTCTGGCCTCTCATGATTGCTGAGTTATAGCTATAGACAGCGGGTGGGATCCTGAGATTTATTAGAGCACTCTTATATATATAATAGAGAAACTGCTGGAGCTTCCACAGGTCCCAGGAGGACGCGCATCTGCCTTTAGCAATGTCTCTGCAATCATCAGTTATGTAACACATGGTTGAAGGTCAGTTGAAGAACATATACAGAAAATCTGACATCTGTGAATTCTTTAATACTCATTATATTCTAATCTAATACTCTCACTCTTGACTGGATTGAGGGCTATACTATATAGTATGCTTTGGAGGAGAATGTCAGTGCATGACATTCATCCCTATGCTTTGCAGTGTGTGAGGGCCTATTTTCAGTGGGAGGCTTGGGATTGAAGACCCATCAGCCCCATTGTTAATCTGGCCCTGCTCTCACATGCTTAAATGTCAGTCATCAGTCACATAGGAATGTGTGATGAAAATAAATGTGTACCAAATTAATTTTATGCCCCATAGTAGTGTTTAAACATAATAAAATGGTCACAGAAGTGTCCCCAATTCATTAAACTTCATAGTAATGTCTCAATTTTCATATGTACCCTCTAGTAGTGCCTTATTTTACTATGTGCCCCAATAGTAGTGCCTCTAGTTCACTATATGCCTCCCAGTACTTTTAACCACATATTAATGCCCCAGTTTCTAATGTACCCCACAGTAGTGCCTAGTTCAATTATACCTATAGTAGCATCACCATTTCAATATATACCGCCCTAAGTATGGTCTTGACCTCATAAAATACTTCTATAGAGGTACCCCAGTACGCTATGGGCCCCATCAATAGTGCTTTTACTTCACAGTGTGTCCCCACAGTAGTGCTTCATTCCCCAGTCTGCTCCTACAATAGAACCTTCAATGTAACCACATTGTAATGCCCTTGCTTACAGTATAGACTTGCAATATTCTGCCCCTGCATGGTCCAGACATGCAACTTCACTGCATACAGAGCTCTGAATGTAACGGCAGAAGGGGTGTGGGTCCCCGCTGAGAACAGCCCTATTTTGAAACGGACGCTCTCTCAACTGGCTGGGAAATTGATTGCTTTTGCCTCGAAGAGGCAAAGCAATCAATTCCCAGAGCAACGAACACGGTACTCTGAATGGTAAGTAAAAAATCTAACTCCAACCCTTTCCCTAATCCTTACTGTAACCCTCCTCTTTCATGACCCTAACCCTGCCTTTCCTGCAGCCTAACCCTAGGTCTCCCTTCCCCGCAGCCTAACCCTAAGACTCCCCTGCCCGCAGCCTAACCGCAATACTCCCTTCTCCATAGCCTAACCCTAAGACTCCCCTCCCCACAGCCTAACCGCAAGTGTCCCATTCCTGCAGCCTAAATATATACTCCCCTATCCGCAGCCTGATCCTAACCCTAACCCTTCCCTTCCATGGCCATAACCCTAACCCTCACTTCACCAGAGCCTAACCCTAAAAGTCCCCAGAGAGGTTACCAACCTCTCTTGTGGTGTGTGTGGCGGGCGGCGGGTGCGTCAGGTCCGACGGGATCCGAAAATAAATGGATAAGTATACCCACCCATTCTGCCAAAAAAAAAATTAAAATGGCTGCCTATTCCAAATAGAGACAGCTGCAAATCATTTTTCGGCTGTTTCTACTTCTAAAAGACAGCCCTCGACCCGGGGACTCCCAATGCGCCAGAATGGACCCTGCTGTATCCGCTCCCATCACACTTTAAATGAGGAAATGTGGATAGCGAGGCCTATACTGTACATTAAAATAAGAAATCATTCCCTCTCATGACCGGAACCGACCCCGCTGTCAGAATAAATATTGGAATGCCGTAGCATGTGCAGTTTTCCCATCTGACAGCTCGGAAAACACCACGTTTGTGACAGTCTGGATTTGGTCCAAATTATTAATCACTGTGAGTCAGATAATCCAGATGCATATTTATATCTGTACACTTCTGAAGCGCTGTTCATGATGTCATTTTTATATAAAACATGACAAACTGCACTCTGGAATGTTCTTGTTCAAAAATACTCTCATTAGCATTAATAATGTGAACATAATCATGTGTTAATTAGTATTTGGTGCATACTTACATAGACATTTATACTGTTTGGACGTTCGCGACTGAGAACTGGACCTATTTCTGGATCTTTGAAATTAAATTCCACAGAGACGTTTACAGAGTTCAAAAAATCTGGCTTTTCCTGTATGGAATAAGAAAAATGGAAGAAACTCAAGGATTAGCTCATTAGTTACTTTTAGTGACAGAATAACCCATGGTTGCCAACTTTTACAAATACATCAGGAAAATTGTGATAGTACTATCAAGGTGCTGCACCAAAGGGGTGTGTCCCATGAATAGCTCCACCTATGGGTGTGTCTCAATGTCTCGAACACAGTGCTCCGAAAGGTAAGTCAAAAATGTAACCCCAACCCTTTCTCTAATCCTTATCCTAACCCTCCCCTTCCATTATCCTAACCCTAACCCTCCCTTACCTACAGTCTGACCCCAACCTTCCCTTCACCGCAGCCTGAGTCTAACCCTAACCCTCCCTTACCATGGCCCTAACCCTAGCCGTCCCTTCCCCGCAGCCTGACCCTAACCCTCTCCTTCCATACACCTAACCCTAACTCTCCCTTTCCCAGAGCCTAACCCTAACCCTCCCTTCCCTGCAGCCTGTCCTCAACCCTTCCTTCACCGCAGCCTGAGTCTAACCCTAATCCTCCCCTACCATGGCCCTAACCCTAGCCGTCCCTTCCCCGCAGCCTGACCCTAACCCTCTCCTTCCATAGCCCTAACTCTAACCCTCCCTTTCCCAGACCCTAACCATAACCCTCCCTTCCCCTCAGGCTGACCCTAACCCTCCCCCTAACCCTAAAAGTCACCGGAGAAGTAATTCACCTCTCCGGTGGTGCCAGCGGCTGGTGTGGCAG
>WWET01001003.1:104554-120003 GCA_011038615.1 Limnodynastes dumerilii
ATATATATATATATATGAGATATGAAACTAAAGCTTATGAAATACTACACACCCAGGATAATCTCTCTCCAATGACATACTGGGCCTGGATCGCAATAATGCCAGGCGTAAGCGTAAGATCGTCAGTGTTGCCGATCTGCGCATACGCCCGGCAGATTTTTTTTGCATTTTTTTTTCATTACTCAGGATCTCGCTTCCGTAACTCCATCGTAGTTACGGCGGAAGGGACGGGGATCTCCGTAACTACGTTGGAGTTACGAAAGGTAGGCGGGGGAGGGAGGCCCCCAGCGGACAACTCCTATACATGCGGGTAAGTACACTGAAACAGACAGGAGAGAAAGGGAGACCAGTGAGAATCTACACCACAACAACAAACAAACAATGAGCGATAAACTGAGGCTAACACTCACTCAAACACACCAAGACACTGACAGGCAGACCAAGGCAAGGAACAGGGTGGGACGGGAAACAATTGGCACAAAGGGATAAGCCAGGAATAGGACACTCAGGATCAGGAGAACGAGAGAGAGCACTAAGGCAAGAGGCAAGAGATTAAGGCAAGAGAAGAAAAGCATGGGCAGCAAAGAGACTATAACCTGCTGTGGCTGATGAGCTTTAAAGGATGCAGGGCCAATGCCATGGGAGAGCCAGTGGCGAGTGACAGGGATGCGGCGCGTGACCGAGATCACCGCCGCATCAGAGGTAAGGGGGGAGCTGGCCTCACTTTTGTTACACGCTGCCCGATGCAGGCAGCGGCGTGTAACACCGGCTAGCCGAAATTACACTCGGTTACGCCGGCTGAAGTTAAGGTAGACTTCAGCCGGCGTAACCGAGAGTAATTACGTCTGGCCGGGGGGAGTGTCAGGGGAGTGATTAGTAGTTACATCTGTGCGTTGTTACGAACAATGCATTGCCGTAGCTCTGGATCAGGCCCATTGATACAAAAGCAATTGCTCATATATCTCTAATCTGAATATGTCAAACTTTATTAGACGCAATGAATAGAAGATGTCTTGAGGAACAAAAACAAAATAATGCATTTTTCCCCAGAGTGCAACCTGGTAGAATTAAAAATATAGCATGCTGCAAAGTTTTAGTAGATTTGCATTATCAGCAAGGTGAACCCTATCCTGGACAAACCAAAAATCAAATGCAAGCTACCAAACACCAATCCTGTTCATTGCATATTAATAAAAAAGACAACAAAAAAACAAAACTTTTTACCTTTTACTATGTTCAACCTGAAATATTCACTTAAATTATTTTAATATCTCCTCTACTATTTCAATAAGAGTTCACTGGAATCTTCAAAGAATAGTTGTTCCTTCCACAAGAGAGTAATCTTCTTGCAGGGCTAACAAAGTTTCCATTAGGCACATGAGGCTTTTGCCTATATGCTACTTTTTAGGGGGCAGCCTGACCTGGTGGCAATGGGCTACAAGAGGTACCAGGCCTCGACCTTCTGAGGGGTTCTGACATGGAATTACATCATGGAGCATCAGTGGTGACATAATTATGGATTGTCAAAAAAAATGACCTGAATCTGAACTCACAAGACTGATCAAGTTGGTTCAATTTAAGGGGATCAGAGGGAATGGAGAGCTGTGTTTAACAAAAAGCAAAATTAATACAGAATTTGTTTTTCTTACCAGAAAACCACCTTTAGGATTTGTGACCAAAGTTGATCCCATTGTCATGTTTTCTTTCACCTCAGTAACATTTGCAATGGTTGTATACCCTACATGTGGAAATATGAAATTATGACATTAGTTTAAATTCATCAAAACATTTCTCCTCTTGTTTCACTATAAAATATCTGGTCAACGACCCATCAAAAAACCTTAAAGACCAGGGACTAGATCCAGAACTACGTCCGTCTTCCATAGATGGACGTAATTCACTGAACAATAGCTACTGCGCATGCGTAGTAGCTAATGTACGTAATCTGCGTATCGTTTCAATTGCGTACGCAGATTGCGTATATGTGGTCTAAAAGACAGACGTAGTTCTGGATCCGGCCCCAGGGCCCGTATTCATATAACATATAACATAAACGTCCGGTGTTTAGCAGTTTTTACTACTGCGCATGCGTAGTCATTTTTAACGTAATCTACGTATCTTTTTCTTACGTAGATTGAGTAAATGCGGTCTTTGGGATGCACCAGCATAAATGAAATTAAGTTTTTATTTTATTTTATCTTATAGTGTGGCCCAAAACTATTGTTACTTTTGGAGAACAGATACACTTTATTAACAACAGTGGAACAATGAAACTGTTTAAGTTAGGAACATTACTTTAATAAGGAGTTCTGGAGGCTAATAAATGGAATTTCTTATCCACAATACCGCACTCTCCCTGCACTCCTACATGCCGGTAATTAATATGTGTCCTGGGGCAGCCCGCACAGAGCTAAGCCCAGCCCTTACTGTATGATTTAAATGGTAAGGGTCACCCACCATGTGTATGGCCTGGCTCCCTTTGCTGAGGCTGATTTCCACACAGAACGTAGCATTGGCTGGCTGCGTTCTGTACCTATACGGAGATGATTTATGTACAATGGGCTGGATCCAGACCTTGTTAAGTGCATTAACTTAGTTACACCTGGGCTAAACCATGTTGAATTCAGGGGGAGTCAAGTTAATTGTATACTTTGCATGCAGGGATATATCTTTAAATTGCTTACTGCACACAGATACTGACCAGCGTTACTATCACACTGTTATTTAGACTTGGGATAGGAAACATCACCTCTCTACTCTAAAACTGTTTGCAGCAGATGAAATATGACTCCTCTGAAATCAACATGGTTTAGCCCAGGTGTAACTAAGTTCATGCACTTAACAAGGTCTGGATCAGGCCCAATGTGTCCATAAGTTACAGTAGCTTATCTTCTTAGTTCTGGATCTGGCACATGATCTAGTAAGTTCTGAGATGACAGTATTGAAAATGACATGATTGCTACGCATTACTGAAGGAGTTCATGTTGGGTGTGGGTCTTCTGTCAGAACAGCACTTTTTCGAAATGACCATTTTATACCAGCCAGTTTTGAAATGGTTCTCAGTTCGATTGTTTCTGCCTCGCTGAGAAGAAGCAATTAATCATCCCCTGGAAGAAGTCGCAATGACGAATTGTAAATATTTATGTAACCCCAACCCTTATGCTAATCTTTAACCTAACCCTCCCTTCCATTACCATAACCCTCTGCTCCCCACAGCCTGAGCTTAAGACTCCTTTCCCCGTAGCCTGACACTATGGGCCAGATTCAATTAGCCGCGATGACGGGAAAAAGTACGCGCTGCGCTTTTTCCTGTCATATACGGTATGACATTTAGGTGAATTTTTATGCGCACCTCTATGGGGTGAGCATAAAAGTCACCCCAAAAAATTTTGCATAATTAGCTTTGCACCGCAAAATACGCTGCTGCGAAGCTAATTGAATCTGGCCCTAAGACTCCCATCCCCACAACCTGACATAAGACTCCCTTCCCCACAGCCTGACCCTAAGACTCCCTTCCCCGCAGCCTGACCCTAAGACTCCCTTCCCCGCAGCCTGACCCTAAGACTCCCTTCACCACATCCTAACATTAATTCTCCCCTTTCCACAGCCATTTTTGTGTTTTCACAATTTTTTTTCTTTTTTTTGGTAATTTTCTCTTGATTATTTGTTATGTGCATTGTTATACTAAGACAATATTAATCTTGGCGCTAAAATAAGGTGTGTAAAATGTATACCGATAAGAGCAGCACAATATAAAACTAGGGGTTACTACCCAAGGATTAAATTAGAAAAAGGATAATTGGCGCTAAGGTACAAAAGCAATAAGAAACATAACAAATTTATTATGAATAATAAAACACAATAATAAAAATGTATTGACATTGTATTTGCCTACTAATAATCGATCTGTATGCCGGCCAGTCATAGATCAATAGAGTTGCTAAATATAAATACAAGCGGGTATTATGGGGACTAAAGAATGGTATAAACTTTAACTGACACAGAGTAAAAGACAATCACTAATAAGGGAAAATCTCCAAGTAACGGTGTGCACACAATATATTTGTTGTATAATTACATCAGGTCATATAAGCGACGCAGATATATTGAACCACGTGGGAATGAAAGAGGTTTAAACAGGAAAATATCCAATATAAATAAAACCACCATATGTAACCTAGTGGCAATGATAGAGGAGTAACGCGCTATGCGTATAGTAAAGTATGTTATGGCAAATGACAACGATATTATACCAGAGCTTAAACAGGTTCTCCCGGCTTGAAGTCTCCAAAGTTCATTAGAAAAAGTCAGTAGAAGAGGTATTACCGGTAATACAATGCCGGGTTGTGTGGCAGTCCTCCCGACTCAGTATCTTAGAGTTGGTTTCCACATGCAGACGATGAGATGGCAGTGGTAAAGAGCAAGTTCTGGAGCCTGTGTTGTCTTCCGGAGTTGGCGTGTCCAAACTCCTAGCCACATGGTCAAATGTCAATAAGTTCAACGGAGAAAAAGCGCACTCAGTACCGTAGAAAAAAATAAAAATACTCTGCAGAGTATCAGGTGAAGATAGTGTAAAAAGCAAAAGTTCCACCATAAAGTCCACAGTAAACTGGTTATTTGAGTATAAAAGTATAAGTATAACGAGCAGCAATGTGGGCTGTTGATAAGAAAGCAAGTGTTTCTTTGCCACTGTAGGCGGTTTCATCAGAGGTGAGGATTAGATACCATGATGGGGTATTTATACTTAGTTGTCATTTCAAATCAATAAAGTAAAACACCATCATAAGTCAAAAGAAATATAATTAAGTATAAAATCCGCATAGAGGACCATCAAAAGTTCACTTAAGGGTATTGCAACAGTAATCCAACTAATATGAATATTAGCAACAATGTATAAATGCAGAGAATGAGAATAATAACTAAAGAACATAAATAATAAAAATAAATAAATAAAAATATATATAAAACATATAAATAAATAAAAATATATTAAAGTAATTAATGAAAAAAATATCTATAAAGATTGTAAAGGGATATATATTACAGAAGAGATATAACAACTATTGAAATAAGTTTATAGTGAAATATAAACAAAAAATTGTCTGTCAAACATTATTCAATTCAATACAATCGTTTAGGCCAAAGGGGTGTAGGGTACTTAAATTAAAAATCCAAAAAGCTTCACGTTTGCAAGCATCTTGAATCTATCCCCTCCCCCCCTATAGTGTGATAGGAATATGTTCAATTATAGTAAGAAGAACACCTCTAAGGCCTCCTTCTCCACAATTGGTTATATGTTTACTAAGACAATTATTTTTCTTTCTTTTTTAATGTCAAAGTGTTCCTCCTATGTTCACCAAATCGAGTGCGGATGGGTCTGGTGGTACGTCCAACATATTGTTGCATTGTCTGCATTCGTTTGCATCCAACATATTGTCTGCATTTGATAAGGTAAATAACACAGGAGGAACTACAGTTTAGGAAGGATACTATATTAAATCTCTCTTTCATAATAAAAGAGGAAAAATCAGTGGCACGGTGTTTAACATACTTGGATGTCATACACCTTAATTTGCCACATTTAAAAGTACCCATACATGGGCCTAAGGAGTAACCATCACACATATTGGGGGAATCACCTTAATAAGGCTTGTTATTTTTTTCTAAAATAACTGGGGGCTAATTTATTTAGCAAATTTGGAGCTTTGTGAATAATAATATAGGGTCTCTCTGGTATTAAATGTTTTAAAAATCTATCTACTTTGAGTATGTTGTAAATTTTCTTAATAATGTTACTGATTTGGGATGAATATGTGTTATAGTTAGAAATTAATGTAAAATTTTTTCCAATATCATTATTATTGATTTTCTGTTCTTTTTTGAGGAGAGGAGAATTCCTATTCATATTTCCAACTAATTCACGTGAATAAGTAAGAAGACCCTCTGGATATCTCTGTCTCTTTAAATTCTTAATCATAATGTTTGATTGTATATCGTAATTGTCACGAGTAGTACATTTTCTTCGTACCCTTAGTAACTGCCCCTTGGGTATGTTCCTTTTCCATGAGAGAAGATGGTTACTATCAAAATGAAGGTAGCTCTGAGTGTCTACCTCCTTTGTTTAGGTCTCAGTGACAATATTGTTATCCTGTATTGGCAGAAATATATCCAGAAAGGTCATGTGGTGTTTATTTGTGGAATGGGTGAAACGTAAGCAAAGTCATTGGAATTCAAATATTCCACAAAATCCAGCACTCTATCCTCCCCCCTCCAAATAAAAAATAAATCATCAATGAAATGTCCATATAGCACCAGGTTTGCTCTGAAAGGGCCACTCCAGATAAGTTGTTCCTCTAGTTTGCCCATTTATAGATTGGCAAAACTCGAAGCAAACCTGGTGCCCATGACAGTACCCAAGGTTAGCAAATAAAATTTTGAATAAAAAATAAGAATTTTATTATTGTGTTTTATTATTCATAATAAATTTGTTATGTTTCTTATTGCTTTTGTACCTATTTAGCGCCAATTATCCTTTTGCTGTTTGACACTGGAGAAACGGAATAATGAAGGATCATAATATATTATTATTATTATTATTATTATTATTATTATTAATAATACTACCCTTAATTATTCAGTTTCTCAACTGCCATATTACTGTGAGTAGGAGGCTACGAGAGCCTGCACTGTAATGTGCAAGCTGAGGGCTATTTTACAAAAAGCCAAAACAAATGGTCCAGTCATATGGCTGCAAATCATTGTAAATAGACTCCATGGCAATAAAACAAGACAGACTGACATACAGACAGGCAGAAATAGAGGTAGGTAACAGGCCCTTGTTTACGAGCTTACATTCAAGATATAAAAGTCTTTTTGACTTACTTGGCAAGTCAATTTTTGTGCATTTTGATTGTCCATTCACTGGGCATTTATACACATCCCCCGTTCTGCGAGCTGGTTGACCCTCCAATGGTGACCCGATGAGAACCCTAAATGTGAAAGAGTTTTGCTTGACATAATGTAAAATTATATAATATCAATTATTATATAATGACATTTATACTACCCCAGAAAACTCAGACAGTAAAGCAAATGATGTGCTCAGGTTTCATGATTTTTAGTTGGTTCTACTTTTCTTATTGATAAACCTGACATCTGCTGGTAGGGTAATTATGCACAGTGCTCACGATTCAGAGGCATGGCTGGATTTTACAGTAGGAGAGATCAGACAGCCATGGACTGGTCCAATGATGCGTTAGTTGCCCCTTCCCCATCTGTATATCTACTGGTGCCCTTGACCCCAAGTAGTTCATTATCACACTCTTTGCAGTAAAATCAAATACATTTTTTGCATTGGAGCATAACATTAAAGCATTTAGGGGCGTATTCAGAGATCCGTTTTTGTAAAGTACGCAATTATACACACGAACGGAGCAAGGAAACACCCACCAACAACCCTGACACTCCCCTCTACCGGACGTGCTGTCGGTGACTTATGAGTCCATAGACCACTCTGTTCTATACATTTGTACTTACGTGCGTATATGTGATCTGTCCGTGCGATTCTTGATAACCACGCCTCCATGTGTTCATTTAAATGCCTCCCCCACCCACTTTTATGTAAATTTTTCCATATGTCTGATTTCGCGTATGTCCTCAAATGCAATTCACGTGTACGTCCGTTAGGCACTTCTGTGTGTATAGTCAACGTAAACTACGTACATAAGGTTACTACGCATGCGCAGTTGATCCGATCCTAAAAATACGCACGGAAATCCACTCAAAAGTGGATCTCTGAATATGACCCTTAGTCCCTGATCCAGATTCTATACATCATTACACTGCATTTTTCCATATATCTGACCTTATCTGCACCTCATATTTTTTCTCACAGTCAGAAATTAACCCCGGAACTGTAACCTTCCATTAATTACTCCAATAAGATGTCTTAGTATTATAAATGTCTGGATAATGTTTCACATGAAAAAAAAGTCACAAACTTCCATTTAAATTCCAATCACCAGGAAGTGAATTCCATAGATGACATTTTAGGACTAATGTATTGTCCCGTAGAAGAAGCCACTAAAACAATTTACCATTTTCCTTCAGCATTTTCAAATTGTTGAACTGTGTATCCAAACATGTCATCCACCGATCCGCTGAATGATAAACTGTTCTTCACATCGACATTGAAAGCCGCGGCAATCTTCAGCATAGCTGGAATTTATAAACATACAATCATATTAATTCCGATAATCATTGATACATAATATTCAATATGTAATAAAAAATATATGCTTTAATTGTGATATGCAGATCTCTGACCAGTCCAGGCATCCAGTAATCCTAGCAGAATTGTCTAACCCAACCAGAAAGACTTAACCATTCATAGAAACATAGGGCCGTATGCAGACTCCCAGACGTATAACATATACGTCTGGAGTTTAACGTTTTTGACTACTGCGCATGTGCAGTAAATTTATAATGTAATCTATGTATCTTTTCCATATGTATATTGCGTATATGCGGTCTTTAAGAGTCTGCAGACGGCCCATAATAAACATTTTTCAGGGGTGGGCTGTTGCCTCCAGAATAACTTGCGACGGCCACACATTCCATGCAGAGCTCTCAGGGCCACCCTCAGGGCGGGACAGCCAGGACTACTGTCCCTGTGCTTGGAACTGAAGGGCCCCGCTATCATTAGCGGGTCAATGTGCAGAGAAGAATTTCCCTGCGCACCGGCCAGCTGTAAATGCAGGTCCGCAGAGCTCCGCCCCATCATCACATGCCAGAGATGTGTCCTGGGCCCCACCACTTCTGACGGCGGCCCTGAGTTCTCTGTGCATAGGACTGTTGGCTGAGAGATAGGCACAGAAAGATGCTCCCCTTCTGCTCTGACTGTGGATTACACGCGCATTCACTATCTGCCTCCTGCTGCATATATGAATGTCAGCATGCTGATTGGTGGATGGCTAGAGCTATCCAACAATCAGAGTGCTTACAGACATTTGCCATTTGGGGATCCAAAGTGTGTTTATGTTAGAAGGGCAATGCAGGGTTAATTAATTTGCCAGTGAGCCTAGATGGCATAATTTTCATCTTGAAATCGGTCGTCAATATCATCCGGCCTGATTTTAGGCTCGTCTTGGAGGGCAGTCTGCTTGTGCGCTCATATGAGTTGCAGTGTCGAGGCTGAAGGCGGGTGCCTGGTTTGTGTTGGTAGTTGTTTCAGTTATCTGATGTTACAATTGTCTGTACAACATGTGACCTGTAAGTTATTTATCGTTATTTTTGGTTCCCATCAAGCTAGCATTTCAATATAATCCAATCTGGATGCCAAATTTACATCTAAACAATTCAAATAATAATTAAATTTAATTACAGAGAACCCGGAAGGAAGCCAAAGATTACTGCGAGGAGGCGGGGCTTAATGACAAGATTTATGCAAATCACGTCTTTAACCAACCCCCTACCCCCGTCAATCACAAGTGTGATTTCAGGTGTTAAAGGGGTGGGGGAAACTTGATGACATCATCAAATCCCGCCCATCCCTAGTACTTCAGGGTTTACACGGGTGATTGTTTGGGTGTCGGGACATGCAGGAGATTTGATGGCTCTCCTGGGATACCGGGAAACGCCCCAAATTTCGGTAGTCTCCCAGATATTACTGGAGAGTCAGCAACTCTGTTTAATTAATACATTAAAATGTCTCCTAGATGAAGTGTCTGTCGTTTTGAGTTGCCTCTTTCCTGGATAGAGTGGCATGTTTGGGGACACACATTACGCATGGCAGGTTTATTAAAAATCCAGGGCCAATTGCTTATATCCCCCTCCCCCTGTTCCCAGGCTAAAAGCTGCTAGCTGGCATTGAGTTTGGGGCAAAGTGCAACCACTACTGAGCTGTATGAGTAGAAAAGCGAAATACCTAAGAGTGTGAAAGTGTGTGCTCATCACATGACTCTCTGAGGTCACTCCCCTTCACATAAAGTTGCACTGCTAATTTTCAGTCAAGATCAAATGGAAAATGCTGTACAGGTCTATTACCCTGCTGTATTCCAGGAATAAAACTGCAGTAAACAAATAGCACAGTCCCTGTCACTCCTCTCTCTCATGTGGAGTTCTGGACTCTTACCATAACTTCTCCGCATGGATCTGCGTCCGTTCAAACACAGAGCCGTGTGGAACTGCTGACCAGCGCACCTGTACCTTGTTTTACATCATAAGCGTCAGAAGGGGGGAGCAAGTGGGAATCTTGCCGCTAGGTGCCGGTAGAGGTTTGCACATTGTCACTGTCTGTTCAATCCTCTGTCAGCATCCTTTTATCTGCAGCAGCTTCCTCCCATCTGAGTGACACTGGTGTGACCTCAAGGTCACGTCAGCGTCATTCAGTGAGCAGAGAGTGCGCTGCCGAGAAGAGGAGAAGAAGCTTCAGAAGGGTAAGTTTGCAAATGCGGGGGGCACACTAAGAGGAGAGGGGGACACCAAGGGGAGAGAGGGGGCACCAAGGGTAGGAGGGGTTCCAAGGTGAGGGCTAAATTCTTGCCCCCCCAACAAAAAATGTTGTATTGCCCCTGATTTGCATGCCTATTAGGCAGATGTAAGTCAAGTGCCCCCCCCCCCATTCCCCCATACGGCTCTCCTTTTTAGGGACTTACACAAGAGGCTTGTGTAAATCCCCTGTCTTTATAAAACGAGGATCAGGCCCCTAGTGTGGAAGGACAATGGGACTTCAGATGCTGTGATATCTAGGAAAAGTAGTTTATGATTATGTTTAATTATGAATGGGTTTTATATAGAAAGTATCACATAAAACATTAACAGCTCCATGCCTGTTATATACTGCCAAGGAGCATTAAGGCAATCAATAAAACCAGATCCAGCCATAAAATGATTCACAGATGTCAATTTTTATGTTATTTCTGCATCAATTGTTACACTATCACAGAAGCACTTGCACAGTTTTTTAGGATTTATTGGCGGAGGGGTAAAACATAGAAACATAGAAAGTGAGGGCAGATAAGAGCCACATGGCCCATCCAGTCTGCCCAGTTGTTTATTTAAAACTATACTGACCCTACATTCTATTTACCCTCAATTTAGTTTGAGATTAAGGATATCCTTATATTTATCCCAAGCATGTTTAAACTGTTCTACTGTGTTACCTCAACCACCTCAGATGGGAGGCTATTCCACTTATCTATCACCCTTTCAGTGGTCATTTTTCTGCAAATTTCCTCTGAATCTACCACCCTCCAGTTTATATTCATGTCTTCGTGTTCTAATATACCTCTTCCTTTGAAAAATGCCAGTCACAACCCTTGATATATGTAAAAGCTACTATCATATCCTCCCACTATCTTCTCTGCTCCAAGCTATACATGTTTAGTGCACTGATCGCTGCTTTGGATTAGTAAATAAAATTTTTCCATAGCTTTGTCATTGATTATATGATATAAAGTCATAGATTTGTTTTGCCAACCTTTATCTTGGTTGGTGGGAGCAGGACGTTGTTTTTTCGGATGAAAATGAGAATTACACCTCTCATGTGTTAATATGGTTACGTTATATCGACGACGTCCTGCTCCTTTGGCAAGGTGATGAAAATCTGCTTAATTCCTTTGTCTCAACTCTAAATCATAATGAGTGGAATTTGAGACTTACTATGACCAAAAGTCTTACAAAAGTGGATTTTTTAGATGTGTCAATTTACATCAATGATAAAATGGAGGTCTGTACTGACTTGTATAGAAAGGACACGGCAACAAACAGTATCCTTCATTTTTCGAGCTTCCATCACCATCAGGTGACTAATAATATTCCAAAAGGGGAATTCTTACGCAATTGCTCCTCCACTAATACATTTAAAATGAGAGCAAAGGAATTAGAAATACGTCTCTTGGCTAGAGGCTATCCCAAAGCGGTCCTAACTAAGGCCTATCATCAGGCACTAAAAACTGAGAGAGCAACTTTAATTTATCCTAAGAGAAAGAATATCTCTGGTCCACCAAAAATACGGTTTATTACGAACTATAACAACCAGGCGAATGAGATTCGAACAATTTTGAATAAACACATCAATGTATTAAAAACTGACCCTTGCCTTAATTCTATCATAGGTGAGACAGTATCCTGTTGTTGGCGTCGGGCAACAAATTTGAGAGATAATCTCGTAAGAAGTCATTTTGACCCAAAACCAGGAAAACAGGACAAATATGTGGGATCCTATCCATGTGGAAGTTGCAGTTCATGCCCCTACATGGTAAAAAAGTTGGGAGTGGTTGATCGCTATGGACAAGAAAGGAAATTTAAACAACATATGAATTGTAATTCTAAATATGTTGTATACTGCCTGCAATGTGAATGCAAAATCATGTATATTGGCAAAACTATTCGCCCTTTTAGAATACGCCTGTCGGAACATATTAGGGCTATCCGAAATGCCCCAAGTGACAAAGAAAAGTGTAAAATGCTAACCCCAGTAGCGAGACATTTTTTGTTAAAACATGCCTCTAATCCAAAAAACTTTATGCTTTTATTCTCGAGAAAATCTCCTCCACAGCAAGAAAGGGAGATTTAGATAATCTTCTCCTACAAAAGGAGGTTAATTGGATTTTTTCTTTAAATACTGTAGCTCCTTTTGGGATAAATGAAAGTATTTCTTACTCTCCCTTTTTGTAAAACTGTGTAAATCTGTATCTTCTGAGTATCTACTAAAAAATGGGTCCCTGGAAGAAACTCAGGGAGGAAGGATTGGTTCTTTTCCTTTTTCCATATGGTTTGCTGACAGTTTTGAGCAAGCCAAATCTAGATATCATTTAGGCTAGTGTTGTTGTATACAAAGATAGATAAAATTAAAATGGATCAAAAGGAAAATGGGTATAACAATAATTCAAATGTAATTAATGTTTCTTTCATAGTAATAATAAAAGTTGACTGTAAGTGTATGTCTATAATTCCCTTGGATTATTGTCAGAAGCAATATTCTTGTATGGATATAATTCTATGACAAAATCTTAGTCTCTCTCCCCCCCTTTATATATCTTCCCCCTTTAGGGAAGTTTGAAATAATATTCATTATTTTATAGGGGGATATTTCTTTAAGAGGGGCGTCTCCTTTATATGTACATTTAGACATATTTCTTTAAATGTCCTAACATAACCCTGTACTAATAAGAGTGAGCTTTCAAATAGTAGCAAACAACATAAAATGTGTTACTAATTGTATCAAATAAAGAACTAAACCATTTTTTGTATCAGTGCCGTTACTGAGAGTGTGTCATTCTCAGTATTGGATAGACTGTTGCAGTGTTTAGCAAAAGGAATATTGACAACTCAATTTGACTGCTTCACTATAATCCCTCTCCCTAACAAGATCTCTCAGTATACGTTGCTTTTAAGTATTTTGTTTTTGTTTTTACTGTTTCTATGTTTACGTTAGAGACGATATTAATGATTATCTGCCCTTCTGCTGCAGGTGCGATTAGCCGATGGTGATAGGCTAGGAGGCGTATTTAAATGAAGCAACAAGCGCCCGCAAACCATGCCTATGAAAAAGCCCACTTAGGGTGAAACGCGCGTCGGCTTCAGAAGGAACGGAGGTGTCCCACTTGGACCGAGTGCATCGGCGGACCCCACCGTATCCTACCCTAACCATTTGGCGGCACAGTAACTAACTCAATTTCTCTCACTGTTATAGGCTCCACACAGCAATCCTATAGCTTAGACAGGGAGGGACACATACGGCACGGAAGTGTGAAGCGTAACCGTGAGGTTACTAGTTGTGAGGGAGGGAGAGTTTGTTTGCACTATTAGATAGCATAGGCTGTGTTTTACTGAGCCTTGGATTCTTATTTTATTTGGAATTCTGTAGATGTTGATGTCGGATATCTCGCTACAATTTAGAATTTGATTCCTTATACTGTGGAATTTTGAAAATCAGTATAATTTTGTGTAAAATTCAAACTGAATCTCTGAGTTGCTAAGCAGTCAATATGACTGTGCAATAATGTGTCGCCTTTGGTAATAGAAATTCACCCAATTTTTTCATTGATGCATACAAGTGTTTTAAATATGTGACATTAAAGATTGAAATAATGTTTTAACAATTGTAATTGAGTCTGTCTATATATATATGGTGTGCACTAGTTAATAGGTCCTTTTTGGGAAATTACTTTATCCGGTATTTCCCTCCCCCCCCCTTTCTATAGATTTGTTATACAATGTAAAATAAAAAATGGTGTGCTACACAGTAATAAACAAAATCCCTCAAGACAAAAATATCCCTCTAGATTAATCATGTAATAAAGCCTGCAGTGCAGTCTACTGGAATGTATTTTGCTAACCAAGTCTTTGTTACCAAAAGGTTAAAAGTCTCGCAAAGTCTCAATGAACGAGTCATGTTACAAAAGTCATCTTATACTCCAGAAGAACGGAGAATTGACCAACATTCTGGGATACATTCAAACTCATCATACTTGGAATTATTCTAATTCAGAGCAACATAATTGCTTTAAAAAGTCATTGGCCCAGATCCAGACTTAACAACAACAGCTAATTTATGCATGCCGCATCCGTAAATCTGGCTGTGGGAATGCACTGCGCATAAGCGCGGCAGATGTTATGCTAGAGCCTAACCCCGTACGAAAGGGCGTGACATCCCTACGCAAGCCAAAAATATGCATTGTGGGTGGAGGGAGGCATTAAAATTGTACAGTCTGGGCATTACGTACGACCAGAGATACGCAAGGAAAAGTTAAGGTAGGGTTTTGAACTCGTAAATCAGCTTACGTACGTGCGTGCGTAAAGAGGTAAAATGTGTGTATTGTTAGACCATAGTTGACGACTCTCCGGAATGTCCGGGAGACTCACGAAATTCAGGCAGTTTTCCCGTTATTCCAGAAGAGACAGCAAATCTCCCGCAAGGGACTGGAGGCTCAATGTTTACATTAAACCACGGCCTCAAGTCCTGCCCCCCTGCTCTCAACACTAGTTTATTAGTGTTGCTAGGGACAGGGAGGGACTTGATGAGGCAAATTGTGTCATCAAGGCCCCACCACCATGAAACCCCGAAAGAGGTAACTGATAGTCAAGGGGCGGGGCTTTATGATGTGATTTGCATAAATCGTGCCGTTATGCCCAGCCCCCTGCATGCATCTATGACTTCCTTCTAGGATGTCCCGGGGGGGAAGCTTTTAAAATTCGGCAACCCAGTGTTTGACAAGTATGTGAAACAGTAAGCATGTTTTCTAATATAAGCTATTAAAAGAAAACAAAATCGTTTTCAAGAATGTTATCTGCCTTATGTAACTGTTCTGCTAGTTTTAGGAATGTGCGCTGCTTCAGAATCAAAACCATAAATTTTATCAATTTCTTTTTTTTTTTTTTTAACTAAAACTTTAACTTTCATACTGAACATAAATGGTCATTTACAAATGTTCCTAAGTGGAAGG
>WWET01001003.1:120331-133459 GCA_011038615.1 Limnodynastes dumerilii
ATAAATATATATAATATAAAAATAAATAAATAGATATATTTAGGGAACGATCCATTTAAATAAGATGGAATTAAAGGATCAGTACATGCAGGGAGGCAATTGAATAGTCAGCCTTTCTTCTACATAAAGAAAACTGCAGAAGCAGGGGTATTTTAAGAAGTGGGGGGCCCTTGTGCAGGATTTGTATATGGGTCCCCTTATCCCCTAAGGTCTCAATTGGCCCACCCATGGCACTGCTCCCTGATCCCCGCGACACCCCTGAGCCACCCTCCTCACAACAGCCTTGACCGCCACCCCTGCGCGGCACCCCGCCCACAGACAATGAAAAAAAAGAGACATAATGGGTGCAAAGTGTCTGCCATGGGGGCGGGGCCATGCTGCACCCACTATAGATACGCCAATGTGCAGAAGGTATTCTAGTTGGACTGAGATGCAGGAAACAGTTACAGTTACATGCACAGTTTTTCGTTAATTTGCAAATATACAAACTGTGTTTGGTGTCAGCTCTGACATATACGAGTAGGTTTACATCATACACTTAAAAGGAAGTGGAAGAGATCAAATGGTGCAGCTAGTGATAAAAACAAATTACAGGAAATGGCAATGAAAACAATAGAGTAATGGGAAATCACAATCATAAAACTTGTATAGGTAAACAGGGCCGCCGTCATCAAATGCGGGGCCCAAGACCCAGCCACAGACCCCGCCCCCTAGATGACGTCATTGGTAACATCACATAGGGACGCGGCCGGCAGAAACGCTTTAATTCCCGCGCATTGGCCGGCTACTGAATAGCGCTGAGCAGGTATCGGCGGTGGGATACCACCGATACCTGCTGCTACAGAGCTAGGTAAGTATTGCCGGGCCCCCATAAGGTCCTGGCCCGGGACAATAGCCCTGGCTATCCCCCCCCTGATGGTGGCCCAGTAGGTAATTCTATAAAGAGCGGCATATATAAGACTGTATCCAGAAGCATGCTGTAGTTGGAATGCCATACAGGGTAGATAGCAGATTGTTGTGCAATCCAAAGTTCTGTACGTGCAGGAGGAGATCCATTCCCTTGCACGTACAGGACGTTGCACTCAGGACCTTACCTTAAATTTTACACACTGACCGCATGGAAAATACGGCCAGTGTGTAAATTGGAATTCTACGTTGTGCCTAATTAGACCAATCACATCCTTCATATCATATATGTGTGCACTAAAAAAGATATAACACAGCACCTGTGGCTTAAACTCCAGGGCAAGATTTATTAAACTGTGGAAAAGGAAAAATCTCATTCTAATTGACATTCTGTAGTATGTAATAAGAAAGTGAGAGCTAGAATCTCCTTGGTTGCTATGGGCGACAGCTCCCCCTTTTGCTTTTCCGCAGTTTAGTAAATCTAGCCCTAAATCATAGGTAAGAAAGAAGAATATATACAAAACAAACATTGGGACAGACCCTGACCCCCCGCACACTTACGTGTCCAGATTGCTACATTAACTTTTACAACTAGGTCTGTGGGTGTACAGCCGCACCCCTAGTCGAAATGGGGCTTCCCCACCCCTCCCCCTTATTTAAATGGCCATTGTAAATAAAGGCTAAGCCCCTCCTGCGTACATACTGACGTCCATAACTTAGTTACATACGTCAGTACTTACGCTGTCAGAACATGTGACGTGTGCATGCGCAGATGTTCCAACACAGAGGACTTACGCAAATGACTTAAATAAGTGCCCTGTCGGACGTAGGTCAGGATCTGGGCCAATTATTACTATAAACGCTAAGAGGTTTTATATCTAGAAAAATGCCAAGCATGTTTAAATAGATCTATTGTGTTAACCTCTACCACCTCAGATGGGAGTCTTTTCCACTTATCAACTACTTATTCAGTAAATACATTTCTCCTCACATTTCCTCTAACCCTCATCCCAGATAGATGTAATCTAAGCCTCTCACTAGTAACCGCCAATCATTTTACAAAAGACAATGATTTCAGAATAAATAATCACTCCCTTAAATTGGCCAAACACTGGGACGATTATCAATCCCAGCTACATTTATTCACTTAAATAACACCAGCCTTAATCTGTCCATAATCGTACCAGAGTGTTTCGGGGATTATTGGATTATTGGGCGTTTCAAAAATCTATTCTAACCATACACGACAGAGATTATTGGCCTGATCACCCGATAATTGGATGATCGGGCTCAGTGGCGTTTTAAGAAGTGAGGGGGCCCTTGTGCAGGATTTGTACATGGAGGCCACCCACCATCCCCTCTTGCCCTGAGACAGGACTGTCCCAAGTCGTGGACCTCAAAAGGGACGGGGCCTAACTGAGCTTTGAGTACCACCCCTTTTCGGCACGTGAACCGGGACAGTCTCACCGCAGGGAGAGGGGGAGCCCATTCGGCATCTATTTCTTCCCTCTGGAAGATCTCAGAGGGAAGAAATAGATGCCAAATGACCCCCCCTGACAACCCTGGGTGCAGGATGAATGCCACAGGTCCCCCTGTTCTGACCAGCCCATGTGCACTGCACACCCTGCACCCATTATAGATACGCTTATGATCTGGCTGATAATTTCTCTAGTGAATGGCCAGCCTAAGAATGAACTAACTAGCACCAGCCAAGCTGTAAATCTATTTTTATGAAAACATGGGAAAGCTGACAATAGATCTTCTACTGAAATTTTGCTGGTAATTTAAAATATGCACATTGTGAAAATATTCAGAAATGCCAATGTTGCTCCCTGTCGCTCTCATTCTCTGCACTTTTAGATTCTTCAGTATTGGGCACAATTCCATATGTGGAGAAAACTTTAACAAGCTGGATTTTTGTTAACCCTGTCTCTGTTACATACTTCAGAGTGGATCCAGAGTTCGATAGTACACACAAGTACACAAAACAGGAGAAAATATTCATCTGCAAGGGAGGGTAAATTAATTTTCATTTTTGCATGCAGGGAATATATTTACAGTTTGCTTATAAATACAGAACAGGTGTAAATTGTAATTTAGAGTTAAGCTGGCCATACACTAGAGTGATTATTGCTCCCAGCAGGAGGTGTCAGATAAATGGGATAATTTCCTAGTAGGAAAAGGTCAAAATATTGGCATCCTGATGATCTGGGAGAGGCTGCAGAGAATGACAGGAGGCCCTTGCAGCTGATTGGAAGTACGGGTCTCCTTTCAATCCCTGCACTGCATGGACCAACATGTCAATCAGTAGTGTGTGGCACTTAAAGACCACATACACGCAATCTACGTATCGAAACGAAACATAGATTACGTAATCTACTTACTAGTTACTACACATGCATAGTAGCTATTATCGGTAAAATACAGATGTATGTGCAATACGTCCGCTGGTGTGAATCCGGGCCAGTGAATGTAAGGTGGAGATAAATTCCACTTCTTATGCAGACCCTTCAACATGACCTATTCCATTAGGTACAATATACTCTGCACCTGAGCTTCCAACTGTCACTCACCTGTGTTATTTGAAAAAATATATTTGTCTCTCCACAAAGAAGGATGAGAAGGTTACCATAGTAACTAACAGTTGGAAAACTGAGGAGCAGAATATTTTGTACCTAATGGAATGGGTCATGTTGGAGGGTATGCTTATGTCATCACACCCATGATGGTGGGAATGTCTAGAAAGTGCAGAGTCTGGGACAGGGCACACTGCAGATTATCTCATAATAAAATATATCCTAGACCCAAATTCATGAGTATTAATGAAAAAGCCAGGGATTATGTCTACGTTTATCATATTATCTAGTGGGCCAGATTACTGTGCCCTGTGACTGACAGCTCAAGTGTCACTCTGTGTTTTACATAAACCTACCGTAAAAGCTGCAATAAAATGCTTGGTGCTGCCAACAATGTAAAACATTGTTAAATAGAAAAACTTTTTCACATAAACAGCTTCTTTCCACATAATTCATTGCAATTAATTACATATACAGCTACTAATCATTGTCAGGAAATAATTGCTTGTCCCATTAATCTGTGCCATGAGGAGAGAGAGAAGGGGAAAGAAAAAGAGAGGAGGCGATAGAGAGGGAGGAGAAGAGAGAGAGAGAGATATGGGGGGTAGAGAGGGAGAGAGAGGGAGATGTTATTATCTATACTGAGAATCTGGAACCAGCAATTAGTATGGATAAGAATCAAACTTCAGATGTAATATTATGCCCTAAGCCAAACAATTCAGATACCTGTAGATCATTCACAATGTAACCCCTCACAACTCCCGTCAGCCAAGGGCTGCATTAAGTTTCCAAGCATGCAGAAAGTTGCAGAAGTACGTCTATAGCAGGGTTGCCAACTATTCAAAGCTTCCCTCCGGGAGAACCCGGAGGGAAGCCATAGATTACTGCGAGGGGTGGGGCTTAACGACACAATTTATGCAAAGTGCATCATTAAGCCACACCCCCTGTCAATCACCAGTGTGATCTCAGGTGTTCAGGCATCATCAAGTCCCGCCCATCCCTAGTAACTCTAGGGATTACACAGGTGATTGTTTGGGTGTCAGGGCATGCAGGAGATTTGCCGGCTCTCCCAGGATACCGGGAGAACGGCCCAAATTACGGGAGTCTCCTGGATATTCCAGGAGAGTCGGCAACCCTGGTCTATAGGTAAGTGAGGATCGGCACATATAAAGAAGCCTATACTGCAAACTATGTGCAGGGGGTAAAGATGCTACAGTATACCGAGGAGAGAAGATATTGTGGTAGACAATCACTCTGCACCCATGGAAACCAGCTTAAACAGTGCTCAGCACTCAGTCTATGAGTGCTGAGCACTGTTTATAAATAACTTTCCTGTATCTGTGTTGTGGAACTGTGGACTGGTGTTGGAGGATAATCTCCAGCCAGACCGGCCTGCTGTATTGAAATGTCCCGGGTGTAAATATACCCTTCTTGGACTATTGTGGGATCATTGATGTGGAATATTCAAGTGTTACACCTTGTGGAAGTATAATATCCTGTCTCGTTCCTAGGGGCAGTCTTGAACTTTTGTGTGCATCATGGACATTTTCTTGACCTGCACCTAGGGGCTGCCATTGGACTCTTAATTAATTATCTTCCACCTGGTCAACCTCCACAAATAGGATTTCCTCACCCTGAGTAGCTTGCTGGTCATTAGTTGTTATCCTGTGTTCTTGGTGTGTGTATGCTCTCTGTCTTCTGTCTGTATGTATTTATGTTCATTGAATCCTTGGCTTTGAATGTTTCTTGTATTTTTCTGTATCACCTCTTGTGTACTAATAAACACTGTTGATCTTTTTACTCCTGTCTGGTTATTAGTGCTTAGCTACACCTGGGGCTGCTGTACAGGGATCGTGACCTGCTGGGTGTCCTGCCGCACAAGTCTATCCCCACCATCAGGGGCCTTAGTGAAGACCAAGCCCGAGTTAGACTCCACGCCCTGGGAGCAGCCTCGTGACACTGAGATGCATATGCCGCTGCGCCAATCCAATTGCGACATTGATAACGCCAACAGCTTTATTGTGGCTGTATCAGTGCTGAAGGCTTTTAAATAAAGAATGTTTCTAAATCGTAATAGGCACAATGTTGAATGTCACCCAATCTTGGTTAGGGGTAGGCCGTGGAGAAGGGAGGTTTAAGATTAGGCTGCAGGGTAAAATTTAGGGGAGGGTTAATGTTAGACTGTGGGATGAGGATGCTTAGGGTTAGAGGAGAGTTAAGTTTAGGTTGCAAGAGGAGGATGGTAAGAGTTAGGGGAGGGTTAAGGTCAGGCTCCAGGGTTAGATTTAGGGGAGGGTTAATGTTAGGCTGTGAGATGAGGATACTTAGGGTTAGGGGAAAGCTAAGTTTAGGTTTCCGGACAAGGATGGTAAAAGTTAGGGGAGGGTTAAGGTTAGGCTGCAGGATAAGGATAGTTACAGATAGAGGAAGGTTAACGTTAGTCTGCAGCACAGGGATAGTTACAGAAAGGGGAGGGTTAAGATTAAGATGCAGAATGAGGATGGTTACAGTTAGGGGAGGGTTAAGGTGAGACTGCAGGACGAGGATAGTAAGGGTTAGGAGAGGGTAAAAGTTAGGCTGCAGAGAGGGGAGTGATAAGATTAGGGATAGGGGTGGGTTTAGGTTAGGTTGTGGGAGGGGATGGTTAGGGTTAGGATGAAGAATATTTACCTGTCACCATTGGAGAGCAGTAGCAGGAACAATGTACCTGCTGTTTCACTTAAAACTGCAGAGAGCTGATGGCAATTGGCATTTCATTGCCGCAAAGGGATCTTTCAAAAGACAGATTATCGGAGGTTCCAACTAGAACCAAATATCCTGGGTGTCAGAGAGAAAGACACTGGCTCTGGAGAAGAAGAGGTGACGCTCTGCCAGAGATTTGGATTTATTCCCTCACTGGCTGGACCTGCTCTGATGTATCGAGAATAAACCTGTTTGACTTCCATGTACCCCATGTCAGAGTGATCTGAAGAACCCGAATCTTTACCATCACTTCTTACATAACACTACAGTAACAACAAGTCTCTGCTTCATTCATTGATCCAACAAAGCAGGATGTTCAGTGTCATTCTTAAAGAATGTGAGATAAAACAGTGAACTTGCACATTTCACCTCAGAGTCAATGGCAGGATATGAAGCTGTGCAAACATCACAGCCGTACAGTATGCCGGCTAGGATTTAGAAGATGTTATTACAGAGATCAGGCCTCTATTACATTTTCCCTGGCTGCCATTGTCTTGTATTGTCAGATATAGTAGTAGTAGTCAGTGGCAGATCTACTATGAAGCTAATCAAGCTTAAACTTCTGTGGCCCCTAATCCCAGAATGGCCCTGAAGCAACTGCATTTTTCAATAAAATGTATTGATTTTTTTTTGTTTTGTATTATTAAAATTAGGTTATTTTAGTGATAGAATCATAAGCCAATGGGTTAAAATGCTCTGTCTAGAGGATGGATCTTAGGATCCGGCCGGGCGCCGATAGAGAGCTGCTGTCACTGTCACTGTGTGCATTGAAGAAGATAATAGCATTAGCCAGACCTCATTGCTATTTTTACCCCCCCCATAACATTCAATCTGCAGGGGACCAATAATGTAGGTCTGCCACTTGTAGTAGCAGTAGTAGTAGTAATTACAGGTGAGATGTAGTATACTCTACTTTTTATTTAAACACTATTGTGTTTAGATATCAAAGACGCTGTAACTAACTGTTTTAATCAGCATTTACTGTTCTTCCCAGCCACTCAGGACCAGATTCAGAGCATCATGTGACTTACGTCTGTGCAGAACTCTGTAATTAAGCACAGGGGAAGGGAGTGCACCCCCTGTCACTGCCCTCCTTCTTACTTAAGTGTCCAGAATCCTTACCTTTACCGCATGGATCTGTGTCCCCACCCCCGGCACTTAATTGCCTAACCCCGCCTGTCGGCATGTGGAAATATGAAGTCCCGCCCTTTTACGGTAGGACGTATGACACGTAACATGAGCCGATGTTACATGTCACCCTTCCGAGTCTAATTCTGAATCAGAGCCTATATTCTGAGATACAAATTCTGTTCACTGGGTTTGGGAGCTTATTGCATAAAAGGAAGGCAAGAGGGGCCAAATAAGCATTCATAGCCGTGCTCCCTGACCCACACTTCTGAGTCCAGCCAGAAAACTGTGATTAAGTGCATGGGAAGGGAGTGACAATATCTGGCACAAGAATAGCAACTGTTTGCAGCATAGAGTTGAACAAGTACAACAAACTGTGTTTTGTACATGATAAGAACCTCCTTATGCACAGAGACCACATTTCACACACTCAGCTTAATAAATAGGTATAATACATGTCATATCATTGTCAATGCTGTACAAAGGGAGAGATTAATGTGTTCTGTACTGCTCAAATCAGACTGCTTCTACCAGGTTTTAAATTGGGAATAGCTGAAGAGTCAAATCATTCATTTATTCCTTCATTCATTCATTCACTTATTCATTCTTATTTTGCTGCTTTCTCTACAACAGACTTTTCTTACCTTTATATACAATGAATTGAGAGCTCTGACCCTAACTCCATCGCTCATGTGGATTAACAAACAGATGTCGATACATAAAAACTTTCACATTGTGCCGTATCCTGACCTACATGGTGCCTTACGGCCGCCCGAGGTCACTATGGCCACCAACAGAGAGGGGAGTGCACTCTCCGCTGTCGGGAGTAAATCTGGACACTTAGGTGTCCAGATTCTTACCCTAACTTTTATGATCAGCTGATCGTAATGGGGCTTCCCCTGCCCTATCCCCTAATTTGCATGTCTATCTTCGCCTTTGCTCTATAGTTACGCCCGCCGGCTCTTACGGCGTCATATGAAGGTTATGCGCATGCGCACAACCTTCGAAACAGGGGAATTACGGCCGAGCAGCACGTAATTCCCTTGTAGGCCGTTCTTCAGGATCTGGCCCATTGTCCCTATGTAAGGGGTCTGTGCTGAAGGCTGTTTTTATGTTAACCTAACCTTAACCTTCCCCGTCTTGAGCCCTAACCCTCCATGTCCCACAGCATGCCGCGGTTGAAAAGGGGTTGATATAGATACTCTTTCCCAATAGCAGTTTTCTATTTGATGAGGATTTTGACAATGATACAGCTGCCATTCAGAGGCTCTATAATTGTCGCAATAGGCCCAGCTGAACCAGCAACCGCATACTGCGAAAAACAGACGTTGTTTCAATCTAATATAATAGATAATGTGGAGGATATTACTAAAAACATAATAATAATAATAATAGTAATAATAATACAGAGTGATGTGTCAGTGGAATGGGTTAGTTAGGTGGAGAGAAATATGGAGTGCCAGATAGTAGGATGGAGAGAGTTCCATTGGTGTGGTGAAGCACAGGAGAAGTCCTGAAAATATGAATGACAAGATTTACTGAGTTGTAAAAAAGTAATTCCTATATATACTAGGCTTGTATCAGGGCAGAATGTGATAGGCTCGGGCCCCATTACAAGGAGGCATGGCCCGAGTCTGGATAGGTGGGACTTGGTGGAGTAATGCAGGATTGTGGCGGGGCTGAGAAGGCCAGTCTGTATAATAGAAGATCAATAGCTTAAAAAAGCACTCAGCGCTCATAAATGGAGTCCCAAACGCAGCCTTAAACTGTCAACCTCTGACAGATTGCCTACAGTGAAGGGGAGTGTCTGCCACGGGCCCCCATCTACTTGGCACCCCATAGCAGCTGCACCCATTGCGCCTTATAGTTACTCAAGTCAACAGCACATCGCTCCTAACTTTAGTCAATGCCTTTTAGATTGCAAGCTTGCGTATAATACTTAAAAGCATGTTTGCAGTACTGAAGGAATGTAAAATATAAAGATTCAGCTGCCTTTAAATGGTCATTTGTATCTTCCAGACCATTCCTCTTCTCGGTAGTATTAGTTTATACACATGGATAAACATAAGACTATATTACACGCATAGACAAACGTTAAGTAAATCACTATAAATTTCATTCTAAAAGTATTTGGTAGTAGTAAATATTTGAGTATATCACAAATACTGAAAGTCTAATGCACTCAATCATTATAAGTTTTCATAAAGTTGAAACTGATTAGAACAATACATGCAAATGAAGATTTAGGGCTTCATTTACTAACTGTTTATGATAAATCAGTCTTTATCACCTGAAATGGAAGTAAGTTTTATTTAACAAGCTATGATTGCCATGAAAAACTAGTGTTTCCATGGCGATTGCTTGTAATAGAACCTATGATTGTCCGCCTGTTTTCTTAATACGGGCCAACATATCATTACATTTACAAAGTGTCAGGGTGGAGTTTGTCTCTCCACTCCTACACTAAAAAGAATGCCATCTGAAGATTTGTAAACCAAATTGAGGGTAAATAGGGTCTAGGGTCAGTATAGTTTTCAATAAACAAATGGGCAGACTAGATGGGCCATGTGGCTCTTATCTGCCGTCACTTTCTATGGTTCTATAGAGAGTTCCATTGGTGTGGTAAAGCACAGGAGAAGTCCCGAAAACATGTATGACATGATTTACTGAGTTGTAAAATAGTCATTCCTATATATACTAGGCTTGTATCAGGGCAGAACGTGATAGGCTCGGGCCCCATAACAAGGAGGCATGGCCTGAGTCTGGGTGGGACTTGGTGGAGTAATGCAGGATTGTGGCGGGGCTGAGAAGGCCAGTCTGCGTAATAGAAGATTGATAGCTTAAAAAAGCACTCAGCATTCATAAATGGAGTCCCAAGCGCAGCCTTAAACGGTCAACCTCTGACAGCTTGCCTACAGTGAAGGAGAGTGTCTGCCCCCAACTACTTGGCGCCCCATAGCAGCTGCACCCATTGCGCCTTATAGTTACTCAAGTCAACAGCACATCGCTCCTAACTTTAGTCAATGCCTTTTAGATTGCAAGCTTGCGTATAATACTTAAAAGCATGTTTGCAGTACTGAAGGAATGTAAAATATAAAGATTCAGCTGCCTTTAAATGGTCATTTGTATCTTCCAGACCATTCCTCTTCTCGGTAGTATTAGTTTATACACATGGATAAACATAAGACTATATTACACGCATAGACAAACGTTAAGTAAATCACTATAAATTTCATTCTAAAAGTATTTGGTAGTAGTAAATATTTGAGTATATCACAAATACTGAAAGTCTAATGCACTCAATCATTATAAGTTTTCATAAAGTTGAAACTGATTAGAACAATACATGCAAATGAAGATTTAGGGCTTCATTTACTAACTGTTTATGATAAATCAGTCTTTATCACCTGAAATGGAAGTAAGTTTTATTTAACAAGCTATGATTGCCATGAAAAACTAGTGTTTCCATGGCGATTGCTTGTAATAGAACCTATGATTGTCCGCCTGTTCTTCTTAATACGGACCGGCATATCATTACATTTACAAAGTGTCAGGGTGGAGTTTGTCTCTACACTAAAAAGAATGCCATCTGAAGATGCCAGGGTAAGAAACAGCCACATGGTCTGAAGGGGCTAACTTCCTGGGAGTTTGAAGAAAACTCCACCCTTCCCTGTCATTAGGAGGCGTGTACTCTTTATAAACCCCTCAGATTTAAGGATTAATGCCTAGTCACGAATATAGTTTTGCTGCTCCAAGACCTAGGTAAAACCTCAAGCCTGTTACCTGATACCTGACCTACTGAAGCTGTATAAACTTCTGCTTGCTGTTATGTTAAGAGTGCATTAGGACTTTACTTTCTGCATTTGCCTTTTGTTTGCTGCATTTAACACTTGGACTTTATGCTGGCAATAAAGTCATCTTTATGTCGATCACTGTCTCCAGCCCCTAAATTAATACAACCCCCTACACCCACTCTTTTACTTCCCCACCTCTTTCCTTCACCCTCTAAGGCTAAATCTCTGCTGTATACTATGTTTGATGAGCTTGAGCTTCGAACACAGTGGCTTTTTAAATCTGGATCTGGTCCTGAATCACCAATGGTGTGCTTTGTTCATATGAATAAATAACAGCATTGATTATTCCTACAGCAAAAAAAAAAGCAGAGTCCAAGCTTACTGGACTGACACGGACAACAACTCTCGAATTTTTAAGTGCCAACAGGAACACATTACATATGTGTAATGTATTTCTGTCAAGGCTTAGAAATATTCAAAGTCCCCAAAAAAAGCCACTGTATTATGTACAGGGGTATGGTTAATCATTTATTATGTATGAGGATATGTATGGGGATATGGTTGATGATGTATTATGTATGGTGGTATGGTTTTTAATTTATTATGTACGGGGGTATGTTAGGTCAGTGATTGTTTACGGGGGATATGGGATGTGATTACTTGGTAATATGGACATTATATAGGCAGTGGCAGGCTATTAACCCTTTCGTTACTAAAAGGCACAGCATGCCCTGCAGTACATGGGCATGCTGTGCCTTATAGTACTAGATGCCACAGCATGCTAAGGGTTCATAGCATGCCGTGGCTAGGGTTTTAATTATTATTGACAATTTGAATACATTTTTTAAATAAAAGTTTAAAAAAAATTTTTTAAATAAGGGGCACAATGTGTGGCGGGTTATTAAGGGTTAATTCTCCACAATTACAAGATTAATTACGGCAAATAAACCTTTAACAAAATTTCCACACATCGCAGGAGTTTGAAAATCAGTAGGGAAACTTATCCTAAATCCGCCGATTAAAAAAAAAGAAATCGCCGGCGATGTGCCACAATTTTTACGGGTGAGTCAACTCATCCCTTAGTAAATCTGGCCCTTAGAGTTATTTTACCAGATTGGATACTACTACTGATAAATGGAGTGCTTTCATTGGCTCTCCGTACAGAAATGATCTCTACTCCCTTCTTTATTTCCATAAACCAATCACAACCCAGCATCTTCCTCATCTAACTGACTTTGAACAAACTGTTAAATATATTTTCTGTATTATGAATCAGTACAAATAACTTCTGCTTGTTATTGTCCTTATATAACATAGTAAGCAATACAGACAACATGATAGAATGGTAAATATAGGACCTGCTATATAAATGTCTTGCGGTTTTTCAGAGAAGAGATTTTCCTGGCATTCAGAGCAAAAAGTATACGCTGAAATAAAAACACTTAAATGGCCTGTATTTCCCCACACTATACATGACATTCACTCATCCGGCAGTTTAGCTGTGTTCCTTAAGTAGTGGACCTGATCCAGAATGATAAGTACACACAATAGCATAGCATATAATTATGTGTTTTTACCCTCTGTGAGCCAGACCCAGAATTCCATCCGAAACCCTACTTACGCACGCGATTTATGCGTGTATCTCCTATTGAGCGGACCTCAGTTCTGTATGATAGGAGATTCGTTCGCTCGGGTGGGGAAATTCAATGACATACTATGGGCTTGGATCAGCGGTTGTACGGAGAACAATGCAGTAAGGGTGTCCCTTAAGGAAAGGGCTTATTTCAAAGCTGGGCATTTTTGGAGGTACACAATTTCATCAGGATGATTTGCACCAACAAATATGTCCAGGTTAATGATAATGATGATGAGTGAGATGCCACAACTGTATGAGACCATTGGAGGAACATGGAATGTTACTCATGCTTTATGCTTAGAGCCACATAAATTAATGGAAGCAAGCTGATTAAAAAAATAATAGT
>WWET01001003.1:139648-157949 GCA_011038615.1 Limnodynastes dumerilii
GTGTGAATCAGGTCCTAAGAGAGGAAAGTTACTCCTGGGCTAAACCATGGTGATTGCAGGGGAGCCATATTTCATCTGTTGCAAACAGTATTAGAGTTGAGAGGTAATGTTTCCTATCCCAAGTCTAAATAACAGATGTCTGCATCAGGTCCAGGATTATTGTAAAGTCGAACCAAGTACATGATGGCATTACAATATTGTGCTAGGAAACTGGAGCACCTGGAGGAAACACACACAGACAGAAGGAGAACATGCAAACTCATCATTTCTCATTCTCATGTGTGAAGTTTGCATGTTCTCCTTCTGTCTGCGTGTTTCCTCCAGGTGCTCTGGTTTCCTCCCACATGCCAAAAACATGCTAGTAGGTTAATTGGCTGCTAACTAAATGAACTCTAGTTATTCCATAAAATTCTATGGCTATTCACATGATAGTTATATAGTGTGTATCTGGGATAAGATAGACAACTTTATCCAAAATGGCGCTTGGTCAAATCAATTTTATAGACCAATCAACATGTATCTGCAAGTCAGGGGTAATTCAAATCGTATTTTCTTGTAGGACAGACAGATGTCATACACATGCTTAAAAGATGCTAAGCTTGCTATACTTAAAGACAAAAAGCATTCTATGTACTATACATCATGTTTGCCGACTTCTTGAGAAACAGGAAGTGGTGGCATTGGGGTGGGGCTTGAGGGGTGATTTAAATCACACCTGAAGCTCTTCCCCTACTTAATCCAAACTGTCTTTCACAGAGTTACTAACAATGGGGTAGATCCAGACCTACGTGTGCCGTACGTTTATTCGCGGAGCGTATTTTCGTGCACGTAAGTTCGCTACACTCCCCTCGGCACACCCCTTGCACGGACGTATTTTGTCAAGATACGCTTCCCAAACCCTACCTTAACTTTTTCCAACGTAACCGCTGTCATACGCACGCGTACGTATGGGCTGAACGAATTTACGCAGCTAAGCACGCCCATACTGTACACTTTAAATACCACCCCCCACCTACTTCACGTATTTCAGACGTATTTGCAAGTAACGTAAATTTGGCACGCCCACACGTAAGTATTTACGTGACACATACGTGAATGGCCCATACACTCACAATTACGCTACGTGAATGTGCGTATTTTCTATGGTGCGCATGCGCAGTGCGTTCTAAACTGCGATTTTACGTCTCCGCCACGCGTAAATTCGCTTCGAAGCTTTGTTCTGGATCAGGCCCAATGGGCTGAGGCTTGATGTCAGCGAGCCCTGACCATCCTTAGCGACGCTCGGTGCTTGAGGAAGTAATTGCATTATTTTCAGTAGCAATGTCCGAAATTTCCAGTAGAGTTGGCATCAATGCTCTTCATGCACCTTTTAATATGAATCACCATGGGCCACATTTACTAAGCTACGGGTTTGGAAAAGTGGAGATGTTGCCCATAGCAACCAATCAGATTCTAGCTCTCACTTTCCTATTACATACTAAAAATTTTTGCTAGAATCTGATTTGTTGCATTTGGCAACATCTCCACTTTCCCAAACCCACAGCTTAGTAAATTTGGCCTTTTGTTAAGTAAAAAGGCTTAAATTTAGCACAAAACTAATTGCATTTTTTGTAAGTACTCATTTCAGAATTAAAAATATTAATTGTGAAACTACAAGGTGAACAAGCTTTTCAATAATCTACTGTATAACTGCACGTTTGTTGAAGGGAGGGGAGCTTGGTTTGTGGTATGTGGTATGTATCACATATATCTGACAATGTGGCAGACAGGTCGTTTTCATTGATAGGTTCCATTCTGAAACTAAACATGTTTTCTGGGGAAGGCGCACCAGATGCTTTGTGTAACAAATTCTTTCTTTAATTGTTTTGTTTGTAATGTTTGCTATCCATTGGAGCACAATTAACCCTGCAGGAGATGAGTATTTGGGCCAAACTCTGGAAAACTTGTCATTATCATGCCCAAAAGTTAATTTCAGTGCAGCCTGGTGGTGCCGCTTCAGCCTCTCTGTCCATTCCACTGCCCCCAGTTGGCTCTGAAAAGAATGGAGTATGGACCTCTTATACCTGTATTGGCTCATTTCCTGTCATAGAAACCCAGGGGTCCCGGCGAGAGTGTAAATACCATGCAGGGGCCGAAGTAGACCAACTCAGACTCAATGGCTGCTCTGCGCATGCACTGACAGCTGTCATAGGCTGCAGTTAGACAGCACTTAGCGCTCAAAGCCCATTCTGCAGGTAGAAAATAGCACTAAGCTGTCAGTAGCTGCAATGCATTTATAAACAGGCTAAGTGCTGAGTTCTGCCTAAGCTGCTGGCATCTGGCGTGTCATCAGTGTGAATGGCTTCCACAGGCTCCCTCTTCCCCCCTGGACATTGTTTTCCCCGTCACAGAGGTTGTAAGGGATAATTAAACCAGCTCTCATTCCCGCATTCAAGACTTCTCCCATGCTGCCCCTCTGAAATAAAATTACCTACCACAGCCTATTAGACTAGTCACATCCAGTCTGCCCAGTTGTTTATTTAAATCTATACTGACCCTAGTCCCTATTTATCCTCAATTTAGTTTAAGATTTAGGATAGCCTTATATTTATTTCAAGCATGTTTACACTGTTCTCTCAAAACCCACTATTTCAGACTGGCCTTCCCCTCCTCATCCTTACCTCAAGTGCCCCGGCAAGAGTCTAGGGCACTGTGAGAGCTGCTAACCATAGCTACACATGATCATTCTCCTGTTTTGAAGTGGGATCATAAGGTAAAGGCAGCAGATACGAAGCCAGAGCCAGATGTAAGAGTGACAAGAGGGATAAGTGGGTGAGATGCATAGGCATCGGAAAAGGGGGAAGGCGAGGGGTATCTCGCCCCCCAAAAAATATCAGGGGAGTGCACAGGACTGATGACAGGGGGAGGCAACAGGGACCCTTGTAAGTGGTGGGATGCGGTGCCAGGCCGGTCATCCCCCCGCTATGAAGACCGGCAGGCTCATACAGGAGGTTTCTGTATGAGCCTACCGCGCCAGTTACACAGAGCAGCTGATTTCAGCTGATGCAGACGCTCATACAGGAACTTTCTGTATGAGGGGAAGAGAGAGTGCACCGGGGAGAAGGAGGACGCATGTAAGGTTGGGGGCACTTAATGGGAGTACGGGTTGGGGGATAGGCTTTTGGCACTTGATGGGAGTTCTGGGGGGTGCTGGAGACACAGGATGGGAGTGCTGGGGGGGGCTGGAGATATGATGGGAATACTGGGAGGGGGGGCTGAGACATGATGGGAATACTGGGGGGGGGCTGGAGGCACATGATGGGGAATACTGGGGGGGCTGGAGGCACATAATAGGGTGGGCTGGTAAGACATGATGGGGAATCATCTTGGGAGGCTGTAGACACATGGGAGTACTGGGAGGGGGGCTGAAGACATGATTGGAGTACTGAGTGGGGGCTGCAGACATGATGGGTAGACCATACCCTCTAATGCCTTGACCAATGAGTTAGCCATGCTTCCTTTGGCGAAGTACATATACACATTTAAAACAACAAGGTGGGGGGGGGGGGGGCACCAAGATGAGATGGGGGCGCCAGTGGGAGGGCTAAATTCTTGCCCCCCCTGGTGAGATGTAAGAATCTGCGAGAGACTAAAGGATACAGGAACATACCAGAGAGTCAGAGGGACCTGGGTAAAATGAGAACAGCAAGTAGAGGTGATCAGACAGAGCTTTGAATTATATTCATCATCACTACTACCTCTAATTTACCACTTCAACCTCTGGGTATTTAAGCATTACATGTACCTTGGAACACTATGAAGACTATCATTAATATGTTAAGGAAGTGTGACACAACAGGGGCATTGCTGAAATCAGGATGTCACTCTAAAGGTGATGACAGGACAAAGAGAGAATTCATCAGGGAGGCTAACAAGAGATCTATGGCTACACTGAAGAAGCTGTCGTCAGGAACTGGTCACTCCCTGCATGTCACAGCAGTCTCCTAGGATCAAAGGGTAGGAACCATTTCCTACATAATATGGCCCATTTTAATTTGCCAAAGAAATACATTTAATGATCCTTGTTTTCATTAGACGATGCAAGAACACACAAAACATATAGATATACGATATGGTAAAATATCTTATTGCCTTGGTATATGTCACCCACTGGTATTCATACTTAGGTTTCTTACACATTATATGAATTCCTTTTTTGATTGAATGTTCTTATCACCATTTTTAAAAATTTTGAGATCACAGATATATTTTAGTGGCAACTCCTGTTTTTTTTCTTCTTTTTTTTTTGGGGGGGGGGGGGGTTTTTTTTCGATTTTTTTATTTNNNNGGGTATTTATTACAGTATTTATATATCTAAAAGGACTATTTTACATTTTCTCATTTTTGCATACAGTATGTCACTAAGCATTTCACTAATATATCAGACTAATTATACATCTTTACATTTATTTATTGTTTTTAATCACAGTATTTATGAATTCTTGAAGGGATATTTGTATTTTTTTATAGTTTTTTAGTATTTTGTATTCTTATCACTAGTCTATCTCCTATTCTACAATTGCTTTTTCACTTTTTTGTTGTTGTATATTTACTGTTTTTTTAATTTATAATTAATTCTTAGCGCCATCCGCACCTAGTTCACTTTGGCCTTGGTATATTAGCCAAAGAAGAATATCACTATCCAACATGATAACCAATCAGAGTACAAATTATCTCAACCAGGAAAAGTGTTCTTATAGGGTATATTTGCTTATGCTACAAGAGCAGGTTTTTGTTTTCGTTTAATTTTTTCCTAAAATAAATGTGTATTTGTTTTCTATTAAGGGAACCATTAACCCAAGTGTGTAGTCTAACCGAATGCCAGGTGTGTAATGGAGCCCCTGATTGTGGGCACTGATGGCACCACACGGTAAAAGTGTTAAGAATAAGACTGAGAAATACAGCAAGAGAACATGCAAGAACAAGATGGAAACCATGAAAAATAAAAGTACAGTGCATAAAATGGAAAACATGCTAGACACACAACAAGTGCAGCAAGAGAAATCTGCAAGATTGTACATGCACACCATATAGACCAGTGGTTTCCAAACCTGTCCTCAAGGCTCCCCAACAGTACATGTTTTCCAGATCTCCTTGCTTGAGCACAGGTTTGTTCATTATTAACTGTTTAAAAGTTCAACAGGTGGTATAATTATATACCTTGTTCTGTAGGGAGATCTGGAAAACATGCACTGTTAGGGAGCCTTACGGGCCGGTTTGGAAACCTATGATATAAAATGTACTATATGGAAAAAGTGCAAAAGTATTTATTGTTAAGGAAAAGCTCTTACAACAAACAGGATAACATAGGGGCGAAAAGGGAACATAAAGGGGAGATCTGGTGCTACTGGGAAAACAAAGGAGAACTGGGCAGGACAAGAAGGTAGCAGGAAAATTCCAAAAAACAGGAACAGAATATAACCAAGGCAATAGCAAAAGGCAAAACAGAAAAAAACACAGCGCTAAAATAGCAAATAAATATCACCAATTTGAAAATGAATTATCGAGCAGCAGATATAAAATAATAGAACTTATTAACTAGCAAGGTATAAAATATAAAACAATAGACCACAACATTTATAGACAGTAATAATGTGTGACCAGCATGTCTGAATAATACTGTGCACTTCTAGAACCACGTGAACTGGATATTAAGGCACAATCCAAAGTAGAAAAAGATAGATATATGACACAAAAGTATCATGCGACTAACAGCTTCCAGGGAGATGTAGCTCCAAGTAATTATAATACACCACTGTTGGTTAAAGGCTCAGTCTCTGACCAAAGATCGTTATAATATCCAAAATAAAATAGGGAATTCCATATCTCAATGCCAAGTGAATGATTCAGTGGTGAATTGGAGTGAAATCCGTAACGGAGGTATGATACAGTTTACTAGCAAAAGGCATAATACAAGAAACTGCAACTAGTACAGAAGCTGGCAGCAAAACTCTGTAGGTTACTGCAAGCTTTTTAACATGTAGTCGACTAATCTGGGCCTAAGTTTGGTCTGCTGAACAGGGCACCTGCAAGTGTTCTTGATGTTAAGCAACCAGAACCACCGGCCACCAATGAAACAGTGAGAGTCCTGTCTGCCTAGCATCGGCTGCGATCTCAAATTGAGAGCTGCAGGGAGCGGCCTAGCAGCCAGAACACCTGACCACTAAAATCTGTGAATCCAGGCTGCCAGGCAACAGTGGGGATCTCAGACTATGAGCCACTGACTTGTATTTTTTGGGAACTTAAGGAAGCATTAAAGTGGTAAAGTTTTGACTTCATCTTAAATTTCTGTTTTGTTTTATTTATTCTTAACTTTTTTTTAACTATGGCCTCCATTTACTAAACAGTGAACATTTTGCCTGAAAACGGTCTTTATCTCCTAAAAACAAATACTATGATCGCCATGGCAATGATTAGCCTGTACACTCTTGATCTCTCTATTTACAAAATGTCAGCGCGGATTTTAACAATCCACTCTGATACTTAATATAACGCCATTTCAGAATGGCGTTATAATAGGTTTTCCAGCGGCCTCTTCATATGCCCTCCTTTTCCTCCCCCCTAATAGCTGTTATTGGCCAGAGGAAAGGTGGATAGGTGTAGGGAGACCACTGGAAAACAGCCTGCATGTGAATAAAAAAATGTAATATATTAACAATTTTTTTTAATAATAAAAATATAAAACAATTAAATAAATATATATATTTTTACATTTAAATACATATTTTGCCTACTGGAATCACACATGGTGCTCTTGTTCAGGTGAACAAGGAACACCAATGGGCATTCCGGTGGGCAAAAATTCACACATGGTGCTCTTGTTCAGGTGAACAAGGAACACCAATGGGTATTCCGGTGGGCAAAAATTAAAAAAATTAAATAAAACGGAAAAAAATAAAATAAAGAAAGATAAAAGTTAAAGAAAGGGTTAAACTTACCTGCCCGGCGCCACGTCTCTCTTTAAAGTCCCAGTATATGCGCACTGTAGCAAACCTTTGGGACTTGAAATTTTCAAAGTCCCAGAAGTTAGCTGCTGCACATGAACCAGGACTTATCCTGTGAGCGGAATCGAGCGCCTCCGGCAAGAGTCCCACAGACCATCGAAGGGATAAGTATTGGTAAATACTGGTGGCGTTAGTTCAAGGCTCGTTGCAAGGTGCAGCGAGTCTTGATTAATTTAACAGTGCTCAGAGCACTGTTAATAGTAAATGGATCCCTAAGAGAGCTATGAGATATTCAATATTAGATAAGAGTTTTGTAATATGAGATCTCTTCCGAACTGGAAAAGGCAAAGTAATCAACCCCTGCCAGATCAAAGATGCTGTGCTGAAAGGTGAGTATTAATCTATTCCCAAACCTTACCCTAATCCTTACCTTAACCTTCACCCTTCCATTACCCTGACCCTAACCCTCCCTTTCCACAGCCTAACCCTAAGATTCCCTTCCTTTCCTTCCTGCTCTACCCCCACGGAGAGGTTACTCACCTCTCCGATGGGGTCTGCGACCTGTGCAATGGCCTCGGCGGCTTCCGAAAACTGAATGGGTAAGTATGCCGATCGGCATACTTATCCATTCTAAAAAAAAATGGCAAAAGGCTGTCTGTTTCTAAAAGTGCCTTTTTTTTGCCAGCAACTGCCAATAAATAGCTAGATAGATAGATTGATAAATAGCTAGATAGATAGATATGAGATAGATAGATAAATAGACATATATATCTTGGGGTAGTAAAGAGAAAGCAAGATATCACAGAAAGGTCAGGTAGGGGGGCAATTTTTAAAGGAGAAGACTAGGGCATCACTGAAACCACAGAGAAGCAGACTTGAAGAATTGTGTGGAATTATTACTCACTAAAAGGGTTGTTTATAGATGAGCGCTGACAGAGGCTAACAAAGTAGAACAATTTAAACATGCTTAAGATAAATATAAGGATCCCCTAAATCTTAAACAACACACAGGATCTCTTAGATTCTTGGGCTGTTATGGGTTAAAAGAAATTAACAGCCTGGATGAGGCAAGAAGCTCTTATCTGCAACCAAGTTCTATGTTCCTGTGTTTAAGTAGCACATGCTGGGATAGTTGTTACTATAAAATGCATGATTAATCTATGTGGCATGCAGCTGTCACAGACTGAACCAGCAGACTCTGCCAATTGCTTGTTTGCAAGGTGTTCTGAAACTTGTAGTTCAACATCTTCCAGCGAGTATAAGGGTATGTGAGTCTGACCTAGGCAATACTAAAGATTGAACATCTTCTGAATAATAATAACCTAAATGATTTCACAAAAGTAAAGAAATACACATTGGTACTTGCCTGTCAGGAGATAGAAGAAGACAGCTGGTCTGAAGCACATTGTACTGCTCTAGTGTCAAGATCCAGCATCCAGCAGTAACAGGAGAGAAAGTGGATGGAGACAATGGCAGGAAACTTCTTAGAGCAATATATCAGCCTGTCCTGCACAGCCCAGAGATTGATCACACAGGCAAATGTCGCAGCTTGTAAGAAATATAATCTGCAACCATCTCTGTGAGAAGCAAAGTTTGTGGTTTGCAGAAATTGTTCTCCAAGGACCAGTAATTCAGCTCAGTTAAATCTTTTTGCTGCAATGTCCCAAAAAAAATTAATAAAAAAATTAAAATAATCTGATTTTTCTTTCCTCAATCTTTTCCTCTTCGTTTATGTTATTTCCTGGTCTTGCAAACCAAATAAGAAAAAAAGAAAGAGGAAATAATTGCCTCTGGCCAATTGTACAAAACAATAGACTAAATATGTTTTAGCTAGAACGTAAGAGAACTATTGTGGTCAGAGGAGATCACAAAATGCCTCTATCCACAGAACTTTCTGCAAGAGTCACAAAACGTTTCCTGTTTTCAGCTGGGGGGAGTAGACTGTATTCGTGCTATCTGCCCCTCTTAATAAGGAGTGCACAGCAGTCGTTAACCTTTGTGAATTAACAAGTGGCTGCATTACGTTGCTTTGTGCTAAGATGTACTAATATAGTACAATCCAGCAGACTCTGCTGTTTATAATAGGCCTGTGGAAAGCATAAACCAACCAGGACATCTGTACTTTATGTGATAAATGATGAACTCCACTGAGTACCAAATATACACTGTTACTGCTGCTGAAGGTTAAAGATCGCTGTATTTGGCACGCTAGGTACCTTGAGGAGTTATAATAATTATAGTTATTATAATTATTATGTTCGTATATGACATGTACAAATATATTTATAAGTATTACACATATTGGAACTTAATTTGATGAATATAACATGCAGATGATTTAGTTATTGTATTATAATATGTACAATTTTTCTTCCACCTAATGTGTTTTAAATATATGCATTATAGCACTGTGTTCACAAATACACATACATACCTACACATATATTTACACACACACACACGCTGAGAATGTGTCTGGAAAAGTGTGGGAAGGTAGATATTTTTCCACAAGGACTCTCTTACATGTATGAGATTTAGGGCACTACCACTGGTGGTAGTTGGGCCACAGTCAGGTGGTACTCAAGAGGACTGGACAACGTTAAAAAGTTATAACAACGGTTCTTGTATTTTAAACAGGTGTATTACCAAAATGGCAGAGGGCATATTTAATAAAATGTCTTGGGGTTGAATGAAATATGTAGAAAATGTATCTCAAAATCATTGCAAAAATATGTAAAAAAAAATATGCAAAGTGGTACTTGACCTGATTCAATGATGTGTAACTGGTGATCTATAATAAAAGGTTGAGAACAGCTGATTTAGGGGAATTCATGGATTAAATGAGGAAACTCAGAAATGAAGAACCTGTCTTAAGGTTATAGGACAATGCAGGACCTATAACAGTTTATTGTTTCATGACACTGAGTTTGTTAGGACTGTGGTGTGGCAGGTTAGAGCTAAGATGAGCTGGCTTTCTGTGGTTTTGTCTATAAAGAGTGATTGCCACATACCCAGGATGTGACTAACATTCTGATACTGCTGGGTAGCTCCTCAACCACCTCCCCTCTGTTTTAAATTCATGGAGTTATGGTTGCAGCACACTCAACTGAATAACTAACTGAACTCGATAGATAACTGTACTCAATAGATTACTGAACTCAATAGATAACACAACTCAATAGATAAAGCAACTCAATAGATAACTCAACTCAATAGATAACTCAACTCAATAGATAACTCAAATCAAAACATAACTGAACTCAATAGATAACTCAAATCAACAGATAACTGAACTCAATAAATAACTAAAACTCAACAGATAACTCAACTGAATAACTAACTGAACTCAACACATAACTGAACACAATAGATAAAACTTAACTTAACAGATAACTCAGCTCATTAGATAACTGAACTCCAAAGATAACTCAACTCAACACGTAACTCAACTCAATAGATAACTCAACTGAATAACTAACCAAACTCAATAGATAACTCAACTCAATAGATAACTCAACTCAACACATAACTGAACTCAATAGATAACTGAACACAATAGATAACTGAACTCCATGTGGAGTCAGCCCATTTTTGATAACTGAACTCAATGATAACTCAACTCAACAGATAACTAAACTCAATAAATAACTGAACTCAACAGATAACTAACCACCTCCCCTCTGTTTTAAATTCATGGAGTTATGGTTGCAGCTCACTCAACTGAATAACTAACTGAACTCAATAGATAACTGTACTCAATAGATTACGCAACTCAATAGATAACGCAACTCAATAGATAACGCAACTCAATAGATAACGCAACTCAATAGATAACTCAACTCAACACATAACTGAACTCAACAAATAACTGAACTCAACAGATAACTCAAATCATTAGATAACTGAACTCAACACATAACTGAACACAATAGATAACTCAACTGAATAACTAACTGAACTCAACACATAACTGAACACAATAGATAACTCAACTTAACAAATAACTCAGCTCATTAGATAACTGAACTCAAAAGATAACTCAACTCAACACATAACTGAACTCAATAGATAACTCAACTGAATAACTAACCGAACTCAATAGATAACTCAACTCAATAGATAACTCAACTCAACACATAACTGAACTCAATAGATAACTGAACACAATAGCTAACTGAACTCCATGTGGAGTCAGCCCATTTTTGATAACTGAACTCAATGATAACTCAACTCAACAGATAACTAAACTCAATAAATAACTGAACTCAACAGATAACTCAACTCATTAGATAACTGAACTGAACACATAACTGAACTCAATAGATAACTCAACTGAATAACTAACTGATCTCAATAGATAACTCAACTCAATAGATAACTGAACTCAACACATGACTCAACTCAATAAACAACTGAACTCAACAGATAACTGAACCCAATAAATAATGGAACTCAATAGATAACTCAACTCAATTGATAACTAAACTCAACTGATAACTGAACTCAACAGATAACTGAACTCAAGTGCACACCCCTGTTACTCCTCTCTTTCATATGCTGTTCTGTATACTTACATGTCCAGAACCCTACTTTAACTTCACATGGATCTGCGTCACTGTGAAACTGCTGCTGTCTTCCCCCAACCCTTTATTAACATGCCTATTTGAAGCATGCGGAAATGAAGGACTTGCCTTTTCCACAGAACTTCTTCTGTACAGAACGTAGGAATTACGACACAAAACATCTGGCACACACGAGCTGATGTTACTTGTCAGGAGACTTATGCAAGAGATTTGCGTAAGTCCCCTTTAGTACCTATTTCTGAATCAGGCCCAACGTCTGCAACTGTGTATGAGATATGTATAGATGTGAATTTATAGCAAAGTTTCATTAACAGCTCCAAAATCCAATAAATCTCATAAATGCTCGATTGGGTTCAATCATCGTTGACTATCAATTGACCTTCACTACTGGAAACATAGGCTCTGAAATTGTTTAGCTTAATGCCACAACTGCACATGTCTATTTCTGGAGAAAATAGGAAAGTGTAATTGATTTGAGTCCATCACAATCACCCACTGCCTCCATCTCACTGTTCTTGAGCAAACGCTCTGGCAGAACCTCAAGAATGCGTTTTTGTCTAACTGTTGTCCATTGTTAATGTTTTTCCTTCAGAGATTCAAGATGTCATTTGCTTAGATACAGTTGTTCATTAGCCATTAGACCTGCTAGCCAGGTTACCCCCTGCCTTTCATGCACCTGTTTAACATTTACTTAATAAATTGATTGAGCAGCTTCCATTCTGGTTTTAAGTCATAGTAGTAATCAGTGCAAAAGGATCCAGTACTAACCAAAATGGAAAAACTGATGTAATCGCCCCACTGTAATAAAACAGTCAACTTTTATGGCCATGGTTCATTCATATGTCCCATAGAAATGTCCCCAGTCCTTATGCCCCATCATAGTGCTATATTAATAAATAAAAATTATCCTGCATTATGAAATCATCTGCCTGAGCTGCTGAAAAGGTGGCTGTAATAATAAATAAATAATCAAGGCAGTTCAGACCTCACCATTTTGGAAACGTCTTCATGAACCACTGATGCGATGAAGTCCCAAATTCTATCTATCTATCTATCTATCTATCTATCTATCTATCTATCTATCTATCTATCTATCCAAATAGACATATGTCTCTATATTAATGAAGAGATCTATAGTATAGAGAGAGAGAGAGTGAGAGAGAGAGAGACATAATATTCTATAAAATTTAGCATTGCTTATTTCTGCATTGCTTGACTATGTTTAAGTTATCATTTTAGAATACGATTAATGTTATGATTTATAGACTATTAAAATATAAACATGATATCCTTAAGTTATGCTGGGAATCACAGTGGCTCAGTGAGTAGCACTTTTGTCTCATAGCACTGAGGCCATGAGTTTGATTCCTGGACTATTCCTTATCAGTGTGGAGTTTGCATGTTCTCCCCATGTCTGTAAGGGTTTCCTTCAGGTGCTCTGGTTTCCTACCACACTCCATTAACACATATGAATGTTAATAAATAATCATGTTAATTTTGAAAACTTATCAGCAGATGAGAAAAACACTGCCCTCTTGTGTTCAATGTTAGGAGTATCATTTCAGCCCTATGCTTGAATATTCCAGTCATATGGTAACAGAGCCATTATATACTGTAGAATAAAGCAGAGCTCTAAGTTAGTACTATTAGGTACTACAACACTATGAACAACTACTCTTTCAAGTTATAAAACCAATATGAGAAAGCTGATTTGCGAAACAAGCATCAGGAACCTCTTCATCTCCGTAGTGCACCGAGGAATATACTACTGACATCTATTTTGACCTGCTGCCAAAGCCCCATAGATCAGTGGATAGGGAAGGAGGGATTAAAGATCCAGTAATATACCTGGGACTGCTGTATTTAGGAGTACTGAAAGTTACTGAATTCTAGGCACGAGGACTGATATCCTCCTTTTGAATATAAGTTTTTATATTGTCAAAAAGTTTAAGCATTTTTTTATCTAGTGTGTTTATTAAATTGTCTTTTATCTCTGTATTCACTCATGGCTATCAAGCCTAGAGTACATTCAGGTGCATCTAATGATCTGCAGCCTGCCAGAAACAGGACATTTTACACACAGCTAGATGGACAGTGTACATGATTTAATTGACTGATTGTGCAAACTGCTATCTTAACTCTTAATTTTTATGTTACCCTGTGCAGATCTTTTTCAATTTATAAATCCACAAGTTACATCTCCTAGTCTAATTTAATTGTATTCTATCCATAAGTAATAACACGTGTAACTAATCTGAATATGTATAAGTTTTCATAAAATCCCCAATGTTCTATGAAGTCTCAAAATGTCAAGTTCCCAGTATAAAAAATGAAAAATAATTTCCTGTTGTTCTTCCTCTGGGTTACTCCCCTAGTGATGCTTTAATGGGATCCAATATATTACTTGATTCGGAAAGTACATATATAGAGAAAATGAAAACTCTAATTGTGGAGTACATCAAGCAGTAAACACGGTATACTGTATACCTATATACTAACAATAAATGGGCCAGATCCTAAACTACGTATGCAAGCGATTTTACGCTAGCCGCTGACGTAAAATTGCCCATTAGTATTTACTGCACATGCGCATGACAGATGTTACGCCACGTAACTCTGAACGTACGTACCAGCCACGTATCAACAGTGTAACTACGAACAAAGGGGCATGACAGCCATACGACACCCGTAATTACGCTTCGGCGGCGGGGTGAGGCATTTAAATCGTACAGTATGGGCGTGCTTAGGTTTGTAAGTACGTGCTTAGGCACTTATGAACATGAAGCCTTTACGTATGTCAGTAGTTACGCTTTGAAAAGTTAAGGTAGGGTTTGGCAAGCGTAAAACGGCAAAAGTACATACGAGCAAGGGAAGTGCCTAGGGGAGTGCATAGAAAATACACTAGCGTAAATACGCTATGCGATTAAACGTAACAAGCACTTAGGTCTGGATCTACCCCAATGTTTTTAAATGTTAAGCATATAAGCATCAACATTTTCTCTGTCATTTTACTAGCAGAGGTATTTCTCCCTCATTCCCAGATCATAGCAACAGAGAGAGAGGAACAGACAATTGTGTGATACATTCCCAATTATAACGAGTAGTGATGGGTTTGGGAGACCAAAGAAATGGTGAAATATACAAGGTGGAGGTCATGAGAGACAAAGGTAACCCTAGGGGACGCTGCCATTATCAATCAACATGACGGTGTTCCTAGTTCAGAGCAAGGCTTTCCTCTTTGATCCTAGTGAGAGCATCTACAAGGCCTTGAGGTAGGACATCTTTCGGTATCCCCTACACTCCTAAATTGTTTTTCCTACCTCTGTTATCTAGGTTGTGTAGGTGACACTGCATATCTGGGATTACAAGAGCTTGTGATTCCACTTTTTGGCTCAATGAAGTTGTTTGGTGGCCTGCTCTTTCTGGGCGGAGTCGAATGCTTTCACTCAGGAGGAGGTCTCGGTGATATCCAGCTAATTTATTGCAAAGTGGACACCATTTTTTTCTTGAAGACGTTGTTCCAGGGCCTGTATATCTTGATTGATTGGGAGGTTATTTAGGGCCTGTATTAATGATGCCAACATCCCCACAGGACATCACCAGAGAAGAAGATCTAGTGGCTGGTCCGGTAGTAATCACTGTGAAGTGGGGTCCACTAGGAACAAGGATGGGGAGAGCAAGTCCTGGCTCTAGTCCCTTAGCAGAAGAAGGGCTCTTATCTGCTGCACTCAGCAATGTCCATGGGGGTGAGCGCATGGGAGGTAGAGAGTTTGCTGTGTTGGAGTCCGCTGATCTTTCCGATGCCTGTTTGGTCAGAAGAAGCATGCTGCTGGGTTTGTCTGGCTACTCCGCTGTCTGGAGACATTGGGTCCAATGTCTGGGACCACACTATGCAGTACCCACAACTGCTGTCAATAACCCACTAACCTCTCTAAATTGTGGAAGGTCTGTAGCACAGGGGAAGACTCCAGTAGTTGAGCTCGGCATGCTGGCAGGTAGACAGGATTACAACTCCTCAGTTAAAGGGTTTGGTGTTGGTGTGAGGGGAACCTGGGAAACCCCACAGGAGAAAGCAGGGACTGTAGCAGAAGTTTTGAAGCCCGGGACATGCGTCACGCTCACGGCACCCCACGGTACCTGTGATGTCACATAGGGAAGGGGGCACCACGAACCCACAGTTCTGATTTACAGTGGGCTGAGGCACACAAATCTAATTCCCTGTGCATCAGCCGGCTACACCTCTACAGCAGCCAGTATCAGTGGCTTTATACCGCAGATACCTGCTGCTGGAAAAATAATATTAGCAGGACCTCTTTCTCTCCGGGCTTGGGACAAAAATCCTGTCTATTCTCCCTGATGGTGGCTCTGGGTCCCAATTTATGGAGGGCCCTGAGCCCTGGGGAGCGTTGGTTGAGACAACCTAGGACCCAATGGGCACCAGATTTCTGTTGCCTGCACCTTTGGTGGTGTCCAAGTGTGGGATGAACAAATATTTAAAAGATTAGTTTGGGTTTTTTGAACTTAAATAGTTAGCTAGGATGGAGATCTAGGGCCGTATTCAGAGTACCGGACGTATAACATATACGTTTGGTGCTTAGCAATTTTTACTACTGTGCATGCGTAGTCATTTTTTAAGGTAATCTATGTATCTTTTTCTTACGTAGATTGCGTAAATGCGGTCTGAAAACGCTATCCCAGCTAAGACATGCCCCCTCCCTTATTATTCACTAGCAGAAGTGCCCGGTATTGCCCGTGTTAATATCTTCAAGTTATGAATTCAATGAGTTGCATATAGCTGTCAACTTTTTGAAAATACTAAACAGCTTAACAATATGTACAACTTCTGTTAATAACATTTAATGTTATTTAACGACATTCAAACTAATCTCTGCCCCCTTCTGGCCAAACTACACCCACAACTGACCTTATTTGTTGAAACCACCCTATTTGGGGTTCGTAAATTAGGACAGTCCCTTCGAAATCGTGATGTGATGTCATCCAAATTCATCCAGTAGAAGACTTAGAACAGGCTCCCTTCATTAAAGTTATGCCCAGCCTACACCAATGGGAGGTTCTACTGGGACCCCAACCCCCCTAGTATGTCTTATGGGAGCCGATATTACCACTGTGAAGTTTTCTTCCTTATCCATCATTCAGACGGACATCTGTCACCAATCAGTTTAGCAACCACGAAAACTATGGGTTTGACAGTAATGTCGGTCATTTTGGACATTTTATTTTTCACCCCTTCTCACCTCCCCATGCTGAAGTTGGACTTAAACGGCATCGGGAGTGTCACTATTCATCTCAGCGACCCCGAAAACTATGGATTCGACACTAATATCGGTTGTTTTCCATTATTTTTACATGTTACCCCCTTCCCACCCCCACCCCTAGGGGTGCTAGGGGTGTCTTACCCCCACACTATTTTTTTCCATATTGTAAGTCATATGTGTACCAAGTTTGGTGTAAATTGCTCCAGACATTCCAGAGTTATGCTGGAACATACACACATACATACATACATTTTTATTAAAAGGAATGTCAACTTGTTAAAGCAACTTCGACCCTCAGAAATCTATCTGTCTGAAAAGGACGCAGTGCACTTCGTTTGAGAATCACAGATGTGTGTGTTCATAGCCCAGAATGGAAACCCGAACCGAATGCACAGAAAATGGGGCTTATCAGATAACTGGGTTCAGTCCCACATGCATACCTACTCAAATCTATTACCAATAAAAATAAAAGGCTTTAATTTTACTACAGGAGCTCCACCTTGTGGTTTACTTCAATATTACAGTTGACTAAGTGACTACAATAATATGGCTTAGACAAATTTCCTGCTGCTATCAATGTGGTGATGTAAAAACATTCTTCATGTTGTATTTTGATGCTATATGGTGTACTATAGTAAATATGAGTAGATTTTACCGGTAAGATCTACCCATATGCACTGCATCCTGTTGAATTGATATATGGGTCTATTTACTTACCTTAATGTTTTTAAATGAATGAAGCTATTCCAGGCTCGCTTTGGCTCGCAGTGAGCCTGGAAGCTTCATTCATTAAATTTACTAATACTCACCCCTCCAGCGAGGTCCCGCGATGATCTCTGGGCTCATCGCAGGAGACTTCATTCATACGAAGCACGCGCAGAGACTCCCATGCTGGACTTTGAAAATTTCAAGTCCCGGCATGAAAAACATGCACAGTGTCTTCGTATCGGGACTTTTAAATCTTCTGAGTCGGACGCGTCTCCCTGTAATTAATATTTTACCTGTATTTACTTATTTATTTATTTTTTCAAACACAAAACATTTTTTATTTTATTTTTTTCTAATTTCCACACTTATACCCCTTTCACATCACAACCAAATACCCAGGATTTTCGCCAAAAACCTGGGTCTCGGCAAAATCCCGGGTATTTGGTTGTGATGTGAAAGGTGCACTTCCGTGTCAAAAGACCTGGGAATTCAACCCTGGTGAAAAGGGTTATTCCCGGGTCTGACACGGGTAGGGGTACAGTGTGAAATGTGCTACCTGAGTTTTTCAACCTGGGTAGCACCTAATGTACTTGATTGGTGTCATTTTTTTACTATTGCCCTGGAAACAAGTGTTGCCAGAGCAACGGTAAACAAATTACGCAGTGCGATGACGACAGGGCAGACCTGGGTCTCGAAATTTCCCGGTTCTGCCCTGCAGTGTGAAACGGGGTCTGTGACCCTGGGATCCTCT